>JAZKJV010001335.1:0-372550 GCA_037367405.1 Ottelia alismoides | reverse complement strand
TGGCGGCTCTGTGCCGTCAGAAGCCTCCGTCTCACAAGATCAACAGCTCTCGCAGTCTCCTCCAAGAGATCTACGGAGTAGAGAGCATGGTCACCTACCTCCCGCCAACTAAGAGGTGTAAGACATCTCCGCCCGTATAGGGCTTCGAATGGTGCCATGCCAATACTGGAGTGATAGCTGTTGTTGTACGTGAATTCCACTAACGGCAGATGGTCCTTCCAGGACCCTTTCCACTCCAAAGTGCATGCGCGAAGTAGATCCTCAAGTGTCTGAATGGTGCGCTCACTCTGCCCGTCTGTCTGCGGATGATAAGCAGAACTCATCTTCAGCTCTGTCTGTAGTGCTGACATGAACTGATGCCAATAGTGAGATGTAAATCTCGAATCCCTGTCAGACACCACCTCTCGTGGTATACCATGCAACCTGATAATGTTCTGCACATAGAGCTTGGCCAACCTAGATGGAGTATAAGTCGTGTGGACAGGTATGAAATGGGCTGACTTGGTCAACCTATCAACAACGACCCATATAGAATCATGGCCACCTGGCGTCTTCGGCAATCCTGTGACAAAATCCATAGAAATGCTCTCCCATTTCCACTCGGGAATGGGGAGAGACTGCAGTAATCCTGGCGGTCTCCTGTGCTCTGCCTTGACCATCTGACAGGTCATGCATCTGCTAACATGTAGCGCCACATCGCGCTTCATCCCATCCCACCAGAAATGTCGACGCAGATCACGGTACATCTTCGTACTGCCTGGATGGATGGATAACCGTGAACTGTGTGCCTCATCGAGAATGTCTCTGCGAAGCTGCTCATCATTGGGTACAACGACCCGTCCTGCTTTCCATAAAATAGACTCTATCACAACAAAGTCATCAAATTCGTCCTTGACGGCGCGCATGTATCTATCATGAATCCAAGGATCAGTCTTCTGGCCTTCTACAATACGATCCCAAAGACTGCTGTATCGTGGAGGTACGGCGGTAGAAATGGATGCGCTCTCCTGAGGATGCCAATCACTCAATGCTGCAAGTGTATCCCACGTGTATAGCCAGTTCGCCGTACCCTCTGCATGTGTTCTCCTGCTAAGTGCATCAGCCACCACGTTTCCCTTACCGGGATGGTAAGAGATCGTGCAATCATAGTCCTTCAGCAATTCGAGCCATCTACGCTGCCTCATGTTCAGTTCCTTCTGATCAAAGATGTACTTCAGACTCTTGTGGTCTGTGAAAATCTCGAAATTCACCCCATATAGATAGTGACGCCAGATCTTCAAGGCGAAGACAACTGCCGCCAACTCCAAGTCATGTGTGGGGTAGTTCCGCTCGTGCGGTCTCAACTGTCGTGATGCGTAAGCAATCACCTGTCCTCTCTGCATCAACACTGCTCCTAGACCTTCTCCAGATGCATCTGTGTAAACTGCATAGTCCTGAGTGCCTGAAGGAAGAGCAAGAATAGGCGCTGTAGTCAATCTCTCCTTCAGTGTTTGGAAGGCCTGCTCACAAGAATCGTCCCAAATAAATGGAACTCCCTTCTGCGTCAGTCGTGTCAGAGGACGAATGATGCGTGAAAATCCGCCGACAAAGCGTCTGTAATAGCCCGCTAATCCGAGAAAGCTCCGAATCTGAGTGACTGTCTTGGGCTGCTCCCAAGACATAACTGCATCTATCTTCGCAGGATCAACTGCAATGCCTGCTCCAGAAATGATATGCCCGAGAAATGAGACCTGGGATAACCAGAACTCACATTTGCTCAACTTGGCATATAGCTTGTGCTCCCGCAATGTATTTAAGACAATCCGTAGATCATTCGCATGATCCCATTCATTCCGTGAATAGATGAGCACATCATCGATGAACACTACTACAAACTTGTCCAAGTATCGACGGAAGATACGGTTCATCATATCCATGAAAGCCGCAGGTGCATTGGTGAGCCCAAACGGCATCACCACAAACTCCTAGTGTCCATAGCGAGTCCTGAAGGCTGTCTTCGGAATGTCCGACTCGCGAATCCTCAGCTGATGGTAGCCTGAGCGAAGATCGATCTTCGAGAAAACCGAAGATCCCTGGAGTTGGTCGAACAAATCATCGATACGTGGCAAGGGATAACGGTTCTTCACCGTTCTCTTGTTCAGCTGCCGGTAATCGATGCATAGTCTCATGGATCCATCCTTCTTCTTGACAAATAGAACCGGAGCACCCCAAGGTGAAGTGCTCGGCCTCACGAATCCCAAGTCAAGCAACTCCTGCAACTGTACCTTCAGCTCCCTCAACTCGGCTGGTGCCATGCGATATGGTGCCATAGAGATCGGCTGCGTATCTGGCAACAATGTGATCTCGAACTCAATCTCCCTCTCAGGAGGTAGCCCTGGTAGCTCATCAGGAAATACGTCAGGGTATTCTGAGACTACTCGGATGTCCTGTATCATCGGCTCCTGATCAGACACCTCCCGAACAAAAGCAAGATATGAATCGCAACCCTGATCAACAAGTCGCTGGGCTCGCAATACTGAAATGTACTCCATGGTGGAGTCATGTGTAGTACCCTCAAACGTGAACTCGGGTAGATCTGGAATCCTGAAGACAACCGTCTTCCTAAAGCAATCAACAAGTGCATGATGAGTGGATAGCCAATCCATGCCTAAAATCAAGTCGAACTCATCAAGCTGTAGGAGTAGACAGTCTGCGATCATCTCGTAACCGCCAATCAGTACGGGCAAGTGCCTGACTATCAGAGATATGACAAATAACTGGCCACCTGGCCCTCGGATGTGATATGGAGACGATAGCGTCTCTGCAACTCTATCTAAAGAAACAAGCAACCTCGAAGCAAGGAAAGAGTGTGTCGCGCCGGAATCAAATAAAACATGGAAAGGTCGGCCCAAGACTGAGACCATACCTTTCACTACAGTAGCGGCTGAACGTGCCTGCTCCTCAGTGACTGCGTGTAACTGCCCCTGCCTGGCTGGTGCAGCACTAGATCCTGCCACACTCTGCGTCTGTCTCTGCTGCTGCGGTCGCCTGTAGTTGGAGTTCCTGCCACGGAAACTCCCTGAACGCTGTGTCTGAGGCTGTGGCTGAGAAGGTTGTGGCTGAGGCTCGCCAGAAGCCTGTGGGCACTGTGCACGGTAATGTCCCCACTCGTGACATCGGTAGCACCGGACTGGTCGAGTAGAGGGAGTAGCTGTGTCCGTGCTCCGAGCTGGTCCTGCAGGTGGTCTATCTGCTCGCTGCGACCCAGATGGTCGAGCGGACTCTGTACCTCGTCCGGCAAGTGCTCCTCCTAGAGTAGTCGATGGAGAAGAGCGAGCACTGCCAGAGAATGTCGAACCTGTGGGTCGGAACCGTCTGGCTGACCTCTGCTGCTGAAATGGTCGACGTATCGGCCCAAAATATCGCCGCGGTCTAGGCGGTGCTCCAGACGAGCTCCCGTAACGTCTCCCTCTGATGTCCTCGAACTTCTCCGCAGCATCGGTAGCCTCGGAGATAGAAGTGATATGCAGTCCAGCCAGCTTCTCCTGCACCTCCTCTCGCATGCCGCCAATGAACTTCTCCAGATTCTCCTCTGGAAATGCGCCAGCTGCTCGTGTGTCGTGACAGCTCTGTGTATCGGATGAAATAATCTCTGGCGGTCATCTGTCCCTGATGAAGCTCGGCAAACAGTCGGCGCTGGGACTCCTTCCACTTCGCAGAAAAGAAGTGGGCTCTGAACCTCGTCACAAAATCGTTCCAAGTAGGCTCTCGGCCTAGCTCGGACACTTCGGCCTCCCACCATCGCTCGGCGAAGTCTATCAGTGAATACTCTATGAAAGATAGCCACGTGTTTCGTGGCGCCTGAATCGCCCTGAGCACCTTCATTACTCTCTTCAGCCACTGCTCAGCGTCGTCTGGTGGACCTGTGCCCTCGAACAAGGGTATGTTGGCCCGCTGAAAAGAAGTGAAGACTGACTGGTGCCTGTGAATGGCTGCATACTCGTGTGTATCCTTGTCAGCAAGGTCAACAGGGTCCTGCTCCCTGTCTAAGTCTGCATCCTCCTCAGCTCCATGCTCTGGAATGTCCTCTAATGGATCGTCAGGATGAGGCTGCTCCACCTCAACGGACTGGTGTTGGTCCTGTCGTATCCCATCCTGGGATGGATAGTACGTGAAATCTGACAGGTCCTCAAATCTCATCTCCATGTCCGTCTGCCTGTCGGCAATCTCAGTCTGCTGGGCCAATATCTGCTCCTGCTGGCCTCTCATAGCAGCCTGCTGCTGCTGAAGATCGGTAAGTGCGCTCAGTATGCGTGCCAGCTGATCAGAAGTATCCTGACCTGGTCGAGATGCCATGGCTCTGCATAAGAACCATAATTAGTCATAAGGATGCCCTAGACAGATATTTATCATAAATGCTTTTCTCTTCTTGGGATATAAGATGAAAATTAATGAACTTGGTGACATCTGTGGTTATTGAATATGAATGTCATATTTCCCTTTTCGAACTCACGACAAGTCGGTAGACTGTCGCTATTCGAGAATTTAATGCGATCGGAATTGTAATATCGCGAATGTGCGTATCGGGGTACCACTGCTCTGATACCAAACTGTGAACCCCTCAGGATCCGGGTACCCGTTTACGCGCAATTCATGTTTAATCGCACAAGTCGCAAAATACAGGGAAATTTTTTTTTTCTATGACATTCATTCTCAATATCTGACCACAAGTAAAAGAGACAATATGGCACCAAAATTCTTTTCATTAATATTCATATCCATTTACAACATGTACAAGCATATTCCATGTTACAACATATATCCCAAAATGTGATACAAAAGAGATAACATTTACATCATTATCTGGACAAAAACTGAGACAAGGTAATTCATACCGTCGGGTATAAACTCTGTCTCCCGGAAGCATGTATAGCTACTGAGCTGCAGGTTGTTTGCCTGCCACACATGTTAGGAAAGAAAAGGCGTCAGCGGTTGCTGGTACCTCCCAAAAACTTATATAAAATAACAGGCATTTATTATTTACAAAAGAAAGCAAGTAGAGAGGCAAGAACAACTCAAATTAAACGTTATTTCTACTTTGCAATGAAAAAGGTTTTTCAGGCTACTTGTAAGCATCTCAAATGTTTGTCCCATACCCCAGCATTTCCCACATGTGACATATTTTATAGTACTTGAGTATTCATGAGTATCTGAGTGTAAGCACACATCTATTCATAGATCACGTTGTTGAGTGATAATGGAAAGGTTATGATCGGAAAGATCTATTAATTTATTTAAATTATTGGTAGAGAGAGTGGTCATTTCCTACTAACCCTAACTTTTGATCGTAACTTCTCAACTCTTAATTCCAATGTTTCCGATACAATTCCAGATGGTATAGATGCAGATATGGATGATCTAGATGTAGAATCGCCATGTCTGTTGGCGAAGTAACTCAAGCGGTGAAGAAGCCTACAAATGGCTCTTCCGTCTCGCCCTCTTATTGGAAGCGCGGTCCAATAGAGGGATAGGTCTATTCTCCAACTACGCCACTGAGACGGGTGAGAGTGACTCCCTAGAAAAGTCGCTCTAGAAAAACAGCCCGACTAGTACGGGCAACCGAGCTCGTACGTAAAGCTGAAAAACCAGGATCCCCCGCCTGGGCATCCTAAAACAGGGTCAGCGGAACTGGTCTAAAGTCTGGATCCCAACGAGGCGTAAAAACACTGCGAGCTCGCGTAAAAACCGAAAAGGAGACTGGGATCCTAGACCCGCGCACTTGGCGGCCACTGCCCGGACTGGGCTTCCTTTCCTCCGCCCAGTTGAGAGTCACCGCGCTCTCGCACGATCAGGTTTGAGGGTCACCATGATCGGCACCATTTATTACAGATTCTCATCGAACCACATGATTTAGATAATAGTAATAGCTACTAGTTTAATCCTTTACGAGGGTATCTAACACATGTGTGGTTAATTTTAGAATACTGAATAACGACACTACTGGTTGATCAAGACCGTGGATGATTCAAAGTACGACTAATAAGAAATGCAAATCCAAACTATTGGTCGCACGTGTGACAAGATTCCTTGCACATGACATTAATTCTAACATGGATCTAAGAAAGGAAGAGATACCTATAATTAATATAATATGTCTTGGTCTTGGATTATGATACTTGACAAACTGATTCCAGTTGTTCTTATCCCTCCCCAATTTCATGGGATCCAAAATAAAACCTCTTAAAGGTTCCTTATTCTCTGTATAGACTGAAATAGATATATCCGGAATTGAGTGGTTCTTCTACATGCTAGGAGTTCCGCGATATATTTAAAGCATGTGATGACTAAGGTTCCTAAAACCAAACTCTTTATTTCAATGTCACAATGTATTAAAGGTACTACGTAGAATAAGGCTTATTACAAAGTTGAACTTTTCTATTTCAACTCTAGTTAATGGCTGCGCCACAGAGATACAACCTCTTGCACTTTCTTTTCCTTCCTCACTATTGTCAGTAATGCTCCTCTACTGGCATTTTAGAAAACAAGGAATTGAAAGAGGGGTTTTGTTGGCTCATCCATACTCCTAATTCAGTGACCCCCTGTGATTACAACTTTGATCAAGTGTGTGTATATATATGTTAGGAATATAAGTGATTGTGTATGAATATATATATAGTTGAGAAGGATGATTCCCCAAGATCACATTCCTTCCATAAAACCAGTCCCTGGGTTAAGAGTGTGCTTTTTCTCCAAGAAATATTATGTTCCAAGAGAAAGTAAACAAAGACAATCATATGGTATGGTTTTCTGTATATATTATGAGCACCACCATTCTCTGTCTTTCGAATCTAACTACAGATATTCAGAGGATGATTGACACTAAATGCTTCGGTTCCAAGTTCCCATTGATGTACACAGAACCAATTCATCTATCTTATCAGGGCATCGGAATAAAGATAACTATACATAATCAGATTATTTTGGTTGGAAAAAGAACCTCAGTAATTAAGTAATAAGCAGAATAAAATGCTTTGAAATTGTAGTCTTTTAGAATACCAGCCAGACTCTTATATCATAGTTATATGAACACGTTCATGCAAGACATTTCGAATAGTTATAATTAATATTCACTAAAAGAATTAGATTTAAGAGATGGTCTGAGGAGAAGAAAAACTATCAAGGGAACATCAAGATCTTGTGAATACTTCATGCAGTTTCATGGTTTCAACAAACTATGACATTGTTCTTTAAAGAAAGCAAAATCTGTGTAAACAATCCACGCATGGCAGCAAAGGAAGGAAGGGGGATTGTACCTAAAAGTTCTCCAGTCTGGAGGCAAACGCATGCAGCAACATGCTTTTGGGCTGCTGAATGAAGGCAGCAGAAGAGGAATGTTGGACTTGATCCAACTCCAGAAGAAGGAAATGGCAGTTTGCCTGCTGGAAAATTGGTAGCAATAATCCACGATTGAGGCGAGACGGGAAAAAAAAAGGGGAAGAACAACTTGGCTCTTTCTTCGTTGGATGGTTTTGAAGAGAAGTCTAGGTCGGTTAAATAAGGAGATAGAAGACCTCCTTATAATGACAAGTGGCAGAGCATTTTGGGACACCTTGCCTGATTCTATACAGACTTTACCGACATCAGAATTTGATTATTATATAAAATTTTTTTCTGTAACCGAGCAAACAGGCTGTCAGTCGGCAGTTTTATATAATTTTTTTTTTGACAAACTTAAAATAGACCTTACACGCGCCTCGGGTCTCGGAATTTGACGCACAATATCTTGTTTTGACCGTCTCAAAATGACGGTCAATATGAGTATAATGTTGATATACTTTCGGTCGAGTTTCGAATACCCGAAATTTTCGGATACGGCTTTTGTTTAAGACTAAATTTCGTAATTTAAAATATCATTTGACCTCCGATTGACGAACGGTCGATTCCGTTGGTCTTCTTTCGTCGAATCGGATCTCATGACGGTCTCGGTTTGTTTCGCGGTTTCCGAATTTGTGTCGCGGCTTTTCACGGCGCGCGTTACGGATTGACCGATTTTTGGTCGATTTCTCCCGAACAACTTTTGATTCACGATTAATTGATCATTTTAAGTTGTTTAGTATTGACCGACAACGTTTTTGGGTTCATTAGACCAAAAATCGGACGACTTCAGGTTTGATTGGAAACCGGATGCTACAGCTATATATGGCCTTAAGCAGAGCCCCAGAGCATGGTTTCAGAAGCTCTCAGACCTCTTTGAAAAACAGGGATACAAACGCTCCAATGCTGATTATTCCTTTTTTGTACAGAAGACCCCAAGAGGTACTATTGCAATTATGGTTTACGTAGATGACATCTTGATTACAGGAGATGATGAGCAAGGCATAAAGCAGGCAAAAGAAAAGTTGGGGAGTGAATTTGTCACTAAGGACCTTGGAGTTCTTAGATATTTTCTGGGGCTGGAATTTGGTAGAAATCAGTATGGATTAGTAATGTCACAGATATGTTACGGACCTGTTGAGTGAAACAGGTAAGCTTGGGTGTCGGCCTGCTACGACACCAATGGACCCCAGCATGAAGCTCTATGATGATGACACAAAGGAGGTGGACAGGAGAAGATACAGAGAACTGGTAGGCAAACTGCTGTATGTCATGATCACTAGGCCCGATATATCCTTTGCAGTGAGTCGTGTGTGGAGCAACCATGCCAGGTTCATATGGATGCCATACATATGATACTTAGATACCTCAAATCATCTCCAGGTGCAGGTTTACTATTCAAGAAGGGAAAGGGGATTCCTATCTCAGCATGTGCGGATGCAGACTATGCAGGTTGCCCCAAAGACAGGAAGTCTACCTCGGGGTTTGCAGTCTATGTTGGAGATTCTCTAATCTCATGGAGGAGCAAGAAACAGACGGTGGTAACCAGATCTAGTGCTGAATCCGAATATAGGGCTATGGCCCAGGCTAGCACAGAGATGATGTGGGTGAAGGCTGTACTTATAGATCTATGTCTAGATGTACCACTTCCTATGAATTTGGAATGTGATAATCAGACAACCTTGTTCGTTGCAAACAACCCAGTATTCCATGAGCGGACCAAGCATATTGAGGTTGACTGTCACTTCACACGTGATATGATTCAGAAGGGGTTCACTGCTACATCTCATGTTGCCTCAGAGAATCAAACTGCCGATATATTCACTAAGGCATTACTACGAGGCCCATTCCAGAAGTGTGCGTCCAAGCTGAGCATGATCGATATCTATGCTCCATCTTGAGGGGGAGTATTAACGCATATTTTTAGTCTTCTGTGTGTTTCTCTGTTATTTTCTTTTTCAGTTGTATGCTTTATGTAATTTACCCATAGGCTACTCTCCTATATAAGAGAGCCTAGGGCTTATGGAATAAACAACTCAGTTTATTTTTCCCAACACTATGCGCAAGTCGAAGCGAAGCTGCGTCAAATATCCGTTAGCAGCTTCTGTGTCATTCGAACGACTATCTGGAGATTTCAGGAATTTTGTAGTCGCCTTGTCAGCTGTAGATATTCCACGGAGTTACCAAGACGCTCTCAAAGATAGTAGATGGCGTCTAGCGATGGAGGAAGAAATGGCAGCACTCCAGTCTAGAGGAACGTGGAGTCTGGTTCATATACCTACTGATGTGTCACCTGTGAGCTGCAAGTGGGTATTTACAATCAAGCAGAATGGGGATGGCAGTATTGACAGGTACAAGGCTCGCCTTGTTGCTTGTGGCTTTACACAAACATACGGGGTGGACTACCTTGATACTTTTTTGCCAGTAGCCCGCCATTCTACTCTACGGATCTTGCTGTCAGTTGCGATTACTCTTGAGAGGCCTCTGTATCAGTTGGATGTCAAGAATGCATTCTTATACGGTGATGTCCAGGAGGAAGTCTACATGCAATAGCTACCTGGGTTTACTGTTGAGGGGGAGTGTTCGAAGGTGTGTAGACTTCATAAGGCTATCTATGGCCTTAAATAGATCCCTAGAGCGTGGTTTCAGAAGCTCTCAGACCTCTTTGAAAAACAGGGATACAAACGTTCTAATGCTGATCATTCCTTATTTGTACAAAAGACTTCCAGAGGCACCATTGCAATCATGGTCTATGTAGATGACATCTTAATTACAGGTGATGATGTACAAGGAATAAAGGAGGCAAAAGAGATGTTGGGGCGTGAATTGGTTACTAAGGACCTTGGGGTTCTTTATGGGACTGGAGTTCGCCAGAAATCCGTATGGGCTAGTAATGTCTCAGAGAAAGTATGTTACTGACCTGTTGAGTGAAACAGGAATGCTTGGCTGCCGACCTGCTGCCACACCAATGGACCCTAGTATGAAGATATATGATGATGATACGGAGGAGGTGGATAAGACAAGATACAGAGAGCTGGTGGGCAAACTTCTGTATGTCAATATCACTAGGCCCGACATATCCTTTGCAGTGAGTCGAGTGAGCCAGTTCATGGAGCAACCACGCCAGGTTCATATGGATGCTATACACATGATACTCGGATACCTTAAGTCTTCTCCAGGTGCGGGTTTGCTGTTCAAGAAGGGTAAAGCGATCTCTATCTCAACTTGTGCAGATGCAGACTATGCAGGGTGTCCCAAGGACAGAAAATCTACGTCGGGGTTTGTTGTATACATTGGAGATTCCCTAATCTCATGGAAGAGCAAGAAGCAAACCGTGGTAGCGCGGTCTAGTGCTGAGTCTGAATATATGGCTATGGCCCAGGTTAGCACAGAAATGATGTGGATAAAAGTTGTGCTTACAGATTTACATATAGATGTTCCACTTCCTATGGCATTAGAGTATGACAATCAGGCGGTCTTGTTCATTGCAAACAATCCAGCATTCCATGAACGAACCAAGCACATTGAGGTTGATTGCCACTTTATCCGTGACATGATCCAGAAGGGATTCATTGCTACATCCCTTGTTAGTTCAAAAAATCAAACTGCAGATATTTTTACCAAGGCATTACTTCGAGGCCCGTTTCAGAAGTGTGCGTCCAAGCTGAGCATGATTGATATCTATGCTCCATCTTGAGGGGGAGTGTAAACATATATTATCTATTTATGTAGTTTTTTCATTATTCTCCATTCCTGTCGTACTCTTTATGTAATTTACCCATAGGCTACTCTCCTATATAAGAGAGCCTAGGGCTGATGGAATAAATAAGTTCTTCTATTTTCCCAACAAGAAGGACTGGAGTTGACGTTTTAAGTAGGGGAGATTTTTATGCATAATATGTTTTTGAGCATGCTAGGGCTCTTTGTGAGAGTTGGCATTTGTAATTTTGTTAATAGTTATAGTTTTTATTAATATATTCCTGGGATGGATCTTTAAAGGAGACCCATCCCATTTCTCTTAAAAAAAGATTAATCAGGGATATGAATGATAACAAGAAGACCAATGCCATTAGGGATCTTTTCATCAAAGAAGAAGATGACAGAGTGTACATCTGAGTTGATTCTGGAGGGAAGTTTTACGTTGTACGAAGTAATTTCTCATTAAAGGGGATCGATTGTAGAAGTGATACGTAGATTGTGTTTCATTTCTTTGAGATATAAGCTTTGATCACCATTAATTATGTATGCCTAACCTTGGGCGAGACCACGAACAAGAGGGTCGTCTAGAAGGCCTTTTGGCTTAACAGTCAGCTTTGGCTTTCAATCTGCAAAGACATTTTATTTTACCATAAACAAAATCTATGTTGGTTGTGGTTTGCTGAAAACGACCATACGAAGCTATTGACATTTTTTTGGGATATTCTCTTATCTTTATAGAGTCGCTACATTTGTGCTTTCACTTCTCTTATAGAGGCAGAATATATGCATCCTATTCAAATCCACTTGGCTTTTGCATGGATTGAATGAAGTGTAGATGAAAGGCCCTCCTTAGTGGAAGGCTTCCATGTTAAAGAGGGGAACTGTGTAGCTTCTGAATAACAAGTGTTCTTTCAAAATGATAGGTGTTGGAGTATTCATTGTATGCACCATATATGAGGGAGATGGGTAAATGGATCCTGTCCAAGATCCATTTACCCCATCCAGAGTTTAGTACCACATCTACCACCTGTGGGATGTAGAGACTCCGTGGGTGCTATATATAAAGCCCCATAGCCATGTAGTCCATTAAGAGAGAAAGTCAATCGACACACCAGCCCTCTGAGGCATTCTCTTGTGGTTTCATCCCGCTCCTTAAAGAGTAGGGTTCCACGTTAAATCTCGTTGTTCTTATTGTTCTTTATTCTTTTTCCATGTTTCGCTTCCACATGTTTATTTTTTAACATGGTATCAGAGTGGGTTCGATTCTCGTGGATTTGTTCTTGAAAATTTTATTTTCATATTATGTTCAAGATTCGATTATCATTGGGGTTTCTATTCATTATTTTTATCATGTTCGGAGATTATTCATGCTCCAGGGTTTCTGAACCCTAATTCTTGATTCATCATCATGACGGCATCGTTCCATTTCTAGTTTGGGGGTGACATTCCTCGCAGGCCTCCCCTGGTATGCATATCCAGGCTTCCAAGTAAAGTCTTGATCTCGAGCTCTTCTCCCACCAGCAGACCTCCAGGGGTGGGTGGCTACCTCACCCTCACTAGGAGATGCATCTCCAGCCGCAGGCGGTGCGATGCGAGATGCACTTGCGCCTCCTCCTGTAATCAGCGATCCTTGGCCGTCGCGGCCCCATCGTGCTATCGGAAGCGCATCCATCTCACTCCAGGCACCGCACAAACGTAACTTCTTTGATGCCTCCATGCAGAGGCGAGTGCTCCAGCTCGCCACGAACCCCCATCGTAGTCAGGCGATCAAGTTCGGATCGAAACTTCATGCTCCAACTTTCATCCCTAGGCAAAGGCTTCAACATCAGGCAAGAAATTCGCACGGGCTCAAGCGCTTCCACACGCATCCAGGCATGAACTCGCGTGATGCCGCCAGCCAAGCTCCTCTCCATCGCGATGCATCCTCCATGTCCAGCAACAAGTCAGTCGGCATGCTCTCCCCATACCTCCAAGTCCAGTGTCGTTATTTTCCAACCAGTCTGGGAGAAAGGGGGAGTATATGTAGAGTCACAGGTCTATTCAGATTTTCCAGATATCAGATTCGTCAGACCAGCTAGTTGTTCAGACTCTACAGTTTTTCAGATGAAGAATTTCCATGCGCAATTCCAGACTCGACATTCAGATTCCAAGTCCCAGTTTGATGCGGGTTCAGACTTGACGATCATGGTTTCCAAGTCAGTTTCATACACGCATATGGATGCGGTCTTTTCAGATGTGCATATGTTTTCCATCTTTTGTAGTGCTCCCCATCTTTTCTTGTTGTTTTTGATCCAGAGTTTTCATGTGGTATCATAGATACTCTAAAGTAGTGTATCATTATTTGTGTCAGATGGGAGAGACCCAGTTCTCCAACGAGGAGACTTCTTTCAGACTCCATTCTCATGCGGTCGTGGACTCCAATGAAGATTGCACTTCCACGGCCTTTTTCAGTTCGGCCCTTTTTCAGAGATGGAGAAGTTGTCCACATTATTGTGGTGGGCTAGAGTACTCCAACGAGGAGACTCATTCTAGTTGTAGTGACTCTGGCAGGCGCAGTTCAGAGCACATGCTCTCCGACGAAGAGATCCAGTAGACTTACACTCCAGCCCATCCGTCCTCCTCACCTACACGGCATGAGAAGCGACATCCTCAACAGTGGCAGTTGTATGCGTTGAGTTGATATTGTCCATAGTGTCATGTAGCGTTGAGTTAAGTTTCTTTCTGTTTGTCCAAGCTGAGCATTGCATGCTCCAGCTTGATGGGGAATGTTGGAGGATTCATTGTATGCGTCATATATGAGGGAGATGGATAAATGGATCCCGTCCAAGATCCATTTACCCCATCCAGAGTTTAGTACCACATCTACCACCTGTGGGATATGGAGACTCTGTGGGTGCTATATATAGAGCCCCATTGCCCTGTAGTCCATTGAGAGATGTTAAGATAAATATATGTTTCTCTATCTATTTTATGTAATCGCATTTTCTTTAGGTATATTTATCATGTAATTAACCCAAGGGCTATTCTCCTATAAGAGAACCCTTGGTCTATTCTAATGCAAGAACAATTTTTCTCCCATCATGTTATCGAAGGAACGGTCCTAGACCGGGGTTCCTTTATCCCACCTCAAAACCCTAACCCTACACCCGCCGCCTCCCTTCCACCGTTGTCGCTGCCGCCGGGGCCTACCCAAGCCCGTCGTTGCACCCACCAGGGCCGTCAGCACCCCTCGGCACCACCGAGGCTCTCCGGCGCTGCCCCCGCCTTGCTGCCATGGCCCCCTGGATCACCGCCAGGAGCAGCTAAGCCCATCTGGGCCGCTGCCCGTACCATCGTGATCAGCCCTAGGTGCGGCATGGGCTTCCGAGTCGTCGTTGCACCTCCCGGACGCGTGCCTAGCACATGTTAGGTTGCTGCAAACTTCTGTTTGTTGGTCCGAGGTCTCGCGCGAGAAGTAGGGATGGTTGTATGAGTCTACACATACAACCTAACCTCTCTAGACAAGCTACTTTGAGTTTATCCCTCAGTCGTTCCGTGCTTCGTGACTCTTTCTTACCATATCAGAGAACAAGGGTGACATTTTCTCATCTTCTAGTGCCTTCAAAGGCTCGGCCCCTATTGTGGAGATGGATGGGACCAACTATGAGTTATGGTCCATGCAGTTTCGAACCCTTATGCAGAGCCACAAATAAGGAGCACATTCTGACATATTCCGAGATGGCAGACAAGACTGGTGTGAATGCGTCATGGAAACAAGACGATGCCTATGCTCGTTTATGGCTCTCCGGGACACTAACCACGGAGATTGCTAATGATATTATGAATCAGCCAACTACGAAGGCTATGTGGGACATACTGGCAGATACATATGGATAGTCGAAAAATGAAAGCAAGATACTTCAGTTGCAGTTCGACATCTTCTCGACCAAACAAAATGGTCGATCGCTCCATGCCCACTTCTCTCACCTGCGGGGCATGTTTGAGAGATTGCACAGCTTCATGCCAATCACCACCTGCACGGAGCAACAACTGGCATATCGAAATGCCACGATGACTGGAGTTTTTCTGTCCTCACTTGATCCTGAGTACGATGAAGCTCGTACTCAGCTTCTGACTGGAGAGACCATTCCACCAATGGAAGAGGTCTATAAGCGCTTGAGCAAGATTACTACTACAACTGCGAGTACAGCACAGACTACTTTTTCTATCGTTGCTACTAGAGGCAGGGGAGGATCGTCTCACTTTCGGGGTCGTGGACCTTGTAGTCGAGAGGGAGGCAGACATCATGGTCCGTGTACTCATTGCCATCGTCTCGGTCACTCTGAGGAGACATGCTTTCATAAGTATGGATATCTAGCATTTGCACAAGTTGCTGAGCAGACTGAGGCTTCCTCTACGCCTACTCCAGATACTCGCTTTGATGACATTGTATCCAGACTTCGGGAGATGATGAGTACTCTTACGTCTTTGTATCCAGGTTCCATAGAGGTCGCAACTTCTGCCAGAGCGTCGTCTAGTTCATCAGGTACTCACTATGTGTTTACCAGTAGTACATGTTCGGGTCTTCGGGCCTGACAGATTGGATTATGGACTCCGAGGCATCCCATCTTATGTGCGGCGATAGGATGCAGCTTACTTCATGCGGAGCACTTTCACCTAGCAGATCCGTTCTTATTGCCAATGGGGTTCGCTTACCCATTGTTGGTCTGGGGGACATTACTCTAGCCCCTTCTTTGAGTTTTCAGAATATCTTATATACGCCTGATTTTCAGATGAACCTTTTGTCAATTAGTCGGCTTATGAAAGATCTACATTGTCGTGCCATCTTTGATCCCTCTTCTTTTGTGTTTCAGGACATATTCACTGGCAGGTTGATTGGACATGGTCGTGAGCAGAGAGGCTTGTATAAGCTTGCTATACCATCATACGATGGAATTGCTACCATTCCATCTGGATCTGTTTCACCATTCCTTTGGCATCTTCGCTTTGGTCATCTTCCTCTACAGAAGATGTGTCATGTTCTACCACAAATATCTACTCGTACCGCATTGGATTGTGAAGCCTATCAACTAGAGAAGCATCATCGCTCGTCCTTTCCGAGTCGTCCGAGTCGTCACAGTAGTCGGTCCTTTGAGTTGCTTCATTTTGATATTTGGGGTCCGAGTCGTGTCCCAGATCATCAGGGGCATCGTTATTATATGGTTGATGTTGATGATTATTCTAGATTGTCTTGGGTGTTTTTGTTGAAACATAAGTCTGAAACAGGTGCTATCATTAGAACATTTCTTATTGAAGTTGAAAACATTTTCTCTACAAACGTCAAATTCATTCGTACGGATAATGCGTTGGAATTTTCCACACTACATTCGTCTGAATTTCTGAGTTCTCTTGAAATTATTCATCAAACTTCTTGCAGTTACACTTCACAACAGAATGGTGTGGCTGAACACAAACATCGTACCTTCTTGATGTTACACGCACATTGTTGATACAGAGTCGTACTCCTCACTCTTTTTGGGGGGATGTTGTTCTCACTGCTTGTTACTTGGTGAATCGCATGCGTCCACTGTTCTTGGAGAGAAGGTTCCCTTCCTGATTGTGTTTCTCGAGAAGGAACTATTCTCTCTCACACCCAGAGTCTTTGGATCTGTGGCATTTGTCCACGATTTCACTCCTGGTCGTGACAAGCTCTCACCCAGAGCTGTCAAATGTGTTTTGTTGGATATTCTCGTACCCTAAAAGGGTATAGATGTTTTGATCATGTTGGCAGAAGATATTATGTAAGTATTGATGTTACTTTCTTTGAATCCATTATGTATTTCTCTTCCACAGGTAACATGCTATCAAATATCAATTCTGGGGAGGATGTTGTTCCTCCTCCTCCGTCTCTTCCACCAAATGATCCACATGTTGCACCTCAGCAGTCATCACCTCCACCGCCACCACCTCCACCTCCAGCTATTCAGCCAAGATCCTTACCTCTTGTTTACACTCGCAGGTCTTCTACTAGCTCCTCTGCTCATAAGCCGGCCACATCATCCAGCACGCCTCAGGTATGTCATGATAACATTGTTTCTACTGATGGCACTGGAGTTCTTCATGATACACAGGACGACTTAGGCTCACAAGACAAAGGGGATGTTGATCTTAACATTCCAATTGCCCTGAGGAAGCCTCGACGTAAGTGTGACACATACCCACTTGCTGCACATGTTTCTTTGGATTACCTTCCAGATGAGTACAGGAGGTTTGTAGTGGGACTCTCCGCAATTACTATCCCACGTACATATATGGAAGCATTACAGGACAACCGGTGGCGCCAGGCCATGGAAGAGGAGATGGCAGCCTTACGGTCACGAGGGATGTGGAGTGTTGTACCTGCACCCCAAGGTGCATCGATTGTCAGCTGTAAATGGATATTTTCTATCGAGCACAATGCAGACGGCAGTGTGGATCACTACAGGGCAAGGCTCGTGGCACAAGGTTTCACCCAAACATATGGGGTGGATTATCAGGACACTTTTTCCCCTATGGCGAGACATTTGACACTACGAATTCTACTTTCTGTTGCAGTTTCACGGGATTGGTCGTTATATCAGCTCGATGTGAAGAATCTATTTCTTTATGGGGACCTTCAGGAGGAGGTCTACATGCAGCAGCCACCAGGGTTTGCTGTTGAGGGGGAGTCCCAGAGTGTGCAGGCTACACAAGACAATTTATGGCCTGAAGCAGAGTCCGAGAGCTTGGTATCAAAAGCTATCGGAGTTGATTGAGCACCACGGGTTTGTGAGGTCTACTGCAGACCACTTACTGTTTGTTCAAAAGACAGAGAAAGGTACGGTTGCCATTCTTGTTTATGTATGTAGATGACATTATTGTTACAGGGGACGATGCTCAAGGCATCCGGATAGCCAAGGAGTTGATAGATCAACAGTTTGTGACTAAGGACCTTGGCACTCTTCGTTACTTTCTGGGGTTAGAATTTGCCAGGAATCAGCGTGGTCTGGTGATGACTCGGAGGAAGTTTGTGATGGATCTCCTTTCTGAGACAGGTATGACATGATGCAAGCCTGCTACTACTCCTATGGATCCAAGTATGAAATTGTATGATAATGATACTGAGGAAGTAGATAGTAGGAGATATAGAGAACTGGTTGGAAAGCTCTTATATGTTACTATCACCAGGTTAGATATTATGTTTGTAGTAAGCAAAGTTAGCCAGTTCATGGAGCAGCCCAGAAAGGTACATATGGATGCTATCTATATGATCTTGAGATATTTGAAGAACTCTCCCGGTTCGGGTCTCTTATTCAGTAGGGATGCATCCCTTGAGGTGACAATGTGTGTTGATGCTGACTATGCAGGATGTCCCATAGACAGAAAGCCTACTTCGGGCTTTGCAGTTTTTGTTGGAAACTCACTTGTCTCATGGAAAAGTAAGAAGCAGACAATGGTATCTGAATATAGGGCCATGGCAGGGAGTGCAGACATGATGTGGGTTAGATCGGTGTTCTTGCCATTGAAGTTCCTCTTCCTATGCAACTTTTAAGTGATAATCAAGATGCATTATTTATTGCCAATAATCATGCATTCCATGAGCGAACAAAGCATATTGAGGTGGACTATCACTACACCCGAGACATGATACAGAAAGGGCTCATATCTACCTCTCATGTTTCAACAGGAGACCAGACAGCTGACATCTTCACTAAGGCTTTATCTCGAAGTCCATTTCAGAAGTGTTGTTCCAAGCTGAGCATGATAGACATATATGATCCAGCTTGAGGGGGAGTGTTAAGATAAATATATATTTCTCTGTCTATTTTATGTAATCGCATTTTCTTTAGGTACTTATCATGTAATTAACCCAAGAGTTATTCTCCTATATAAGAGAGCCCTTAGTCTATTCTAATGCAAGAACATTTTTTCTCCCATCAAGAGAGAAAGTCAATAGACACACCAGTCCTTTGAGGCATTCTCCCGTGGTTCCATCTTGCTGCTTAAGGAGTAAGGTTCCACATTAAATCCCGATGTTCTTATTATTCTTTATTTTTTCTCCATGTTTCGCTTCCGCATGTTTATTTTCTAACAATAGGCACATCCATATCCAACATTAGAAAATCCACTGGCTAACAATGATCTTTTTTTATGGCAATCCAAAATTTCAGTACCTTGTTTTATGTGCCTGCGCAATTCAAGATGATGATGTGTTATTGAATCCTGGAATTTCTTGGTTAGTCCCTCTAGATCTATGAACCTAAATTTATGAAACCAATACACCAATATATAGTACTGGTGATTTCAACTTTCATTATTTATGAATCTGTGGATGAAGAGATGTGTATCCCAGGACTTTATGGTGTATTAACTTCAAGGTTTAACTAACTTGCTTTCTTTCGAATTTAGGTTGGAATCGTGGTAATAGATGGTTGGCTAAAATTGACAGCACCTGCTCAGATTGCTGTTCTTTTTAAGGAACTTCGTTTGACACTTCAGTCTGTTCTGAAAGAACTGATTAGAAAGCCAGAGGTACTTAAAAACTGATTATGTTTTCATTTGCATGCATTCATCTTGATTATAGTTAATGAGTATTTTTCTACATGTTTTTGGAGGCCAAAGGATGAGTAAGTATTTAGTACTTGAAGGAGAGAATTTGTTTTGTCAAAGACACTAATTATGCAATGTCAATATTATCAAGAAAGTTGTCGCAGTTTGTTTAATGCTTGGCAGGTTCTTATTATTCTCTTTTTTTAGCATTCTTATTATTCATTTTTAAGTGTTTCCGTTCAATTGTTCGCAAAGTTTGCTAGTTAGCAATTTTGAGATTAACATATTGGTTGGGTTTCATTTAGTGGGTGATTATCACAAAATCACTAAAAGTATCTTCCAAGCTGGTGTTGAAACTTGTGACTTGTCTCAACGTTTCTGGTTACCTATTAAATTTTGCCACCTATGTTAGGGTTGTCTCCGTATCTTCTAATGATCTATCTGCAAATGTTAAAAGTTTATATTATGAAACGGCTGAAATCCAAGTAGAGCATAACATGGGGGGAGATTTAACTGGGCATATCCCCAATTTCAAAATAAGCTGGGGCATCTGGGTTTTCTTGTTTTATGGAGGGGTCTTAAATGCCGATTTTGACTGTTTTTGTTGAGACCTACTTCTCGGAGGCTAGTTGTAGCCACTCAAGTTTCGCTTTTTCAACTACTAAAATCGGTCTCTAGTACCAATTTCTAGCACCTTTCCCATGAAGGATATTGTTTTTCCTGGTTGGACCCTTTGGCCACTAGCTTGTCCAATTACAAATGAGCTTTAGGGCTCATTTGGTTACTGGTTTGGGTTGGGTTGGAATTGTTAGAATTATTATTGTTAGAATTATTATATTACAATAATATTTGTAACTGTTCGGGTTCCGTAACCCTTAACCCTTCAGGTTCCGTAACCATTAATCCTTCAGGTTCCATAACCCCTTAGGGGTATTTATGTATTTTTCCTCTTGTACTCTCTAGGGTTTTCTCTCTATATAAGAGACCCTAGCCCTATGGAATAGATATCTCATTTTGTCTCTCTTCTCCACATGGTATCAGAGCAACGGTCCTAGACTGGGGTTGTAACTTAAAATCCCCAGCGCCATCTTAAAGCCTTGCAAAAATCTGCGCGGGCCCTCTTCCTTGAATTAGGGCCCCGCGCAAGACCCTCCAATCGCCTTCGGTGCAGCAGCCCTCCCGCTGGCTATACCATGCGCTTGCAGGACCTCCTACGAAGGTCGTCAACCCCACAGCTACCCTCCACGGGTACCGTAGGACTCTTTTTAGATCCAAAACTCATCACGGACGACTTCCAAAAATCCAGATATGCTGTCCATTGAGGGTTTTTAACCCTTCTTCAAGGGCAAACGTGAGTTTTAGGGTATTTTTTAACTCTTATATGCATCCTTAGTTGATCATAGGATCGTCTTTCTATTTTAAGACCACCACGGTGCCTTCTTTTACCGAGACAAGGCCCTTTGCCACAAATATTATGGCACAAGGCACTACTATCAAAGTCAAGGGCACAGAAAATACAGCCAAGGAAATCTGTTCATTGGTTGTCAGAGGAAACTCTACATTTTGACTAAAGATCCTTTAGATGAAAAGGACAAAGAGTACGACAACTAGCAGACTGACACCTATTTGGTTATCAACTGGATGACCAACAATGTTGAGGCTCACATTGCCTCAAATCTTCTTTACAAAAATACGACCAAGGAAATGTGGGAGGATCTCGAGCAAACATACTCCCAGAAGCAGACGAAGTCACATCTTGCAGACATTTACATGCGAATCTGGTCGGCATCTCAGGGTGATTCCACTCTCATCGAGTACTACAGGCATCTATCCAGCCTGTATGAGAGCTTGCAATATTCCAGCCCTCATGTTTCACCAAACAGATACAAGAGCGTTCTAACTGGAAGGTATACCGCTTCCTTGATGGCCTGCATTCTAGATACCATGCAGCGAATGAGCAATTTCTTATATCAAACACACTGCCAACCAGTGTTCACGAATGCGCTCTGAGCGGCCGCATATGCGTGTGCGGACCAATAGGCGCGTCGCATACGTGAATTGTTGCACTATGCGCCCCAAGCGCATGAGTGGATCGCATATGCGGGCTATACGACTGCATAGGCGGCCCGTTCGGGCGCTCAGGACATTAGCCATCATTATCGAATCCCCGTAGGTCCGATTGTCGATTTATGCGGCCAGGTACTCGATTGACTTAGGTTTTCCTCTGGACTCCTCCAACCTCGAGAGCCTCCGACCCCAACCAGCGCTGCTGCCTCCTTCCGACTTCTCCGCCTCCTTCGCCTCCTCCCATCTCTTTCGCCTCCTCACAGGTCCTCTTCACAGCTCCTCCGCCGTCTCCTACTTCGCCGCCTCCTCACAGCTCCTCCGCCTCCTTACAGCAACTTCTCCTTCGCCGGCTCCCTGCCTCCTCCCAACTCTTCCGTCGCAACGTCGCTCCTCCACCGCATCAGCTTACCAGGCTACGAGCAGTGCCTCCATGGCATCCCACTCTGTCGTCAGTTCACTTTGCAAAGGTTCACGGTTTGCATTTTCCTTTTTTCAATAATTTCGATTTTGTTATTTTATTTTTAATACAAAAAGTATATTAAACATCATTCACATGTCTAATAATGCTTTAGGTCAAACATTATTTTTAATACAGACTGGTCTTCAAACTTTGCATTATTCACTGCTTTAGGTCATCACAAGACTAATAATGCTTGTGTATAAAAAAAGAAAAAGAGGACTTCCAGAATACGATAACCAAATCAACTATATCGCCGCAGCATGATGTCTACACCAGTTATGTGGGCACATCTCTCCTACCCTGACCTTTCTGGAACTGGAACAATAAATAGATGGTGTCGGTTGAGGGTGCCGCCTCTTTCTATAAATCTCTATTACTATCACTATCAGTACCCTTTTTGTCAACCAAAGTAGGATCATGATCTTTATTGGTGTCGTGATGTTCCAAATGCAACAATAACCATGCAGGAAAGTTAGTTACATTTCTCCACCCTTCAGTGAGTACTTGAAAAAGATCGTATAGAAGTAATGGTATGTTAAGACTTGATACGCATGCATCCGTCCGTGATAGTTGACATATGCACCTGAGTCCATGATCCTTTCTAACAAATCTGCTTTGTAACAGCTAGTAAAGGCATATGTTATACCTAATGAAGACGCAACAGCAGAGGCGGCTACCTTTGAGGATCCTGAGGGAGAACTAGTTGACCTAGGAGTAGGCATGATCTCCCTGAGTCTGGCCACAGTTCTTCGAATCTCTGATCAGCAATAGGGGATGGACTCCCGACCTGTTGAGATTGTTCTACTACTTTAGCTGAAGCAGGAAACCCATGCTTAGAATAGCAGGTTTCCTCATAGTGGCATGTCCGGTGGCAGTAGGTACACGGCTAGCGGGGTCGGCCACCGCCTCCTCTGCCACGGATAGGTCCTGTGCAGTCTCAGACATCCTCAGCCATGGCTGCATCTCGTGGTAGGGAGAACCCTACTCCGTATCGTGGTAAGGGATTCGATTACCTTCAAATTGTAAAAATGTAATGTGCTATCAAAGGTTATGAAGCCGATCTGTGTTCTAGGAAAGCCCGGAAGATCATCCAAACAAGACTTTATAGTTTTGGCTACAACCTGCAAGTAGGGTAAGATAACAATGTTATAACAACTGGAATTTATGGGTCCGCAGATACAGGCAAAGAGGTCTGAACAGACACTAGAAGAGACCCAAAAAATATGATTCTTCCAATTTGCAACCTCGAAGGAAACGACATACAGAACTATCAAATCAAAAGGACTTTTCGAAAGAAACTACCTCAAGCATACCACACTGAACTGCTGGCAGTGACACATCAATGATAAAAAAGTATAGTGGTGGCATGGGTGGGCGGACCATGTATTCAGTCGGTGCAACGAACTCTACACTTCCCTTTATCAATTCCGGCCTTTGATCAGCATCAAGTCTTCTACCACTCGCATCCAACCACCAGAGGAAATAGATAGCCTACTTAGTTTGTGATATGCCTCCTCCATTGGAGGTATGGTAGCATCAGTAAGAATCTGGGTGCGAACTGAGTCATATTCAGGATCGAGGGTCGCTAGAAAGACCCCAGTCATCACAGAGTCTTTGTATGTATGCCTTGAGCTGTTGGCGTGGCAGTCAAGGGAATGTAGTCGTGTAGCTTCTTAAACATGCCCCTCAACGAAGTGTATAGGGTATGGAGAGGGCATGGTGTGAGGGATCATGGATGCCATCTTTTCATGTGTTATCGGAGTAAAGGTTAGAGGATTTTATGATCATAAGCGGGAAGTTGTCGGATTTAGATGCCATTCTGCTGGAAGAGATCATTGGAATTGGGTTGATGGTGCTTTCTCGGTTGAGAAAGCTTACGGAGTCTTCGTGTCCGCCCAAGAAGCCTTGCAAGACAACTTGAGGAGACATTTTCTCATGATTTCGAAGATCATGGTTCTGAATAGAATAAAGGTCTTATTTTGGGTAATTCGACATGTTCATTTGCTTACAAAGGTTTACAGGGATAAGATTCTTCACACCAGCGATCTTCTATGCCCCATATATGAGACTACAACGGAGGACAATGACCATCTTTTCTTCTCATGCACGTCCTCGAGGCTTCTCTGGGCAATCACTGACATGACATTTTGTGGCAAAAAGTAAATGACTGGCATACTTTTTGGGACTCTATTAGAGCTTATTGTGGCAACTCTCAGAACGATTGTACGAAGACATTCGCTTTCTTATGGGCAATTTGGCATACCAGGAATGATCTCATTTTGACAGCAAGACTTTTTGTTGTGATAATGTTCTCGAGCATGGAAGGACTTTGTATTCCTCAGATGTAATTATACTTTATAACTCTAATTTTTTATATATCTACATATTACCTCGTGATGGGTTCCATTTTGGGACTTCACCCTCCTTTACGTTCAAAAGATAAGGTACTATCCTAATGAAATAAAAGAAATAATTTGCATAGGGCTAGCCAATCATCAATGCTTGTAGCTATTATTGAGATGAGTCAATATCATCATCGAAAAAGAGGACATAATGTGCAACTACAGTATTTCTTCGTATTGAACCTACTGTAAGAGTTGAAAAAGTTCATCTAAAATATGTTAGCTCGCCATTATATGTATCATTTGAAACGATATCATCATGTAGTAGCTCGAGATCAGGGATTACCCCATGTATAGATTTGGTCCATGCCCAAAAGAGGGATAAGGTGTTTCTAAGGATTTTGAACCTACAATTCCATGCTGCTAGAAATTCTATAATCTTTAAAGATAATCAAACATAAGACGTCAGGTGTGTTATCTCAAATGCATCCTCAGTAGGACCAATTGGGGCTTGTCTCCCTATACTAGACAATAATCGCATATTATCACTTATGCATTGGCATAATGTCGACGTTGATGATCAAAACAAGGATATCATTTCTGATTTGTAGCATATCCCAGAAAAACACACTTAGCAGCATGTAAGTACAAGTTGTCCCTCGTACTCTCCAGATAATGTACAAAAGCAACAAATCGGGTGGTCAGGGTATAAAATCTCTTAGAGATTCTCGTTAATCGTTGAGGAAGGCAATAAATGAGATATGAAGTTGTGAGATTTTCATCTCCTTAATAAAATGAGTGGATATTTTCCTGGATAAGAAGAGTTGTGGCTACATCAATTATATATCATGATTTGCATTTTATGACATCATTTGTTGTAGAGTATGGGCACATGAAGTCAATTGAACAGACGGTAAAGAAATATAGAAACTCCGTAGCAATAGTTTAGCATGAACTCAAGCGTTATCTGATTGAACAAATTTTATTGTCACAAAATTTTGTATACATTTCATTAATATAATAAAAAAATCTTTAAGCGTACATCTGAATTATTCTTTATAAGAAAAACACATGTACGTGAAATCATTTATGATAACAAGGCAGTAGTGGTGGCCAAGATAGTTTGAAATCTGACTAAGACCTGGACATCCATAAGAATAACAAGGTACTAGTGATGGTCAGCTTTTCCCTGTTGGCTTGTGTGTGGGCTCTATTGCGTGACCACTCTGACTATAACCCTTTGCTATATGGTCTTCGAGGAAGGAGGTATGTCCGAGGATGTTCTTCATGTTCGAACGAGCATGGCTTCTTGAACAGGGATTCAGAACTATGGTGCAACCAGAGGATTCGACTGCGACGAGATGGCAAAAAAGTTAACTTTGCTTCGTAGGCACCTCTTGGAGTACAATAGAGGTATTCGCGAACAACATCGTAGCAGGACTTCAACGTAAGATGAGATTGTTCATCTAGACGTGTTGGAAGATGAACGTGAGTAGAATGCTGAAGAGATGGATCAGAGGAATATGCAGTTTCAGGTGGTTTACTTAGACAAGAAGAAGGAAGCTGAATAGAGACAAAAATCGAGGCAGTGTGTCTCGAGGAGGGAGAATAGCTCATGGTTCTTTCATCCGTGGTCAGTGCCAAAAGATGTAGGAACTACATTTGCAGTCTCAATGTTGATGGAGTGAAGGTGCATGGTGACCTGAAAGTAGGGCTTGCAGTCCATAACCACTTTCATGGATTTAATGGAAGGGTTTCTTATGCAGGTTGGTGTTAAGATATTTGTGTCATCGAGTGTTTGCTATCTTGTTTATTTTCTATTGTCCCATCTTTCTAATTTAGCCACAGAGCTTTTCTCCTATATAAGAGAGCTCTGGGGTTTGATAATAAACATCTGTTTGTTTTCCTTTCAACATGGTATCAGAGCGACGGTCTTAGACCGGAGCCGGTGCCCTAAAATCCTAGCCCCCACCAAAAAGCCCTAGCCGCCGCCACGGGCCCCGAGGTCTCACGCGCCACCGCCAGCGGCTTCTCATGCACGCCATCGAGGGTTGATCGCCCGCCGCCGCTTGGGTGATCGGCCGCCGCCAAAGATCCAAGCACCGCCTCCTACGTATCCACTTGTCCTCGCATCATCCTCCAGTGGATCCTTGGAAACTTAGGGTGTAACGTGAACATCAAGAAACACCCTAGTTTTCTTGAGGAACATCAGAAGAATGGAAGAGGTTTGGTATGAGTCTACATCCACAACCATCTTCATGTATGTCCGTATAGACGCTGGTACCTACTGTTGCTAGCCCAGTCTTGAAGATAGTTGTCATCATGACCGATAACAAGGTGGGTGTCCCATCCCTGGGTGCCTTCAAAGGTCCAGAACCCATTGTCAAAATGGATGGAACCAACTATGAACTGTGGGCCATGCAGTTCATGTGTTTGATGCAATGTAATGGTAAGAAACACATCCTCACAGCAGAGGAGCCACGTGACAAGACTGGGACAAATGCCTCATGGGAGGCGGATGATGCGTGTACTCACGTATGGCTATCTGGGACCGTATCCACGGAGATAGCCAATGATATATTGAGTTAGCCTACTGCAAAGGCTATGTGGGACATTCTTGCCGTGACTTATTCTCCGGCAAAGAATGAGTCTAGGATACTCCAACTGCACCTTGATATCTTCACATCAAAGCAGAACGGTCGTCCTCTTTACACCCTCTATACTTCTTTGAGGGGTATGATCAAGAAGTTACATGGTTACATACCTTTAACTACTATACCGGAGCAGCTCAAGGCATATAGAGACTATGTGATGACTGGAGTATTTCTAGCAACCTTGGATCTGGGGTATTTCTAGCAACCTTGGATCCAGAGTATGATGCATCTCGTTCCCAGATCCTCACTGATGCTGACATACCTCCTATGGAGGAGGCGTATCGAAGATTGAGCAGACTATCCATATCTTCTGGTAATACCTTACAGCATCAGCATCTTTTGCTATGGCGGCTTCACGTGGTAGAGGCAGCCATACAGTTTATCGTGGTCGGGGAAGCTCCATCCGCGGTAGAGGAGGTGGCGGTCGGGGTCGACCATGCACCTTCTGCCACAGGAGAGGTCATTTTGAGGTAACCTGTTATTCTAAGCATGGGTTTCCTACGTCAGCCAGGATTGCAGAGCAGACACAACAGACTGGAAGTTCATCTCCTGCATCTGATCAGAGGTTCGACGAGCTAGTAGCACGACTGAGAGATATTATGCCTGGCACATCTGGATCCACTAGCCCTCCTTCAGGATCCTCAGAAGTGGATGCATCAGCTTCAGCATCTACGTCAGGTACAGTGTATGTCTTTACTACTTGTTACAGGGCAGACTTGTCAGAGTGGATCATGGATTCAAGTGCATCACGTCATCTCTGTAGTGACAGAGGTCAGTTTAGTATGTTCCATCCTACCAAGCATGGGCGATCAGTTGTGATAGCATATGGTACACATTACCCCATCCTGGTCAGGGGTGGTGCAGTTGACTCTTGTGTTGCGGCTTCCTAATGTTCTCTATGCTCCTTGATTTTCTATGAATTTATTATCAATTAGTCAAATTACCAAGGATTTACATTGTCGTGCCATATTTGATCCATCTGCTCTTGTGTTTTAGGATATACTTACGGGCAAAATGATTGGAACTGGTCGTGAGCAAGGGGGCCTTTATAGACTTGTGCAGTCTCCGTATGTTGGTGTCTCATCCTCTCAATACACTGGGTCTGTTTCTTCGTATATGTGGCATCTGCGATTTGGTCATCTTCCTACTTGTTACAGGGCAGACTTGTCAGAGTGGATCATGGATTCAAGTGCATCACGTCATCTCTGTAGTGACAGAGGTCAGTTTAGTATGTCTTTACTACTTGTTACAGGGCAGACTTGTCAGAGTGGATCATGGATTCAAGTGCATCACGTCATCTCTGTAGTGACAGAGGTCAGTTTAGTATGTTCCATCCTACCAAGCATGGGCGATCAGTTGTGATAGCATATGGTACACATTACCCCATCCTGGTCAGGGGTGGTGCAGTTGACTCCTGTGTTGCGGCTTCCTAATGTTCTCTATGCTCCTTGATTTTCTATGAATTTATTATCAATTAGTCAAATTACCAAGGATTTACATTGTCGTGCCATATTTGATCCATCTGCTCTTGTGTTTTAGGATATACTTACGGGCAAAATGATTGGAACTGGTCGTGAGCAAGGGGGCCTTTATAGACTTGTGCAGTCTCCGTATGTTGGTGTCTCATCCTCTCAATACACTGGGTCTGTTTCTTCGTATATGTGGCATCTGCGATTTGGTCATCTTCCTCTGTAGAAGCTGGTTCATGTTCTTCCACAGATTTCTCCTCGCTCCACTTTCCAGTACGAGGCCTACCAGCTTGGGAAGCATCATCGGTCTTCTTTCCAGAGTCGCCAGGGTCCAAGTAGTCATAGTTTGTTTGAGTTGTTTCATTTCAATATTTGGGGTCCTAGTCATGTCCCAGATCATCAGAGGTACAGATTTTATCTTGTTGTTGATGAGTTTTCTAGGTTATGTTGGGTTTTCCTTCTTAAGAACAAGTCTGATGTTGATCTTGTTATTCAGTCATTTATTAATGAAGTGAATAACATTTCTTCTACCAAAATCAAGTACATACGTTCAGACAATGCTCTAGAATTCTGTAGTGCTCAACTCTCTCAATTTCTTAAATCCCATGGCATCGTGCATCAGACATCATGTCCATATACCTCCCAACAGAATGAGGTGGCTGAAAGGAAACACCGCCATCTGTTGGACGTTACCAGAACTCTCTTGATTTAGAGTCGTGCTCCACATTCCTATTGGGGAGATGCGGTTCTAACTGCTTGTTATCTAGTGAATCGTATGCCTTCTTCGGCGTTAGGGGAAAAGGTCCCGTTCTTGATTGTGTTTCTCGGGAAGGATTTTTTCTCGCATACGCCTCGTGTCTTTAGATCGGTTGCGTTTGTTCATCAACTTTGTCTTGGTCTTGACAAGCTTTCTCCCAGATCTATCAAATGTGTATTTGTTGGGTATTCCAAAACCCAAAGAGGCTATCATTGTTTTGACCCTGTTCGACGAAGGTACTATGTAAGTGTTGATGTCACCTTCTTTGAGTCTATTATGTACTCTTCTCCTACATGTGACAGGCTAGCTCCTTCAAAGGATGGCGAAGAGATCTATATGCCTCGTCCGGAAAAGGTAATCTACATGAGTGAAGTTTGGTCGGTAGTTTTAAAACCATATCTTCACAAGGATCCAAAATTTGATTCCCGTTGGACGACTCCCGTTCCTAACTATTATTCATCAAAATCTGATGCTCCTGCTCTCACCAAATACACTGGAATTATTTCTTATGAGCTGACTGAGACTGGTGCTTCAGAGTATTCATCTGAGGACAAATCGCATGATCCCAAGAAGGAACGACTTCTGAGAAAACAACTGAAGAAACAAAAAGACAAGAATATCTAGAGTGTGCCCACTTTCAATGACTATTCTTCTGAGGATAATTCCGATGATGGATATCTTTCATATGACTCATACGCATCATCTACTATCCAGCATGACTTTTCTGAGGATACTACTGATAATAGTTGGGAATCATATGATTCATCTCATTCTCATCATTATGATCTCCCACCACAAGCTCACAAGAAGATCGGTCGAAAACCGCCTTAATCATCGGCTAACCACCCTCCCTCCGAAACACATCGGTCTCCTTGTACATCTTCTTCCTCCACTTAGGCCAAGGCCTAAGTATAGGGGGGACCGATGCCATGTTGTACTCTATCTTCGTCGCCATTGCCACCACCACTACCGCCGTCACCGCCACCACCACCGCCACCGTCTCCTACTTTCTTTCCACATGTCTACCAGTAAAGGCCTCCGGCTCATGCGCCTCCTCCTCATCCAGTGCACCGGAGGTATGTCTTGATCATTTGAGTTCTAATGGCACGGGTGACTTGCTTGCACAGAATGAGGTTCAGGGTGTCGATGATACTTCTACTACTCATGTTGATGATCTAGATATCCCTATTGCACTCCGGAGGTAGAAGCGTGCACGTACGATGAACCCCAAATATGGGGTGGACTTTGGTTCTCATGTTTTCGTGGAGCGTCTTTCCAAGGAATTTCAGCAGTTTGTTGTGGGTTTGTCAGCTGTACAGATACCATGGTCGTATCAGGAGGCCCTACAGAGCAGTCAGTGGCATTTAGCTATGTAGGAAGAGATGGCGGCATTACAATCGCGAGGTACGTGGAGTGTTGTCAACCTTCCACCAGGTGCGTCTGTTGTTGGTAGCAAATGGGTTTGTACTGTGAAGCAGCGCGCTGATGGTACAGTGGACCGATATAAGGCCAGGTTGGTTGCTCGTGGGTTCACCCAAACATATGAGGTGGACTATCATGACACGTTCTCTCCTATAGCGCGTCATTCTACCTTGCGGATTCTCATTATCGTTGTTGTGGTGAGAGATTGGCCACTTTTCCAGTTGGATGTCAAAAATGCTTTCTTGTATGGTGACTTGCAGGAGGAGGTCTACATGCAGCAGCCACCTGGGTTTGCTGCTGAGGGGGAGTCAAGTATGGTATGTCATCTTCATACGGCTATATATAGCCTTAAGAAGAGTCCGAGGGCTTGGTTTCAGAAGCTCTCAGAATTGATTGAACAAAAGGGGTTTGTCAGATCTACTGCAGATCATACTCTCTTTGTAAAGAGAGACCAGCAAGATATTGTGGTCATCTTGGTTTATGTTGATGACATTGTTATCACTGGCAGTGATGCACAAGGAATTCATGCAGCAAAGGACTTCCTTGGACATCAGTTTGTTACCAAGGACTTGGGTACTCTTCATTACTTCCTTGGAATGGAATTTGCACAAAATCAATAGGGTATGATTATGACACAAAGGAAGTATATTACTGATCTTCTATCTGAGACAGGAATGACTGGGTGTAGACCAGCTACTGCCCCAATGGATCCTAATGTGAAGCTTCATGATGATGGATCTGAGGAGGTGGACAAGAAAAGCTACAGAGAACTGGTAGGGAAATTATTGTATGTCGCTGTTACCAGGCCTGATACATCGTTTGTTGTGAGTAAAGTAAGTCAGTTCATGAAGCAACCTAGGTAGGCGCACATGGATGTTGTATTCATGATTCTGAGATACTTGAAGTCGTCTTCAGGTACAGGTCTTCTGTTTAGGAGAGATACGTCTCTTTCTGTTACAGAGTGTGCAGATGCAGATTATGTTGGATGTCCTAATGACAGGAAGTCTACTTCAGGCTTTATTATTTTTGTTGCCAGCTCATTAGTCTCATGGAAAAATAAGAAACAAACGGTTGTTGCTCGATCCAATGCAGAATCAGAATATAGGGATATGATCCAAGGTAGTACTGAGATGATGTGGGTCAAATATGTCCTACCTGATTTAATGATTGAAGTACCTCTTCCTATGCAGCTCAAATGTGATAATCAGGCAGCATTATTTATAGCTAACAATCCAGCATTTCATGAAAGGACAAAGCACATCGAGGTAGACCGTCACTATACTCGTGATTTGATCCAAAAAGGTCTTATCTCAACATCTTATATTGCGTCAGGAGATCAGATTGCATATATGTTTACTAAGGCTCTGGCTAGAGGTCATTTTCATCATTGTTGCTCCAAGGTGAGCATGATAGATATATATGCTCCAGCTTGAGGGGGAGTGTTAAGATATTTGTATCATCGAGTGTTTGCTATCTTGTTTATTTTCTATTGTCCTGTCATTGTAATTTACCCACGGAATTTTTCTCTTATATAAGAGAGTTCTAGGGTTTGATAATAAACATCTCTTTATTTCCCTTTCAACAGTTGGGGATAGAATGGTAAGGGGTTAGGATGATCTCGACGGTTAGGCCGATGCACATGTGACCACTTTCACTTAGGTTGAGATTAGGCAGACGATGTTTCGGTTGAATGTCGATGATGCTTTAGGTCCTGATGATTTCTCGATAGTCTTCTACAGGGAATTATGGGAGATAGTCAAGGAAGATATTATTGGAGTACTGCAGGAATTCTGGGGGTGGGGGCAACCAGGTCTTCAAGTATTTCAATTAGGTGCTACTATTTCTGCTACCAAAGAGGGAGGTTTCAACCAGAGTGGAAGATTTTGGATCCATAGCTCTTTCTAATCGGATCTACCTTATCATCACCAAGGTACTTGCTAATTTCTTGTGTGATGTTTTAAATGATATCATTCTATGCGAGCAGTCGGCATATGTATCTGGGAGGCTCATGGCTAATGGTTAGGTGCTTGCTTCTGAGATGGTGCGTGATTGGATGAGGAATCAGGTGAAAGGGTTGTTGTGGAAGGTGGATTTCTCTAATGCATATAACTGTGCAGACTGGTGTTTTGGCTTCCCGGATGTGTGGATTGCATGGATGAAAATGTGCGTTACGATGGTATTTATGTGGTTCTAGTGAATGGTCGTCTAGAGGGAAGTTTCTTCCGGCCTCAACATTAGGTGTTTGTGATTATGGTTGATGCCTTGCCAGTTATGATGAGACATGCAGCAGACAGAGGATTGTGTATGGGATATCTTAAGGATGATGTATCGATATCGATTCTTTAGTATGAAGACGACGGTATAATCATCATTAGTGGGGGTTGGTGCATGTAAGGAGGGTGTCATATATTATAGATTTTTTCCGTGATATTTCGGGTATGAAACTCAATAGAGAAAATTCCACTTCCGTCCCTTTTGAACTCAACTCAGGGGAGAGACAGGAGGTCTGCACTAATCTGCATTGTCTGAGTGGGACCTTATCCTTCTACTTGGGTCTTTCGCTTGTTGCATGTCACCTTCATTCGGTGGATTGGAAGGTGGTCCTTGACAAATTGGAAAGGAAGCGGTGGGTTAAAAGGTGAGAATGCTCTCTATATGTGGAAAGTTGGTTGTACTCAAACATACCCTATCTACAATTCCCATCTTTTGCACCTATTGCGGAAACTCACAAGTTAAGCATCAATGATGAATAATAACTTGATGCATACTCCATATGCAACAAGCAAAGGCTTGTTGGGGGGTTAACCTACCTCACTCTAACCAAATATGGCTTTATCTATGCAGTTAAATGTGGTGTATCGATCCGTGCATGCACCAATTTATGTAAATGTGGAAGTGTTTAATGTGTCCTATGTTACATAAATTACCACGTAAGGTCTCATTATCACCAAGGATGGATGTGAAGCTTGAGCGGAAGGATATATTGATGCAGACTGAGAATAATGCAGACAATAGAAGATCTTCCACTTGATATCGCATGTATCTTAGTGGAAATCTTGTGAATTAGAGAAGTGAAAGACATTAAATGTACAAGTGCTCAAGTACAATACATAGTTGTTGTAACAGAAGCTGTACAGATGATTTGTCTCACGATCATTCTGATAGATATCGAAACGTCTTGAATCACTTATGAGACTATATTGTGGCAAACCAACAGCCATATCCAAATCCAATAACCTGGTCTTGCATGATCAAAGCCGAACATGTTGAGATCGGTCACCACTTCATAAGAGAGAAGATTGAATTCAGGGAATTTATGCTACTACATATTAAAAAAATGAAGAACAAGTTACAGATGTATTTACCAAAGAGCTGCCCACAATCATTTTTGAGAAGAATATGGACAACTTGGGCATGTATGACCTCTATGCCGAGCTTGAGGGGGTATATATGGTTGTTTTTTGTTATGCGGGTTAATGGGTTATGGGTGAGGATACATTCATTGTATGGTCTATATATGTAACGCGTCCGTCCTTTTCCACGAGTTAAGAAAAAGAAGACTACCTTATTCACCTGTGAGCTTTAGGGCATCCCCTCCAATGGCTTTTCCATTTTTCCTTGAGAAGGATTTTCCACGTAAACCCTTTTGTTTTATGTGGTTTGGTTTGCTTGTGTGTTTTTTTTTCTACGAACAAAATGGTGTAGTCCCCATCTTAGTGTTTTGAACTTTCTAGTTTCGCTGCTTTAGGGCCGTCATCAGTAATTCGATACTTCTTAGGCACATTGGTGTTATTCATTTAAAAATTGCATGTAAACAATCTTCTCAGGTAGCAGTGGTTGTCAAGAATGAGGTGCTCAAATCTATAATTCAGTTGCTGCTGGAGGAAGACAAATCCCATGGCCAATAACTTGTGTAAAAGGTATGCTTCTCCCTTAATGGTGTTCGAACCAAAAAAGAACAAAACCTAGGGGTGTACTCGTGTTAATTTTTATGTTAACGTGCTTAACTTTTCTCTTGTCCATATGTGTTTTTTTATCAATTTGTGGTAAATAATATGGAAAATTTGGAGCTGAGAGAGCCGGAGTTGATGGAGATCCAGGGCTGGAGATTGATGTCTATCATTCAAACCTTCAATTAAATCTTAATGGGCTTCTCTCTACTATTTCAAGAACCGCAAAAGCCATTTTTTCTCATTTTGAATTTGAGCATAAAGTCTAAATTTTGATTGTCTAAGAATTTTTGAATTCCATCCATGACCATGATCCTTTGTAAAACCTGTTCTTAAAATTTGCTTCTGCCCTTGACCTTAATTTAACTGGATTCTTGGGTTTCTATTAGCTCGGGTTATTTATTAACACTGCTGATATGGCAAAGCTCTACGCAAATTATCTTTCTATGTGAAACTAATCAGCTTGTACACAGGTGAATATCTGAGGTCATTATAGTGTTGCAGATCATCCTGGATGTGTACTTCACGCTATATTTAAGTTTAAATATGTCTTGATTAATAAATGACAGTGATAGTTGATATACTCATAATAGTAAAATGGAGTTGGATAACCATGATAGAGGCAGAAGCTAAGCATCGAGGATCTTGCTCCCTTCCGATTCAACGACAACAAAGCCTTTTCCGACAATTAAGTAGGGTAAATGTTTGATGAAAAGATCCGACTGTCATGAGGCAACTTCTTAAATAGTATTTTTATTTAAAAAAATATTTACGAAGTTGTCTCCGACTGTTTTACGTTGGTTGTCGGTTATCTAACGGAACCCTCCTCATTTACCCGGGATTGGGACCGGCCAAGTCGGAAGTTGCTCCCTTCCTATTGTGTGGACAAATTGGAGAAATCTCTAGTATCCTTGCATTGGGTTTATGTGCACTGGGTGTTATTGCTTCAGTCAAAACCATGAAAGAATAATGAACACTGGACTTGTCCAATAATTGTGCAAAACCCTGAGTTGACGTCCAATAATTCTTTTTCTGTGTTCTTTTCAAGTAGTAACAGATTTGCCATTTTGACGAAGAAAACATTAAGTGAGATATATTGGTTGTTCTTAATCTGTAAACACTTGTCTCTTGATACAGGCTTTGACCTATCCACATGAAGGCAGAGACGGATCTGTAGGACCCGAAGGATCTCAAACCTGAATTTGGCTGAATTTTTCACCTCAGATGGCAGAGTTGAGGCGCTGTGTCGTTGGGTTGGATCCACCATTTCGGCCGCGGATGGGCATTAAATTAGGTTTTTATTGCATATTCCTGCATGTTGTATTTATCTTCTCCTGAGGGCTAAATTATTTAGATATTATTTATCTAATTTATCTTGTTATTTTAGTTGTTAGTATTTGGGGAGGGGTTCTTTTGTTGTAATGTGAGTTACAAAAGAGCTGTTGTAACTATTTTTTTCCAAATTCGTTTCTTAAAATCCAACTTTATAGATAGAATCTTTGAATAATGTTATACATATCTGTCAAATTTCGCTCAAATCAAAAGTCATTAGATATTTTATATCAATGGCAAAAAATCGGATACTCTTTTAAATGGGACTTAAGTTGCTAAAATATTGATTGGACTTTTAACTAGGGTGAAGCATTGGACTCGACCCGGCCCAACCTGGGAAAGCTCGGCCCGAGCCTGTCAATTTTTCGTGGGCCTTGGGACGGGTTGAGGCTCACTTTTTTAGCAAATCGATGGCCCAGACCCGACCCAAGGTCCACATCATCGGACTCGGGTTCGGGCCGGGATCAGTCCACACCCATTTTGATTCCATGAAGTTGCACTTTGATTCCCGTTGTTGTTATGGATATAATTCATCCATAACACATGAATATCGGATGTACTGTTATGATATAATACTACTATTCATAGACGAAGGAAATATTGGATGTATTGTAACTATAAATCTATGTCCCCTAACATGATATTTTGAAATATGAGAGCTCGGGTCTGGCCCATTTGTACTTCGGGTTTGGGCTCGGCCTGGCCCGATCATAATATTTTTGAAATATGAGGGCCCGAGCCCGACCCATTTATACATCGGGTTCGGGTTAGGCTCGAGCTTTTGTGGGTCGGGTTCGGGGAGGGCTTAACTAATGCTCCACCCTACTTTTAACCACTAAGATAAAATAGGAAATGGTGTCATATTGGGGCTAAATTTGGAGGATATGTAGAACATTAACGGAAGTTTATATTTATGAGGTTGGATTTATGGAAATGAATTCAATTTGTAAGGCGAGCTTCCAGTAATTTCGTGATTCATTGAAACTAATATTGGGAAGATATTTTTACAAAAAATACCCATATAGAGTTATAATAAGACAAATAATATAAATAAACATTGTATGACAAAAAGATACCTACGAAGTTCTCCATATCATTGAAATATACATTTATTAACGTAATATTAAGTAATGCCATTAGATTTAATATGTTTAAATAAGTAACATTATGTGATACTTTTTACGTATAGGGATGCAAACAACTATAGATGTGTACCAATCTCTTTATTTGTTATACATATTTTGACATGTGTACATGTATCTGCATATCTATTTTTAAATCGATATAGATAAAAATAGGATTGCAAACATGCATATACAAATATGTATCTGTATCTATATATGTGTACATTAGAAGAATATGTAATATCCTTTTTAAGATCCTAAAAAATGAAAGAGGTATTCAAATCCATATCCGTATATGCAAAGAAAATCTGTTATCTATACCATATATGCTAAAATAAGAACTACATATCAGTGACGGTTTATAAAGGTACGATGATGGACATATACGGATGTATCAATATCTGGTTATGCACATCATGTAATGTTAACAATATGGGATAATTATACCCATAATCCTGAGTAATTCCGCAATAACATTCATAACCCTACATAATCGCGAATTACACGAGAAACCCCGAGTAATGCTTAACTCTTACATGAGATAACCTTGTGTTATATTCCGTTTAAGATGTTTGTTATAATTGACGGCTTCCGTTAGAAAAAGTCAAAATTGCCCTCAAAGACCATTCTTATTTGCAATAACTTTCCACCCCCTTCCCCGTCGAGCTAGAACCTCACCTCGTCGCGCCAAAATCCCTCCTGGCCCGCTGCCCCGCAGCCTCGTCGACCTGCTCCGGCCTACTCCAGCCCCCCTTTTGGTCGAGCCCCTCGGCACCTCTACAATCCCCCTCCTCGAACCCACCTGTAAGCTCGCCGCTCCGCCCCGCCCTTGCTCCTCGGCCTGCTCGAAGCCTGCAGCCCTGCCCGAACACACCCATGTTCGAAGCTCGCAGCCATGCCCGAGCTCCTCCGAACCCCCATCCAGCCTCGTCTCCGCGATGCCAGAGTTCCTCCCTCCTGGGGGCTCCCCCCCCCCCCCCCCCGATGGAGCCCCAGCGAGCACCGCCCAGCGCTTCGCGCCCAGTCGACCTGCTCGAAGACGGGTTCCCTCCCACCCGCAGGAACCCAAGGTTGCTCTCCCCCCGCCGAGACACCCCTCCTGGTCGACACCTGCAAGAACCCAAGATTCGCCACCCCACACCCCCCCCACCCCCCCTTTCCCCCGACGGAGCCCCAGCGAGCATCGCCCGGCGCTCCGTCCCCAGCCGACCTGCTCGAAGGCGGGTTCCCTCCCACCCGCAGGAACCCAAGGTTGCTCCCCCCCCCCCCCCCCCCCGAGCCCAGCTCTGGGTTCCCTTTGGACCGATGGAGCCCCCTCGAGCACCGTCCGGCACTCCGCGCCCAGCCGACCTGCTCGATCCGGGCTCATTCTTCCCCTGGAACCACCTGAGAAACCTAAGCTGTCCCCACCGTCGATCAACGCGCAGCCTCCAGATCCCACCCGTCTCGCCTTGCCGGATTTTTTCCCCTTTTTTATTTTGGATAAATCCTAAACGTTCATTGCTAGATTGGTTAGATTAACTCACTCAAATGGCTGAGTTAACGTATCAAATTAACAGAGGGTTATGGGTGTGAGACGGACTGACTATTCGAGGTTTCTCATGTAATTCACGATTATGCGGTGTTATAAATGTTATTGCAAAACTACTCAGGGTTATGGATGTAATTATCCCTTGATTTTTTTTTTTTGATATATGGAGGCTATTATACATAACATGTAAATTATAATTAATTAAATAATGTATTTAGATTATATATAATACTATATATTAAACATATATATGGATTTCTGCGGGAGGCGGGGGGCTAAGCCGCCCCTCCCCCCCCCCCCCCCCCCCCCTCCGTCGCTGCTCCTGAAAACCTGTGCTTCTTTCTTAAATTTAGGCCCTGTGATTGAATTCGTTGGAAATTTTCATGAGTGATTAACAATTGGGATGCTGATGCAGGTTTTGGATAGTGTTGTATGACTTGCTGCTAAAAATTTGGTGGTCCTATGTATGTGCATTTTCTAGGGATGCAAATTAATAGAGATATATCTGTGTCAAATCATCATATTATATATACACACATTCATATCTATTTTAAAATGGATACGGATATAGATATCACTTTGATATCCGCAAATATTTGTATCTATATATTTGTTTTCATATATAAGTTTGATTACAGATTTATTTTTAATCATCTTTAACATAATTTTATATCTTATTTCACCACATTTGGAATAGTTTTAATGCTATAAACACACTTAATATATTCATACCATATGTATTCCATTCAGTACATGTATGTTTTAGCTAATCTGATCCGTATTTGTATTAAAAAACAAATATGAAAGAATGGTACTTATATATTGTTCGTTTGCATCCTTAGTATTTTCCTATCCCATGGCATCTCATCACTCAACATATCATAATACCAATATCATATAACAATGCCATAAAAAGAAATAAATAGCATATAAAATTTGCATCTCTATATTCAACTTTTATTACATCAAGCAAGGTCTTTGTCTCATGTTCAACTTCTGTCAAAGAAGAGCTTGGCATCTTCATGGTTGGTGAAAAATCTCATAGTGTCTTCAAGGAATGGCCTTTGGGCTCATTTGATTGCCAGGTTACCTATGGCATATCCTATGTTTTATTCCTTCATTCTTGGGTTGGATTAATTGTATGGATCTAACAACAAGGGCCAAATGAGATTTCATATATGTGAATAAAATGATGATAGCTTGTGGCTTTCATTTTTTATACTTTTCAGATTTCACATTAGAAATCGGATTTCATATGATCATTGCTTGTTTCGTCGCTATTGAATTGGTACAAGGTAATAACTCTATCATCTAAATTTACCTTTCTTGATTTCTTCTCACAATCGTTTTTTTCCTCAATGGGCAATCCAATAGGAGGTGCCAATGACCCCAACTTTTTAATATTAACATGTAATTCTTAAGCAAAAGGAGGGACCGTGGCCTCCCCATTAGATGCGGTGGTTATTACCAGGGCTTCTAATCGAATTCAGCATATTCGTATTTGATTGGGGTTCGTTCGATAATAGTTCGAAAAATATTTATTCGTTTCTAAACAAACTAAACTTGAACTTCAAATTTTAATTTGATAGCTTAACGTACCAAACATGAACATACATTATGTTTGTTAAATAAGTGATCAGGTTTGATATATGTATAGGTGTGTGTGTTTGTCTGTGTAACTTCATATTTATACACTTGATAAATTTTGTGGTCAAAGAAATTATGGTATTTAATGTGCTTTGTACCACTTTAATTTGAAAATTTTCTTATTTTTTTACTGCCTATCGAACCTTAATATCAAACTCCAACTTCGAGCCTGCTCATATAAATAAGTTTGAATTAAGTTAAATCGTTAACGAATTACTATCGAATTGAACTCGTTCGCTTTTTAAACAAACTCGAACATAATCCTATCGAACATTTATCAAATTGAACTCGAGGTCAAACTTTCTTATCGAACCGAACTCGAACATAGATTTGTTAGTTACAATTCGATTCAATTAATCGTCTTAGTTATGACACCTTGATTGTAATCATGATATAATCATTCGAATAGATTCCCTTTTGCGTTGAGATTATATATTAAAAAGACGAGGGATGGGTGGGCTATATTCACTATTAATGATCATGAGGGACAAGTGATAGATGAGAGGGATAATATATGAGATAATATATCTTGCTTATCCTGAACAGGGGGGACATGGCCGCATCCAAACAGGGCCAATCACGCACACGTCTGCATGTTTATATCTTCCCATAACTTTTCCGCATTGATCATGGAAAACAAAAAAGCCATGCAATTATTACACGAATCATTGAGTGCGTGCGACAAATCACTTCAATCATTGCTCCAAACACATGTACCATCATCGATCGGTATTTGGCTTAGCATTTTACTCTTCATCGCCAGCGTCTGTTCCATATTTTCTGACGCTGGATTAGTTACGTTTTCCTCCAAACGGATCCAAACTTTGAATGCGCATTCATAATAACAACATCATTTCATTTAAGAGTAATCCTCTGCACACGTTTATGATTGACAAATTAAAATGCACCATATGTGCCTCATTAATTCAAAAACCTCATGATTATTGATAGTCTGGGATGTCAATTTTTACTTGAGAGAGAACGAGAGAAGTGGGTGGGATAGATAATGCAAGAGGGCTCTCTATGGAGAGGTGGTTGTCGGATAGCTTTCTCCTCTCGATGAAGGTTGATATTTATAGGGACATGAATGTTCCCTTGCCAAGTCCACGGTTTGGGTCCTCCGTGAGACCCGCTCTCTGCAACTGTCGGTCGCACAACCGCTGCCGATGGTTCTTGACCACAGTGGTCAAGTCAATCACACTTCCAATGTTCGTGTTGTGTATGGGGATGTTAATATTCAGGTTCATTATTCATGAAGACCTCTTCCTTGACTCATGCATTCCTGAGTCCCATTACACCAATATGTTTAATGTAAGTGTTAGCTACAATTATCTTGGTTAGGGAATCGGCTAACGTATCACTTTTAGGTATATATGTTACCGTAATTTCTTATTTTGCCATTATAGCTTGTATATAGTGATATTGGATTTCAATATGCTTTTCTTTAGAATTATTAATCAAGCTTATCGCAACTTGATTGTCACAATGCATTTCAATTGGTCATTTGATCATATCGAGGTTTAGATTCTCTGGAAAATGCATGATCCACTCAGCATGAGTGGTGGTTATGTTATATGCAATGTATTCTGCTTCATCTGTATGTCTAGATACACATTCTTGTTTCTTGCTACCCCAAGAAACGACTGCACCACCAAACATGAATTTATATCATCCACATCTCCTTTGAAATTGGCTTCGGACTATCCTACCACTTCAAGTGATTATGCTTGATACACAAGTTTCAGATGTACAGTCCTTTTCAGATATCGAAGAATCCTCTTTACAGCTTTCCAATGTGTTGGACGGAGATTGCTTTGATATCTACTGACTAAACTTGTTGGATAGGCTAAGTCAGGTCAAGTACATATCATTGCATACATTAGACTTCCGATCGCTTGTGCATATGATCCATCTAAAGTTTTTTACCACTTTCCGAGACAGTGACTCTTGTTGAGCTTCTTTCTCATCACAAGTGGTGTTGGAGGTAGAGTGTTATTCTGCAATCCAAACCTCCTTATTATAATATGCAAATATTTGTCCTGACTAAGGCTCAATGTCCTTGAGTCTTTGTCTCTTGTTATTTGAATTCCAATAACATAGGATGCTTCGCCCATGTCCTTCATTTAAAATTCATTAGTCAATTCTATTTGATTTCATTAAGCAGTTGTATGTCATTACCTGCAAGCAGAATGTTATCCACATGCAATGACATGATTGCAAACCTGCTCCCACTCTTCATGACATACACACATTTCTAATTTGAAACAGATCCAGATTGGATAACTTTCTCATGAAATTTGAGATACCATTGCCACAAAGACTGCTTCAAACCATATAATAACTTATTAATTTGTAAACAATTTTCTTCTAACCTTCAACATGAGATCCATCAGGTTGGCGCATATAAATCTTTTTTTTAATTCTCCATTAAGGAAGGCCGTCTTCACATCCATTTGGAACAATTCCAAATCCATATAATGCGACTATGGCTAAGATCGTTCGAATAGATGCAAACTTAATCACAAGAGAGTAGGTTTCCTGGAAATCTATTCCAGCTTTCTGAGTATAACCCTTGAAAACTAATCTGACTTTATATTTTTCAACAGTACCATCAACCTGGTACTTCTTCTCGAATACTCACATGGATTTCCTACCTTCTGGCAAATCACATAACTCTCATACTTTGTTTCGCTCGATTGAGTCCAACTCACCCCTCATGGTGGTCGTCCATGATTCTGACTCAGGCGAACCCATAACCTCATCAAAGGATAAAGGATTTGTACAATCCACGACATCCTCATCCACGGTGTAACATGGCGTCTCGCAATCATAGAAATGGTAATCTTCCATCCATGTGGATCGCGCTACGGGTCTCTTGTTGTTGATTATACTCGTGGGTTGGGTGGATTCACTCATTTCCTCAAAAAGATCATCTTGTTCCATAGGTTCATTCTATATATTTGGATAATCAATATCATCCCCAAGTTCTTGTCTAATGCTCAAGTCCTTTCATTGTCATGTATAACAATCATAGGATCTGATTCCTCTACTTCATGCTCCTTTTCTTGATAAATTTCGAGAAAAGTTGCATCATGACTTCCGATCAGACATTCAATTTTATGGAAGAACATATATCCTTTAGAATGTTCACTATAGCCAATTAACTTGCACTTTAATGTCCTGAAGTCTAGCTTGTCCCCAAGCTGATTCGGTACCAGAACATGTGCAACATATCCTCATTTTTTAAGATTTCCCAACTAGAGTTTTCCGACATTTCATATTTCATATGATGTTGATTCTATGAACTTCATGGGAATATTGTTATGTATATAGTTCGCAGTCGACACTACCTCTCCCCAAAAAATCTTGACGAGTCCCGAGTATGACAGCATACACCTTACTGTATTTATCAAGGTTTTATTCTTTCTTTTTGTTACACCATTCTGCTGTGGTGTATAGGGCATTTGTAGTCTGCATACGAATGCCTACCTAAATGCAGTAATCCTCAAACTCCTTTGAGGTATATTCCCCACCTCTATATTTCTCAATCTTGTCTCCACTTCCATGTTATATCTCTTAAATATTTCAAGTGCTTATGACTTTCTTCCTAATAGAAAGACATAGGAGAACTTTAAGTAATCATTAATGAATGTTATAAAGTACTCCTTATTTCTATATGTGTTGACACTTAGTGGTCCACATATGCCCGAATGGATCAAATCTAGTAACTTTGTTGATAGAATTCCGATTAAGAATGATCTTCTCATCATTTTACCAGTCTGACAGTGTCCACAGGGCAATGTCCTTACACTCGTGATCTTAGAAAGCAGATTTGTCTTCATCATTTGATCCATCTTAGAATTTCCTAGATGATCCAGTCTTATGTGCCACAAGTCATAGACAGACAAACAACATAAGGAATACTCAGAAAATACATTCATTAATTCATTAGAATTTATTACAGAAAAGCATAATAGGTCATGCTCGGGTACACACTTTTATATCGTATAGACCTTATTCTTGCCTATAGATACACACTTATTATAAAATCGGACTTCGAAATCCTTCTTGTGCAGGATTGGGACAGAGATTAGCTTCTTGCGTATCCCTATGACATATTGTACATTATATAGTACCATAGCGTTATCCCCTATGTCAAGTCTATATGTCCCAACACCATCTACGTCCAAGTAGGTGTTGTTTTCCATGAAGATTGCAAAAATCGATATATTGAAAAAATTGTCCCAATGAAGAGGGAAGGGCGGATTTGATGTTCATAGCTAAGTATTTTACATACCTCAATAGGTGCTAAAAGCTTTTTAGTTAATGTATATGTTTGTATTGCATGGACAATTTTTTAGATATACTTATACATTCAGACGGGGAAATGGGTCTTCCCTTGGGGAGTTACCTTGGCTTCTTTGTCCTATTTTTTCCTATTTTTCTAACGATCGCGGAATTTGTAAAATTAACCTTGTCTGGATGAAAGATGTAAGAGACTCTGTTTCGCATGAAATTTGAATGACATAATATAATGATATACTAATGAATATCTATAGAAGAATTTTTCAAAAAAAATAAGAAAATAAGAAAAATGGGATGGAAGAGCCTCGTTTTACCCTATTCAGAAACCGTTTTTCTATCTCAAAATGTACTCATATGTGACATGGGATGGAAGAGCCTCGTTTTACCCTATTCAGAAACCGTTTTTCTATCTCAAAATGTTCTCATATGTGACATGAACACACGCACACGCACACGCACGCGCACGCGCACACGCACACGCACACACACGCACACGCACACGCACACGCGCACACACACACACACAACATCTTGCTGAAACCCACGTCATTCTATCGATCGTGCATATCACATCACAAAGTTATTAATCAGATTAACATGGATAGGCTTTTGGATAAATTATTTAGAGGAAAGGGATTTATTCCATGGAGTTGGAAACTTGCCTACACCATTCTCATTTTTTGCCATTTTTTAAAAAAATGCTTCCATGCATAAATATATCCATCTAATGTCACTCAAATTTTGTCAGAAACAAACACTCATATGCCCTCCATCCAGAACATGTCAATCACAGCAAATCTAAGACCATTAAAATTAACTATTCTAGATGGATGACATAGGAATCTCACGAAACTTGAATAACATATTAGAGGGGTAAAGTTATGAAAATCCATTGAAGCATTAAAAAAAAAAGTGGTAAAAAATGAGAATGGAGTACATAAATTACCGCTTCATTAGAGTAGAATCCTTTTCCTCGTTTATTTATGTATATATTCCTCTCTATGCGTGTGGGCACATATATATTAATAAATGAATGTGCGTGCACAAGTTCCTACATTATTTAACATTATTCAATCAAATGGAAGATGGTCGAAGAGCATACTTCAATAACAAAATAACAAAACTTAGGTCACGTGTGATGGATTCCAGGTTCACGACCAGCCACTGAGATCCATTTCGAACCCTCGAATCCCGCACGTTGACATCTCTAACCAAAACAGGGAGTGCAACAATATGGACCTTCAGGTAATCTTCATGAACAGGTTTAGAACAAAGAATATTGCCTTGATAGCAACTTAAAGACAAAAAAAAACATAAAAATCTAGATATGGAACATCGACAAAGAGGATCTACAAGATCAGGTATGTTCTATGATTTAAGCAACCACATGCATAACAAGATAATACACAGCACATACAAACAGGAGATTGATCTTTCAGTGTTCGCCATTCTTCCTGCAGCAATTGCTAACGATAGCGGGCATGAAGGGAAAGGAACTATCGGAAGCCTCGAAGGTCGGTCGGGGGAATTCATGGAACCCACCAAAGCTACACGGATCGAAATTCATAGCTGACAGAAGAGTCGGATCCTCATCGACGCCTTTGATATCTATCAGATCGACTTCAGTCGAGCTGCTCCCACCAAAGTCGAAACCAGCATTCCCACCGCATTTGTTCTCGTCCTGAGGGAGCGCGGGAGTGTGACCTTGAAAGAGAGCAGAGCAACATGACCAAACAACTTGTCTTTGCGGGAGAAGGTCGTGCCACAAGAACAGAGCCACTTGTCACGCCCGCAATGCTTCTCGTGGGTCTTCAGATCCGCAATAACCGAGAACTTCTTGTTGTTGCATCGGCTGCACGTGTAGCTCTTGTCGCAGTGGCTCCTCTTGTAGTGGTTCTTCACGCAGAGGATGGTCTTCAGGGGCTGGAACTTCTTGTGCTCCTTGTTCCTCTTGCACCCAATGACTGGACAAGAATATCTCCTGATCAGCACATGTTCAGAGTTCAATTCTTTCCCAGGTTTCGCAAGGGCGGCCGGTGTCTTGTACTCATCTCCATGACCGCGCATATGCATCCTCAGATTTGCATCACGCTTGAAACCCTTCCCGCATATCTGACAAAAGTGGGTATGAGGAGCAAGAATTTCTTCCTTTTCTAGTTGCAAAACCTCGTAAGAACCGGGCGGGAGGTTCTCGCATTCGCCATCTTCGCAGTCCTTGGCATCATGGTCCTCATGACTTGTGTGTTCAGACACTTCACCGGAATAGTTCTTAAGCAGCTTGTTCTGATCATCTGTTGGAAGTGCTGTTTTTTCAATAGACATGTCTATCCCTTGTGAATTCATCGCAGATTTGATGATACCTTCGAGCTGCCTGAGGGATGGATTGGCCGAGAGGAGAGTAGTACTCTTGGTGGACGGAAGGAGGCTGCCGGCAGTTGAGATAAGATGGACTATGATGGAAGTGAGGTCTGCACTCACTAACTGCTGTTGTGCTGCAAGTTCATCTGGATGAACCAAAAGCTGACCTTCCTGTCCAATTAGGGAGCGAACTACCTCTTGAACATTATGTATCTCCTGCTCCAAAAGGGACAGATCAGTCAGCATTACTCTCGGGTCCCAATTCGATTGCGCGAAGTTGTTCTTGCAGCAATTAATTGGATTTGATGGGTCCAATCCTTTGTCCATTTCAATTCCACAGCCTGACTGATATGGTTGAAGAGGTGAAAGGTCCACCGGCATTTCGAATTCAGAGAATATCTGATCTGCTCCAACACCAAACGACATGTTCGGTGGATCGAAATCGTGAAAAGCTTGACCCAAGCTGAAATTCCCCATTAGATCATTAGTAAGAGCAGGGGATTTCATTGTATCCTCGGGCATCTCTCTTTGCCTGTAATCCATCACTTATTTACAATCTACAAAAATAAACAAATTCCCCATGAAATCCCAGAATTTCATCATTGTAAAGAACATCGAGCTTAGCAGATCCTACCTGTTCAAATTGACCTTCGCAAACAGGCGAAGCTAGATCCTTCCACTTAAAACCTCCTGTAACAAGATCCCATCAAGTATACAATGATTCACCTTGAAAACATGCCAATAACCGAAAGCGCCGAGATCAGGCATATGATCAGAAGAAGCTTATGGTCATAATAGGACCAATTTAGCTGACAGATATTAAGCATAATGGAAACAACAAATGCAGGAAAAAAGGGGGTGAGGCATGTAAACCTCCACATAGAACATTGCAAAAAAGCAAAAACTTGAACAACCAATCCGAAAATCAATATGCAAAAAACTATCAATAAGTGAATAAACTACTCCCAGGATCAAGATCTAAAACAAATACAGCAATAAACGAAATAAGGGCTCAGATAATGCAATCAGCTCTCTTTTGCAAATCATCTCATCCAGTAAACTATAAGCCCTATGAGGCACAAAAAAAACCACAAATCATATCCCCGAATCACCACAGCTCCTCAAAGACATGAGATTATCGACAAACTCCCGATCCTACAAGATGGGTTACAGTCCAAATCACATCTTTCTCCCATCTCCACCACAAAGTGGACTCAAAAAGGGAAACGTCATAAAAGAACAGGTCCTCAGACCAAATATCACAGTCGATCCGACCCAAAAATATCCAAAGATCTGAACCTGCGATGAAATAAGTCAAACACCAAGAAAGAAAACAACTAAAACAAGTATAAAAAAACTTACGATGAGGAACACGAAGATTGCAGTGCTCCAGATGGGAAAGGAAGCAAAAGATGGGACTTGCATGTGTAACATGGGATGTATGCAAGGTCCCCTCTCTGCATCGGAGCACTTTGTTCTTCCCGCCGCCCCTGTTCCGGGCTCTGTGACCATCAGAAAGGCCTCTTCGGAGATCCCAAATCTCACAAAAGGGTGGAGGAGAGAAAGAAGTGTCCTTCCTCTTTCCCTTCTTGATATTTATTTGACTTGTATGGTTTTTTTATATTATTCCGATTCAATAATGCGTGGATAATAATAATCGGGGAGAGTTCTGGTGGACCAAGGGAACTCTCTAGGCTCCATCAGGATCTGTATTCATAATGATGATGATGATGATGATTGGACCCCACTGGATTACGTTAGACGATGCAGATGAAGTCTCGCGGTTTTAAAAATTTAAATGACAACCCGATTTCATGATAAATAAATTAATAAATAAAAGTCAATGTGTTAGTATGCCCACGAAATTCTAATGTGTTTTTTGTTACAGCTTATAATCTATATTAATAAACCTTATGTTTCGCACGTTCTTCTTTTCTAACCTGGTTCAATGGATTCGTTGAGAATGGCGAAAGAATAACTTGATTAGAAAGACTACCTTAAGGTTCCTTGTACACGTGTAGTTTGTTGGGAACAGATTCTTGAATCTGTATATATCGAATCGCGGAAAATTTATTAAGGTTGATAAGCGGATCATGTACGGTATATCAACAATAATTATGGAAGAAAATTTGAACTACAGAAAATCAATCACAGATACACGGAGAAATTTTAACATGGAAAATCCTTAGGGATTTTTACCCGGCAGACCCTATAATCTTTTTCAATTACCTCTACGAACTTTGAAATATCCTAATTCCTCGCCCGACCTCGTAAACTTGCTCCGTCTTACCCAACAAACCCTGCTGTCAAATTCAACTATATTTGAGTCAAATGCTTGGGTTAGAGTTAACCTAACCAATTTACCATCGAACGGTTAGGATCAGCCAAAATAAAAAAAAAAGAATAGGAAAAAAATCCTGCAAATTAGATGCAGACGTTCTTGCGGTAGCAGGGGGTACTCCATTGGTTGAGGGAGAGCAGCGAGCTTGGGAGGCTGGGCGGCGTGGGGCTCCATCGGCTTTGGGGGGTTTAGGAGATTGGGAGGCTGGGGGGGATAGGGTGCTTGGGCGGCACGTCGCAGCCTCAAGGTCTGCACTGCCCTCCCCGCGCTCGGATGCGCGCCTGCGACCTCGCGTCGCCGTGCATTCCACCCCTGCACTCGCGCGCGCCTGCGCCTTCTGCCCGTGGGCCTGCGCGCATTCGCACCCTGCGCCTGTGCGCCTCTGCTCCGGGCGCAACTGTGCAGGGAGAGGCATGGAGACGTGGAGAGATGGGGGTGCGGGAGGTGGATGATGGCATCGTGGGTGGCAATTGGGAGGAAAGCTGCGGGAAGCGGGGTTGTGGTTGGGGGGGGTTGCGTAGGAGGTGGAACGGGAGAGAGACGCGGGGGCGCTTATGGTCGCGAAGACAGAGAGATAGAGGGAGAGGCACGATGGGAATGGGTGGGGTTGGAGGAGGGGGGGCGAAGCAGCGGTGGCAGAGAGGGGGGCCTCCATCGGGGGGCGAAGCAGCGGCAGCAGGGAAGGGGGGGGGCTCCATCGTCGGCGGGATGGGGGCGAAGCGGCGACGGCAGGGGGGCCTCCAACGTCGGCGAGGGGAGCATCGTTGGGGGCGCGGGGGGGAGGAGCAGCATCGCCGGGGGTGCGGGGGGGAGGGGGGCGAAGCAGCGGCGGCAGGGGGCTTCCATCGGCGAGGGGAGGGGCAGAGGGATCAGCTCCTCTCGGATGATGGAGTGGCACTCAATGTAAATTTAATAAACAAAATAGGTATAATATAAATGAAAATAACGAAATATGGTTAATTTTAATGGGTAAATGAACGGGGCTTAACTGCAGGTTCTATAGGGTAAGGGTTGGCAATTTTACAGGGTCGGGAGAGGAATTATGATGTTTCAAAGGTCGTAGAGGTAATTGGAAAGGATTATAGGATCTGCCAAGTAAAAATCCCAAATCCTTAATGTGAGGGAAAACCACATGGTTGATCGCAACCCAAAACCAAGCACTATAATCGAAGTAATCTCACGTGAGGAGCTTACAAAAGATCGGCCCTCAATATGATGCTACAAATCACCAAACAATGGTAATAGAGGAGAGAAATATCACCTAATGGTAAAGCTGTCGCCAAACTGTAGGGAGAATGCTGGAAAAGAACTGGTTCAAAGGTTCCTCCCTCCAAATTCCGCGACAGCGTCGAACTTTTTTCCATCTTCTCTCTTATTTCTTTCTTATGCTAGGAGAGCTTGTGTTGGGATGGTCATGGTATGCACCCCATACCTCCTAGTTATACTCCATGAAGATGAGCTAATAAGGAAACATGAACCTCTACTTCAAATAAGATTAGGAAAAGATGACTCCTAAGCCTAAAAAGTAATTGATCTTTCTTTTCAATATCATATTTATATATGGATTTAGTTCCCACAATGATGGGGAACCCGTCTAACAAATCCCCCCCTCACAGATGATGTGGGAACTGCTCCAAACGTGCGAGGGAGTAACATCTATCGAACTTTCCAAGCAGTAAAGTTTTCGTCATCATATCAGCATTGTTATCATATGTGTGGATCTTATCAAGTACAAATTGCTTCGATTCTAACACATCATGTGTCCAATGATATGTGACAGCGATGTGCTTCGATCTTGCATGAAATGTAGAATTCTTGCCAAGGTCAAGATCACTTTAACTGTCACAGTAAAGCACATACTTATCCTGATGAAAAATCAAGTTCCTGCTTGAACTTCTTCATCCACAGCAACTCCTTGCACGCCTATGTAGTTGCAGTGAACTCAGCTTCTGTAGTGGATAAAACAATACACTTCTGGAGACGAGACTGTCAAGAAACTGCGTCACCTGCAAAGGATATCATGTAGCCAGATATGGATCTTCTCCCATCAATGTCACCCATCATATCTGAATCTTGTATCCAAGAAGAACAGACTTCTCTGCTCCAAAGCAAAGAGGGTAACTGCTAGTACCTCGAAGATATCTCAAGATCCATTTAATTGCTTCCCAATGTTGTTTCCTGGATTTGAGATGAACTACTAACAACTTCAACTGCAAGAGTAATATCTGACCTCGTACAAATCATGGCATACATGAGACTACCAGTAGCTGATGCATAGTAAACTCTTTCCATATCTTTCTTCTCTGCATTGTTTTGTAGACTATCTTTGGAACTTAACTTGTAATGAGCTTCAAGAGGGGTGCTAGTTGGCTTTGCCTTCTCCATATGAAATCTTTGAAATACCTTCTCAATGTACTTCTCTTGTGAAAGCTAAAGTTTTTTTCTCCCCTGTCTCGAGTGATCTTCATACTCAGTATCTGACTTGCATGCCCTAAATCCTTCATAGCAAAGGACTTATTTAACTCCTTCTTCAAGATAGAAATTCTCTCTCCATTGTTGCCTACAATCAGCATGTCATCAATATAAAGCAACACTATGATGAAATCATCATCTGAGAATGTCTTCACGAACACACAATGGTCTAAAGTGATCTTTGAGTAACCATCCTCCCCCATGAACGAGTCAAACGTCTGGTACCACTGCTTCAAGCCATATAGACTCTTCTTCAGTATGCAAATATATTCTTCCTTGCCTTTGATTGTAAAACTCTCTGGTTGCAACCTTCAGATCAAGACTAGCTGCCAAGCTGAGAACTACCCTGATAGAAGACATCTTGACTATAGGAGAAATGATCTCCTCAAAGTCAAATCTCTTCCTTTGGTTAAAACCTTTCACAACCAACCAAACTTTGTACCTTTGGTTTGTAGAGTATTCATCATATTTCACTCTATAAACTCCACTTGTTTCTCAATGCCTACTTACCTTTAGGCAACTTGACAAGCTCGAAGGCATGATTGTCATGAAGGCACTCCATTTCCTTTTTCATAACTTCTACTCATTTATCCTTGTTAGCATATTGTAAGGCTTCTTCATAGCATTCAGGCTCGCCATTGTCTGTCAACAAAATATATTCATGTGCAAAATATCTGGTGGAGGATCGCTTCTCCCTCACGGTCTCTATGGTGGGAGAGCCTTGGAAGAAGAAGATCCCTCATCATATTGCCGACATCATCACCACCATCATCTACATCATCATCATCATCATCATCATCATCATGAGTGGTGATCCATGGTACTTCATCCTCGTGTCTTGCATCCGGTACATGTTCATATGCATCATCTAGAACCACACGTGAAGCCCTCTGCAAAGGGATTGGCTCCATATTATATGGTTGATAGCTACTCAAAGGAGAGTCCTTAGAAGCCTTATGGATGTCCTCAACGGTTTGATCTTCATATAGGATCACATCCCTGCTTCTCATCAGCTTTTTATCAACTGGATCATACAACCTGTAGCCAAGCTCATCTTGTCCATATCCCAAGAAGATGCACTGCTTTGTCTTTACGTCCAAGTTGGACCTCTCATCCTTGGATACATGCATAAATAAGCGACATCCAAAGACTCGTAAAATGGTTGTATGAGACATTCTTTTCATGCCAAATCATGTTAGGAACATCACCATCCAAGGGTACATGTGGAGATAGATTAATAACATGAACAACTATATAAAATGCTTCATACTAAAAAGAGTTAGGCAACTTAGCTTCAGAAAGGAGACATCTGACTCTCTCCATCAAGATCATGTTCATTCTCTCTGCTATCACATTCAATTATGGTGTCTAGGATGAAGTCTTACAATTAGATCTACAATACTCAGCAAATGGCTCAATATACTCACCGCCATTGTCACTGTGGTTGCACTTAAGTTTCTTCCCAGAATTGTCGCTCCACTAGCACATGGAAGTCTTTGAAAACACCAAAGACTTGGTCCTTACTCTTTAAGGTGTAGACCCAAACTTTCCTGGAGAAATCATCAATTAATGTAACAAAGTAAAGTGCATCATCAAGAGAACTTACTTTCAACGGACCACAAATATCTGTGTGAACAAGGTCCAGTGGTTGCATCTTCCTACAAGGTGGAAGGCTCTTGAAGGAGACTCTCGTCTTCTTCCCAGCCAAGCAGTGTGTACATCTCTCCAACTTCTCTTTATTGACATATGTTAGTATATTCTTCCTCACTAAATACTACAGCCCCTTCTCGCTCATATGCCTCAATTGTTGATGCCACAACTCAATAGATTTTACATCTCCAGTCACATGTGCAACATCATGGGAGATGGATGCATTCATGATGTAAAGATTGTTGCTATACTTTTTGCCACGAGCAACAACCAAGGATCCTCGGGTAAGCTTCCATTGACCGCCACCAAAAGTGTTAAGGTATCCTTCATCATCAAGCTTGCTTGCAAAAATGAGATTTAAGTGTGTGTATGGTGCATGCCTCACATCTTTGAGCGTCAACACAGCTCCATTGGCATTCTTCAATGCAATATTGCCAATGCCAACAACATGGGACAAAGAATCATCTCCATCTTCAATGTGCCAAAATCATCAGTTGTATATGAAGAGAAAAACTCTCTCTGAGATGTGACATATAGAGCAGATCCGCTATCAACAAGCCAAGAAGTACCATCTTGTGTGACATTTACCATCCCCTCATCACAGACAATGAGGAGCTCATGTTGTACTTTTTCATTCTTTTCTCTTGCTTGTCATCACCATTCTTATTATCTCTCTTGGACTGAAAGCAATACTTCTTGATGTGCCTTTCTTCTTGCAATAGTGACACTCCATATTCTGATATCTGGATATAGACTTGCTTCTGCCATTATCTCTACTTACATCAGTCTTAGTACGGCTCCTCCCCTTGTTCTCTATAATAATAACCTTTGAATGTGAAGAGCTTCTTTTGGTTTTTCTTCGCATCTCCTCGTTGAGAATGCCAGATTTGACTATCTCCAAAGAAACGACCCCATTGACTACAGAATTCATAAGTGAGCTCTGAAAGTCTCCCATGAATCTGGTAGAGTAGCAAGCAGTAACAGTCCCAACATCTCATCTTCAAATTCTATCCCCATGCTTGTCAACTGGATAGTAATTACTTAGAATTCATTAAAAAAATCTAGTACGGAGCTGCCTTACTTGAACCTCAAGTTCACTAGTCTTTTAAGAGGAAACAGTTTGTTACTTCTTGTCTTGTAGGCGTAAAGATTTTCCAACTCTAACCACTAGCTTCTAGCATGACTTTCATCTTGGAAATGGTTGTAGATATTCTCATCAACAAACTATCTTATGAAGTCACAAACCTCATCGTGTTTAAACTCCCATTCCTCATCGGTTTTATCTTCGGACTTCTACGTGGAGAATACCGTAAGGTGCATAGCCTTCACATGTAAAAGATCCTTCAACTTGTTCTTTCACAAATTATAATTAGTCATATTAAGACTAATCATCCTTCTCTAACCAAACTCCATCTTGAAATCCGTCATTGAACCTTTCTCTAATATCACTTGTTGGGAATAGATTCCCCGTATAGATCGAATCACGGAAAAATTATCAAGATTAATAAGTGGATCTTGCACGGTATATCAATAATAACTACGGATGAAAATTTCAACCACAGAAAATCAACAATAGATGCACAAAGAAATTTTAATAAGTAAAATCCTCAATGTGAGTGAAAAAATTACAGGATTTATTGCAACTCAAAATCAAGCACTATAATGAAAGTAATCTCCCATGAGAGGCTAACAAAAGGTCGGCCTTCAATACGGTGCTACAAATCACCAAACAATGGAGAATAGTAAAGAGGAGAAATATCATTCAATGTTAGATCCATCGCCAAACTATAAGGAAGAATGTCGGAGAAGAACTGTTTCAAAAATTACTCCCTCCAAATTCCACGGCAACCATGAACTTTCTTTCTTCTTCTCTCTTATTTCTTTCTTGTGCTACGAGAGTTTGTGTTAGGATGATCGTGGTACACACACCATACCCTCTATTTATACTCCATGGAGATGAGCAAATAAGGAAACATGAATCCCTACTTCCAATAGTATTAGGAAAAGATTACTCCTAATCCTAAAAGGTAATTGATATTTCCTTTTCCAAATAGGACTACCAATGTCCTATATATATGGATTAGGTTCCCACAAGGAGGGGAACCTATCCAACATAGTTCTGGTGTTAGCGTTACATTAGAAAGTTTTAATATAGAAAAGACAAGTGTGTCACTTCGAGGGCGAAACATAAAATTCCTCTCAATACCATCCCTCAAGTTAGAACATGTATATGTATCATGTGCGACTTGCTATAATATCTCTCAAATTGAGTCCGATCCAACAGGCTCAGTGAATATATGCAATATAATCATCTGAAGTCACAATAGATGTGCATAGTAACCATTTCTGTATTAAGTCTTTAGTGTTGTGATACTTGTTGATATTCATTGAATCCTAGCTTTCTGACCCATGTTGAAGAACCATCGTATGTTCTCTCAACAAGATGAGGGTATGGTTGCCAGTCAGCAAGCCTTGTGGGAGAGACTAGGGGAGAGCAGGAATAGGGGGGTTACGTGGGCAGCACTCTCAGCGGAAATTTTTCATAACCGATTCTATTTGTATTTAGGTATATGGATTTGTTTGTATCAAGGATCCATCTGTATGAGAGTAGTATATAAGCTATCATATGGTTAAGGCTTTCAATATCATCTGTATTTTCTTCCTCTCCACATAGTGAAAATTGAACATCGACGCCAAGGATGTAGCCCGGTTACAGGTGAATCTTGTAAATAAGTGTGTCTTCATGCTTGTGTGTCTGATCTTGTTTGTGTGTGCTTCCACGATTCACAATAATAAATCTCCATGTATTTTATGTGCTCATGAAACATGGGATTATTGGCTATATGCATAAATGCACTGTTGTCACATTCGAGTTGCATCATCTCGGTAGGAGTGTGTAAGTCTCTAAGTATAGATTGAATCCATGTTAACTCTACTACAGCAAGAACTATTTCCATGTACTCACTTTATGCACTAGAGCGGAAAACCACTAGGTGTTTCTTGCTCCTTCAAGTGATCGAATTTCGTGCTATATAGGTACAAAGAGCAGAAGTGGACTTTCTATCAAATAGCCATACACAGGTAGCATTATAATAGGCTATAAGATCTATAGAAGCCCTTTGATAAACACTATTCTTGTTCTGGAGAGGACTTGATGTACTACAAAACTATCATATGCATCATAGTGGGCCTAATTAGGGCACAATCCATGAATTGACTGAGCTTGCCAATTACAAATGAGATGCTTAGCATAGTGATGGTCAGACAAAATAGCTTCCTAACCAATTGCATGTGACAACTTGTATCTCCAATCTCTCTAGAATCAAAGATGCAAGTTTTGGGGTCCATTGGGATCTTAGGCTAGCTTGGATCCCAACATCCAAATCTCATGTACTAGATCAGTAGCATAGTTTCTTTGGGATATATCAATGCTTCCTTTGGAATAGGTGATCTCAATCCTAAGGAAGTATTGTAGTGGTCCAAGAGAATTGATTACATTTTGCTTAGGTAGTTGTTTTTTTACTTCCACAGTATGTTCTGAGTCATCATCATTGTGGACGATGTCATCTACATATATCAACAAAGTTGTAGCGCCTTTCCTTTTTCATACAAATAATGGATGTTCTAGTGAAAATATGAGAAGTCCAAAGTTCTCAAGAACTTCTCATAGCTTTTGAAACTAAAATAGCCTTATAGTAAACATACACTCTTACACCCCCCCCCCCCTTCATCCCTAAAACCAAGAGGTTGTTGCATATATACAACCTTTTGTAAATAATTATAGAGAAAGGAATTCTTGATAACAACTTGATGAAGGGCCAATTAAGCTATATTGTCACAAATGGGAGAATTTCTACTATAAAATGGCATGCTACATGGATAGAGTATAAAAGAAATTAACTATGTATGTGATGAAACCATATTTCATATAATTAAAAGACAAAAATAATGCTCACTTCCTTAGAAAATACTTGTATTATAATATTTATATTGCATCGAATAGCATTCATGCATGTAAAAGGCATACATTGGCATATAAAAAGCCTAAAATAAGGAATTAAAAATAGTGTATATATTCTAATTCTAATTTTTATTCCATGTTTCTCGATTATTAAAATCCCAAAAATAGATTAATGAAAATATATTTCTAGTATTTCATTTGGTTTTATTATATATATATATATATATATATATTAAGAGTCACAAAAAATTGTAAACATTAAAAATCTAGGTATTTTATGTCTATAAAATACCACCAAAAAATCACTTTGTATTGTTGCAATCTTTTGACTTCGATCACTTTCATGAAAGTCGTAGATCTCATTGAAATAAACACTTTCATACTTTGCAAATTAAAATTATTAAAACGCCCAAACCCCTTGATGGGATTTTTATATGTAAGTAAAGATAAATATCTACATACAGTAATTGAGGACACTATTTTTGGAATTTTCCTTTAATTTTATATAATTTTTATAAGATTTTAAGGGTTTTGTAATTTTTAGAGTTTTTATGCAGTATTTTCAACTAAAATTGGTACTAGAGATAAAACACAACAAAATACAACGACCTTAATTTTTATTGATTTTTCAAAACATTTTAAAATATTTATAATTTTTATAAAAACAAACAGGACTCTTTTTATGAGTTTTTTAATTTTTAATAACAGAAAATAAAATCAATTTGGCAAACTAAAAGTACCACATAAATAACTAGCAAGCATAAGCTAACACATGTTTTTAAAATTTTTAGAGCTAGTTTGCTATTTATTTCCTCCAATAAAAGGCAAGTAGTCATACACAATTCATAGGTACCTTTCTCGAAAGAAAATAAGTTCCAGGGCCTAGCGAATAACCAATATTAAAACTCAAGGGCATTGTATGCAATTTATATACCCAAATCTTGTGCTACACGTGATTCAGACAGACATGGGTATAATTGTGAATTTCAAAACATGAAATTCATTCCATAACAAATAAAGAATTTAGGATAAGTATTGCAAATAACCCAAAATAACTTGTGGGAACGCACGTGACTCCGACTCGGTTGGACTAAAATGCAAATACAAAAATTGGAAGATTCAAACTATAAATATTTTTAACTACACATTTATTTACTAGAAGTTATTGTTGTTTAGTTCATTTTATATTTCTTTTTTATTTTTCCTTTTATTTTATTTTTCAACTTTTATGAAAAACATATAGCAACGACAAGATCCACCACATGTCGCCACTTCCCACTCTAAACTCGTCTCTTTCCTTAGCCTTTGGATCGCTTCAGAACTAATGGCCCTGAACTATTCTTTCATCCCCCTTTGATCCTTTTTTCCAAAATTGTGAGGACCACATTGTCTTTGCAATGCTATATCCCTTAAAATATGGACCATTTTGTGATGTATTTTTTCGAAAAGGTTGCTAAAGTTACGCTACAACTCATACTAGATTATGAGAACATTTTGAGCAAGTTTGTAATTATGAGGAATTGTTAGGTAAAAATGGCACTTTTGGTTTGTTAAATTCATAGAAAATCACCTACTTAATACTTAGAAAAGTAATTTTTATAGTTTTTGTTGCTCTCTAATATATCTAGCTGGTCATTTTTAAATACAATTATGAAGATTTATAGGCTATAGAATAAGTTTGGCAATTGGCTTGTCTAATTTAATTTAATTTGACTCTTGTAAATAAATAGAATATTGTAGACAATTTTTAGTTGATGTTTGTTAATTTAAAATATTCAACATAATGTTAAGGATATTTCTCATTACATTTTCTAAGTCTCTATGTTACTAAAAATATAAAAAATTTAATGCAGGTGCATCTCATTCAGTAGTATATCACATTTTTTCCTAAAAAATTTATTGCACCAATTTCTTATTAATCTAAAAACACTAAAAATACATAAAAATCATAACAAATCATTTCAAATAAAATTTACAAGAAACTAGTATTTTAGAAAGTATATTTTATGTACATTACAAGACAATCAATCTTTGAGGTTTAGGACCCCTATTTTACATGTAATCCCTAATTTTGAAGCCTCCATATTTGTACTTTAAAGTATTTTCCAAACCTAATTTTATTTTATTTTTTTATATTTCCCATGATTGTAAAATACACAAAAATCTTAAAAAAATAAAATCCATAAAATATTTTATTTCAATTTGTATTATAATTTTCTCATCTTAATATATATTTAAAACCCTTTTGATTTTCATTTTTATATAGTGAATATTTTTCTTTTTCGTTCGCTTTGTTGTAAAAATAAATCAAAACTTAAAAAATTAAAAATTGAGTATAAAAGTTTAATGAATGGATAGAATCTATATATCTTTTATTATATTTATAAATAAAAATTCCAAAAATAAAATTAAAACCCATAACAACAACAACAAAGCCTTTTCCCGCAATTAAGTAGGGTCGGCTACATCGATTCTTCGCCTCCATTCAGATCTATCTTGGGTCAATCCCGGTTTTATATCCACAAATCTAAGATCACTTCGTATGGTCTCTTTACAACACTTCTTGGGTCTTTCTCCCCCTCTCTTAGCCGGCTCAACATCCCGACACTCGCATCTCCTAACTGGTGCATCAACTGATCTTCTTTGCAAATGTCCAAACCATCTTAAGTGGTTTTCTCGCATCTTATCCTCTATCGGAGCTACACCAACTTTCTTTCTGATTACATCTTCCGAATCCGATCTTTATGTGTGTGTGTCCACACATCCACCTTAGCATTTTAATTTCTTCTACATTCATTCTCTGCACATGTCTATGGTTTACAGGCCAACATTCAGATCCATAAAGCATAGGAGGTCTCACAGCTGCTTTGTAAAACTTTCCTTTAAATTTTAAAGGAATTTTCTTATCACAGAGAACAGTAGAGGCTCCTCTCCACTTTAGCCAGCCTGCATTTATTCTAGTAGTAACATCTCCATCAATTTCCCCATCATGTTGCAGAATAGATCCCAGATATCTAAAGGAATCTCTCTTCTGAAAATTAAAACCCAAAAACTAGATAACAATTAAAAACTTATTAAAAATAATAAAAACATACAAGCATAGATGACATCGACTAGACTTAGTGTGTACTGATTGATATTAGATTATTGGAGTTGCCTACCTCATTCAAATCAACCCAGGACTTGCCTTGTTAAATAACAAGAAATCAGATAATAAATGATTAATTGAATTGATTGTCATGCTATAGTTGACACACATTAGATTAGGGTTTCTATTTTGTTATCAATCGACATGAATGATATGATGCCTCCTTTGGTTGCTCAACTTCAAGTTATTCAGCATCAACTACTTGATCACTACTTAGTGCAAATTCAAACTCTGCTTATTTGAGGATATCATCACTTGTTGAATCAACAAACTTTTCCCTCAAGTAAAGCATAGAATTCTCATCAAAGTGATATCCCTAGTTATTCTATGTTCAAAAGAGTACATGATTATATATCCCTTTCATCTTACACCATAACCTACAAATAACTCTTTCATTGCCCTTTGTTCTAACTTTTCTTCAATCACATGATAAAATGCATACATCTAAAGATGCATAAAATAGAATAATCGTGATGATTACTAGACCATACCTCAAGAGATGTCCTATAGTCAATCGCAAATGTAGGACTTTGACTCACCAAGTAACATGGTGTGTTCACAGCTACAACCCAAAATGCCTTATTAAAGCTATCATTCGAGAGCATACTCCTTACTCTCTCCAAAAGTATTTTGTTCTTGCAACTCCATTCTGTTATAGTATGGTCTCCGATAATATCCTTCTCCTCATAGAACTCATTAAATTTTAACAAATAGAACTCTGACATTCTTAGTGTATAGATGCTTAACCTTAATCAAAGTATGATTCTCCACCAAGATCTTACTCTATCTAAAAGTTTTGGATCCCTTGCTCTTGTGATTAATAATGAAAACGCAAACCCTCATAGAGTAATCATCGATAACAAGACAAGAAATACTTGAAACTATCAAAGATGAAACACAAGAACCTTAACATACATCATAGACGTAATCAAACCTCCCCTTCATTTTGTAACTACTTTGATGAACAATTTCTTCTACTCTTTTTCAAATAGATTATGCTAAACTCCAACTTTGAACCTTCAAGTTCTTCTAGAAAACCTTTCTAATTGAGAATGCCCAACCCCTTTTAATTCATTTTCCCTAGACACATATGCCATAATTCAGTTTTAGACTAAATGACTTATGATACAACATCATCATAACTAGTAACTATAGACCCCTTCATAATATAAGGGTTCTTTTACTCAGTTCCTAGATGACAATTATCCCTTTTTAGCCACATGCAGTATTCCTTCTAAAATATTGTAATTATACCCCTTGGAGTCTAAGATTCCAAGAAGTATAAAATTCTTCCCCAAATTTGAAATGTCACAAACTTTTGAAAAAAATCCTCTCCATCCCATGGATTTCACGAATTGATGCAGATGCTTTTTGCATGGTACACCATTCTCCATGATGATGTTTCCGTCGTTGATGTTTACATAGATAGAGAGCCAATATCTATTATGCATCGTGTGATAAAAACAATCAGAGTCAAGAATCCACATATCTTTAGAATTCATTTGATCTATGATGTTCCGCACACAGTCAACATCTGAATCATCTCTTCCTAAGATATTGCAGCAACCATGACCTTACCTTTCTTCTTTGGGAAGTCCTTATACTAATGTTTAAGTTCCATGCAATAATTACAGATATCCTTCAGATTGATCTTCTTTAGTTTTTCTCTAGAATTTACCTTCTAGTGAACTTATCTGTGGAATTATAGCTTTTTTCATGGGTTTCTACCAATCTCACAACATATGTGTTCCTATTCGTAGAACACATGTGATAAAGTTCGCCAATATGGAAAGTCGACCAAACTTCTTCGAGCGCAATCTTTTCTCTATCGACCATAAATGAGCGATAAAAATTCATAAACGAGGGGAACAACAAATCTTCTATATTAGCTTCTATGTTTCTCAAATCTAAAACTAATATGCTTAAGTAATATAATCGCTCTTCAAGAGGGGTGTACTCTTGCATATGAAGGGATAATGCATGTTTCTTTAATAAGAACCTGCTAAAACTCTCTAGTTTCAAGTGTTAACTTGATGTGGCTTTCTCATCAGTGACCTTTACAAGGAACTCATCCATCATATATAGCATGACGATGTGTACGCTACTTTTTATTACTCCTGTAACTCAGAGGGCCCAAGCTCTTATTATTCCACTGTATCCAAAATACCTTGTTGCTAGAGAAGGACACTCATCATGACCTTCTATAATGCAAACTTGTTCTTATCGGTGAATTTTTTATCTTTATATTTAATGATATCATCTCTTTTAGGTGAACTTGATGGCACTAATATTAATTTATTATGAATAGTAGAGGTCATAGATATTCAACACATAAATAAATAAGAACGATAATAAATGTTGAAGCTTATGGAGAAAACCTTACGCACATCACAAAAGCATGAAGATCGCATCATATGCGATCGGGAGTAACTAGTCGCACTAGTTGCTCATGACATCGGATATTAAAAAAAAGTAAAGCGATGAAACCACAAAATTAGAGTACTTCTCGAATCATTTCATCTAAATCACATACAAGATATAGGAATACCTCTTGAAGTGTGGTCGCGACCGTGTCTCTAAAGCAAAAGACATCCTGTCTCAAGTCTTATCCAACAAAGGAGATGCTAGCGAGTACATTAATGGAACGCGTGCTCTTTGTAATCTAAGTTGATGATCCAAGTGGTGAATCTCCCGATCTCGTCTCACGCCGATGTATTCTTTACGAGCGAGGTGCACTGAAGGAGACGGAGATACAGGAATGGTCAAAGCTGCGACACAACGGTATGCTGACGAGTATGATCCTCTCTGGGGTTAGAGTGGACGGCCACGCCAAGGAGAGAGACAGAGAGAGGGAACGTGTGTAGAGAATGAGAGAGAGAGATATATATTATATTGTCTAAAATGAAGCACTAGGGTTGCCTCTTCTTTTATAATATTTTGGGACTCCATGGATCACAATCCATGGACAACACAAATCCAATGGTAGAGATTGATTTGTGTTTCTTTCAATGACCATGATTTTGTTGTAAAATACAACAACCACTAATTTAATTTAATTAAATATATATTGAATAATCATCAATATAAATTAATTTCAATTAAATCAATCCACCATGAAGGATTAGGAAGGAGGCAAGCCTCCTTTTAATTAATGGAGGACAACCACCTTAACTCATAAATCAAGAGTAGTTGTCCACCCTCCTCATATGGAAGGGAGGCTCCATATTCCTTTTATCTAAGATCTCATATCTCATATAACTCTTCATTATTTACAATAACTTTTATGGTAAAATATTTCACAAAAATAATTCTAAATTATTTTGTGAAATATCAATCATGCCATTAGAAATTTCTGAATCATATTCACAACTCAAAAATAACTTGTAAATTACATTTTAAATTAATTGTCCAATGTGAATTCAATTTACATCAACAATTAAATTATAAATGTCACTTAAATATATATCTTTCTAATATATTATAAATCACATTTATAATATATATGATCAATATGGATAGTACTATCCATGTTTTTCATATCCATGATAATTACATCATATTCAATTATCTTGGATCATTATTCTCATGTACCCAAATAATATGAATCACATTCACATAATTCGCATCTTTGATAATTAAAGTACATTCAATTATCTTAGATAAACTCTCATTATATGGAAAAATAATATGAATCAAATTCATATTATTCATGATAATTAAATCACATTTAACTATCAATTTCCCTCAATGCTTGGATACATTATCAAAAATGAGATTATTCATGAACTCTTTCAAGAATAATGCTCTTTCTCCGTGGATACTTGGATATAAGCACATGGCGTTGTCGTTCCATATATAGTGACTTGGATATTGAGGTCTTATCTCAAACTTTGATCACGGGGACTTCCCATAGATGTTTGATTAAATCAAATCCATAAATATAATCTTCTTATTGTATTTGAATCACATTCAGATCAATGTCCAACATTTAGACTAAGATTAGATTACTTCTCTACCGAGAGGAGTCTCTGAAATCTGAACATATTTCATCACTCTCTTGGAATGGAAGCGTCATGGTTATACAATTGTTTATGACCACATCATCCTCAGGTATTCCTGATACATATACATCTTGCGTACTGGAAGACCTAGAATAAACTTGAAGTTTTAGATATTATTTACATTGTCTCCTTCAAGGTTTTATCATTAAGTTTCTCATTTGATCATTAGAAGTTAGTATCGATCATATAATCTCCAAAAGCATATATCATACCTACGTATTGATCATATATTTTCCAAAAGCATATGTCAAACCTATAAATTCAGTCAAGCTTCCAAAGAGAGACGACTGTGCATGGAATTTGATTCCCAATATCTCATGAGTGAGCTCATGTCTTCTGATTCGGTAATGAATCTGTATGATCCCTTTGAGAGATCGTATTACTCATATGCCCCCGTATGCACACCAGCTCGCCAATGTATAGATCTTGATTAGGCCATCAACCTATCGATCTACAAAATGTATATACTTAGACATTTAGTAATACATCTATCTCTGGTCAGAGGATTCATGCCTATATCGTGACAACATATGACATAGGACTTGGTTATCTCGATCTCGTTAAGTCAACTCTTTGACCTAACTTATCTGACATCTCCAAATCTTTATTCATATACAAAGGACCTGCATCAAGAAGACGGTCAAATATTAGTCAAAAGAAAAAGTATTGTCATATCCTACATAGGCTGAAGATCATCTCTTAATAATCATTTGACGATGCTTAATGAATCCTCAATCTAACTCTTTAATATTCATCCAAGCACCAACCTCAAAGATTCAACAAGTGAATCAACAGTTGTATGATCGTAAAGATGGTCATGGTACATAACCCTAATTGCACTAACAGACCTATTATGCAAATTAATTATTCTTCATTTCAGATCTGGGAATGATATTTTTCAATAACAATTATTGCATAATGGTTCGTTGTGGGATCACTTTCCAACAATCTTCCTCTAGTCCTACGAGCCATTAATGGGCTAATCTTTAAACCCACACTCATGTGCTAATCATAAGCTATTTAGAAAAATAGCTTAGTAAGATGACTAGACACTTTGTTCCTGAGGGACTATGCTAAGTCCTTTTAGGGTACTTCATATCTCCTAGTAACAGTGCTCACATCTAATGCAAATGTTGCACCTTATGCAACAAATACTCAATCTTGTTAAAACAGTTTAGTGTCTTCGACACTAAAACTCAATAATCATTATAACTAGTATGTAATTTCTATTATCCTTATTAGAATACCCTTATTTCCGAATATCTCTATCTCCTAAGACTAAGACCCAGTCTTAAGTCTTATAAGGCATCTACAGTTAAGAACTTTTTAGATCACTACCTATAAATTCTTAAGTTCTTGAAGACTTAGATATCACTATCTCTAAAGTCTTGTCATATTTAAAGATGTTATTATTACTGCAATCAGGTATTTTTTTCTCCATAGTAGGATTAGTAACAATTTACTACTCCCATTACATGGCAGATATGTTACTTTTGTACACACCTAGCATACACCAAGCTTCTCATAACTGATGTACAAGGGCAAACAGTTTTAGCACTCAATTCCTCAACTCTTTGAGGTGTTATCCCTTCAGATAGTTTAGTATCATATCTCAAGGGAAGGAAGCCTTCCCTGGGGTTTTTCAAAAATTGGAATGTGTCCAAGGTTTACCATTAATGTGACGGTCCTAATGTCCTCTTCTCTTTGCTTCTGAACAACTTCAGAACTAAGATCTAAGAGGTATCCTTGAGATCTTCCATCTCAAGGTATAAAATAACCAGATTATAAAACATTTATCATCATCCTTATATCATTCCAAATGAGTAGAATATTATCTACACGTAGCACGATGAACACAATGGCACTCCCACTAAGCTTCACATGGTTCACCAATATTCTATCTGAAATCATAACATTTATAATTTCATCAAATCAAGTATTCCAACTACAAGAAGCTTATTTTAATCCATAGATGAAATTCCTTAGCTTGCACAGCTTGCATTCCTCATCATGAATCCATGGGGCTACTTTATATGAATATCCTCGAAGAAGTATTCATAGATGGATCTAATCTTGACTTCCATCTCGCAGATGTCGTAGTAAAGTTGTGTAGCTTTTAGTTAGCAATGTTCTGATGGGTTTAAGCAAGGTCATTGAAGAGAAAGTCTCGTCGCAAGCAATATCTTCTCTTCATGTATATCTTGTGGATACAAGTCATGCTTTGAAAGTCTCTACCTTTTCATCAGGTCCCCTCTTTCTCTTGAAGATCCATTTACACCTATCAGGACTTACCCTTATAGGTGGATCATCGAGGGTCCATATACAACACTTGTATATGAAGTGTACTTTAGATATTATTGCTAACATCAATCTTTCCATGTCATGATCCTCAGAAGCTTCAATATATGAAGTCAGATCATTGTCAGATTTATCTGACACATGAAATCCATACCCTTTAGGTTATCTTACCACCCTTAAACAAAATTGAAGAGGTATGAGTGTTTCATCTTTAATTGTACTTTTGATTTCCGATTTCAGGAGCCTCATTATCGTCTCAAGATTCAATAGTTTCTTTATTTCATTTTCACCTTCATTCTCAAGAAAGTCATAATCTAAGAAACATATCCTTAAAGATGAAATATTTTAAGAATCTCATGGTCATAAAGTAGGTATCCAATACCATTATTTATTTTTCTAATGAAGTAGCACTCTCTAGTGCTAGATTTTGACTTACTTGCATCCATGACAAAGTTATGGATCAAGCATCCATAAATCCTCAAGTGTCTAACATAAGGCTAGGTTCCAAACCAAAGCTTATGAGGATTTTTGGATTTAGATTTGCATGGAATCTTATTAAGGATATATATTGTAGTGTATATATATGTACCTGAAAACTAAGAGGAAATTATGCTATGAGTCATCATTGATTAAATCATGTCACACATGATACAATTGTATCTCCTTACAATTCTATTGAGTTTAGGTGTATTAAAAGGAGTGAGATAGGAATGATCTTTCTTTCTCCATAAGGTATTCTTTGAATTTATCTAGTAGGTACTTCCTACCTTGGATAGATCAAATTCATTTCATCTTCCTTCAAACTTTGGTTATAAATTAAAAAGCGAGGTCTGAATATTTCAAAGGTTTCTAAGGTAAAGGAAATAAACCTCATGTCATAAATAATCATCAAATGACATCACATATTATCATTGTTTATTATGAATAGATCCACATACATCAATATGAGATCTTGAATACATTGGCATCTTACACAATTTTTCAGAGAAAGGTGTATTGGACATTTTTACATTTGAATGCAATATTTACAAGTATGTAAGATTTGAAATTTCAAAAAGTCTAAAGTTTCATCTCTTACTAGTCTATTCATCTCATCTATAGACATATGTTCAAGGTTTGATGCCAGATCATTGTCAAATGATCTTCATCCTCCTACTGTTCTTTTAAGATTTAATTTTTCAGTATTTAAAATGCTAATGAATCATTCATTAATTTTCTAATTTAGTAGATTTCTCTATATGTTAGTTTATTATTTAAAATATATCCATCATAACTCTTTATGATAGGTCTATTCTAGAATTCATGTTTATTTCCAACATTTAGAAATAAAACATGATTGTATTCTAATATCTAGGTCATAGAGACATTCTCTAAGACTAAGGCTCTCCCACTGAAAATATGAAGTCTACCTATCCAATAGAGATTTTTGCAACAATTGCATCAATATACATGTGGATGACTATTAAATCTTAAGATCAAATTTTCCAATCTTCTAAAATATATGCAACCAATTGCAAGTGTTATTAGAAGAATGAGATACAATTTTTAGACTTCGATCTTATACAATAAGAAAGTCAATTTCAATAATTACATGCAGATATATGATATTCCGATGCATCGTTCGGGTCCTTCCCTAAGGTGTTAGATAGTTTAGATAGTCATACTATCAATACATCAGCTTGTTGCAGTATTATCATTCATCCAACTCTTTAGATGTCATATGTATGGAGTCACATAAGTACAATCAACTCATGACTTTCCTTCTCCCTTGTGCCAAACCCATGCTTCCACTGCGCATCCTTCATCTATAAATAACTAATGATTAAGACAAAAGATCTATTATGTTAAATTCAAAAGATTTCAATATAAGAGCATTTCAACATTTATACACGCTTCATTCAATTCATACAATATGATATTATAAAGAGCTTCATGAGTGACTAGAGTATAGATAGTAGAATGATGGCACTCATTATATCTGGATCCATCTTAACTCTTAAAGACCTTTGTTCAGGTAGGTACTCAAATATTTTAATTACACCATCTCTTATCGAGCCACCATTCTGCATATTGCAATGAACCAAGTCATTCATGATTAAATGTTGAGAGCATATATGTTTGCCAAAACATCTTCTTAGGCTTTATAAGGATTTTCAATAATTACGATCATCATTAACATGATACTTCCAAAGAACATTCGATGAGGGATCAAGACTATATAGACATATAAACCCAAGGTTGTTATCCTACTGTCTATTTAAATATCATTTCTCATTATTATGAGAAACTTGTACGATACAACCATATACATTATGTGTCCAACTGCAAGTACAATATCTTGATCATAAATCCAATTCATGATCATTTACATGTTATTACTGAGTATAAATTTGAGTGTGTTTAATGTAGGTTATCTGAAATAAGATAATTTAACATATTTTACTTTGATTTAATATTGTATATCAAAGTTTTCTTACCATATCAACTCTGAAAATTCATTCCCTTATTCACTTTGAAAGTAAGAGATATACTTACCATTATATCTCAAGCAAGATATGGGATCTCCTTCTTACCTTTGTTACATCCCAAGAATATGAGAACTTGTAACTTGGATAAAAAAACAGGAACTCATTCCGCCTTTGCAAGTCCAACTTGCATTTCCCAATTCATTCTTTATCATACGAAAGCACCACCCCTAAGGCGATGTTGACCCGTCATTAATTGAACCAACCATCAACAGGAATAGAACTTGTTATGCACAATCCAATATCATCCAATAATATGAGGACTTGATATTGAGATCACTATGCATGAGGCCTTACTTTTTCAAGAAGAAAAAAGCACGATCCATGTGCGGTTGTATGCAGGAAGTGCCACTTTGGATCTCCTAGATACAATCTATGATGATGGAACCCTTCACCTTGACGAGAGACCACAGATGTCAGTTATGTCATCCTCCATATCATGTTCAAATTTTAATTAATTATTATGATTCCATTCACATAATTAATTCTTCAAGGGAAATAATAGATCTATTCATACTATACTATTTATTTTAATTGGATATAATTAATTTAATCATATTAAATAAATTATCAATCCAATCTACCAACCAGCAAACAATCTTGATTGTTACTTGAAGGACGGTACAATCTCAAAAAATATTATTCAAATATTAATAATTAGAAAAATATATCATGATCATTTCAAGCATTATCCTTTCCATACCCGCTATCATGATCGATATGCATATGATGTGGGATAGACCGCTCATGGATTAACCTCCTGCCCCAACGATCCCCGACTAGACACCATATCCGCCTCAGGTCAAGATAATGTTCTTTGATCATTTTATACTTGAGATGATATATTATATCAATATAATATTTATCAAAACCATTTTCATTAATATTATAAGAAGATTTACTAAATAAATCCCTAATCCTATTCAAGTAACATTGTTTTATATGTAAAAGTTATCCTACAGCTATTATAGGATAAATTAGGGTTTTTATGAAACATACATTCAATGGCCTATGATGATTAATCAATTATTTTCATAATTATTAGGAATCATAATTAATCAAGAAAAATAATAATTTCTAAGATTTTATTGAATTAAAAACACATTAAGTAAAGAGATTTGATGATCCAATCATCTTCCGACCCATATCCACTAAATATGGAATATTTAGGACAAATAGAGTTAGAGATTGCATGAAATAAATTCAGGTGGTTTGCTGGTTTTATTCTCTACTTAATTCAAGTACTTATTTCATATTTTTTGATGGTAAAACATTAAGCAAAATTGATTTTCTTACAGATCCACGAATACATGTAAAATAATTTTCATGGCAGGAACTCCTTGAATCTTTTTCATGCACTTTTGGTACCAATATTAGGTTACTATTTTTGGAATATATTTAGAAATTCTAAATACATTTTAATAACAAAAAATGTGTCTAAATAGTGCACAAATTATAGATTTTTTTAGGGAAAAATGATTCGAATCTTGCATCCAATGTAAAAACAATGATTCCCACACAATCGAAACATGAACCTTGATCGCCAAAGGGTTTTGGATCATATCTAAGACTTAGACTTGGCTCTAATACCATTTGAAGGTTATGGAGAAAACCTTAAGTGCATCACGGAAGCGTGAATATCCATCATATGCAATAGGGAGTGGCTACTCACACTAGTTGCTCGCGGTAGCGCAATTCAAAAAATTTTAAAGCAATGAAACCACGTGATCTGAGAACACATATCCGATCATTTCATTTAAAACCACATACAAGATATAGAAATACCTATTGAAGCGTGTTTGCGATCATGTCTCTAAAGTAATAGACATCCTATCTTAAGTCCGATCTGACGGAGGAGACGCTCATGAATGCATTGATGAAACGTGTGCTCCTCACAATCCAAGTTAATGATTCAAGTGACTAAACTCCTGATCTCATCTCATGACATCCGATGAATTCTTCACGAACGAAGTACGTCAAAGGAGACAGAGATCCACCAGCGGTCGAAGCGGCGACAAAACAATGTGCCGACGACTACGATCCTCTCTAGGGTTATAATGGATGGCCACTCCAATGAGAGAGAGGGCAAGTGTGTATGAGAGAGAGATTGCTATTATATTTTTTAAAATGAAGAGCTAGGGTTTCCTCTTCTTTTATAATATTTTGGGACTCCATGGATCACAATCCGTGGACAATATAAATCCACTGGCGGAGATTGATTTGTGTTTCTTTCAGTAGCCATGATTTTATTTTAAAAATACAACAAACATTAATTTAATTTAATTTAATATATATTGAATAATCATCAATATAAAGTAATTTAAATTAAATCAATCTACTATGAAGGATTAGGAAGGAGGCAAGCCTCCTTCCAATTAAGTCTTATAACCACCCTGACTCCTAAATCAAGAGTGGTCATCCACCCACCTATATAGAAGGGAGGCTCCATCTTCCTTTTATATGAGATCTCATATAATCCTTCATTATTTACAATAACTTTTATTGTAATTATTTCACAAAAATTCCAAATTATTTTGTGAAATATCAATCATGCCATTAGAAATTTAGGAATTGTATTCACAACCCAAAATAAAATGTAAATTACATTTTCAATTAATTATCTAATGTGAATCCAATTCACATCAACATTTAAATTGTAATTGTTATTTAAATCCATATCTCAGGGACCTCCCACAGATGTTTGATTAAATCAAAGCCGTAAATCTAATCTTCTTATTGCATCTGAATTACATTCAGATCAATGTCCAACATTTGGACTAAGATTATACTACTTCTCTATTGAAAGGAGCCACTAAAATACAAATCTTTTGAGAGGAGTCATTAAAATCCAAACCTATTTCATCACTCCCTCGGAATGGAAGCACCATGGTTATACAATCATTTATGATTACATCACCCACATGTATTCCTAATACATGTACATCCTGCATACTGGAAGACCTATAATAAATTTAAGTTTTAGGTCTTATTTAGATTGTCTAATTGAGGTTTTTATCATTAAGTTTCTCATTTTATCATTGGGAGTTGGTATTAAGTATATAATTTCCAAAAGCATATATCATACTCTGATATTGATTATATACTTTCCAAAAGAATATACCAAACATACAAATTCAATCAAGATTCTAAAGTAAGATGAAAGTGTACAGAATTTTATTCCCATTATCTCATGAGTGAGATCATGTCTTCCAGTTCAGTGTTGGACATGCGAACACACAACGAGCCATTATGCAATAAATATTATTACAATTATCGTTCCTTAATCTGAAATGAAGAATAACTAATTTTAATAATAAGTCCCTTAGTACAATTAGGGTAATGTAACACGACCATATGGATTGAGATCCATGGACTCCCAAAATACTATATAAGAAGAGGCAACCCTTTATCTTCAAATACACACAACGTATTCTCTCTACCTCTCTCTATACACTAAGTCTCTCTCTCTCTCATTGTGACCATCCATCATGGAGCCCTAGAGAGAGTCAACATCGTCGCTGCATCGCCATTATGCTACCGGATCATTTGCTCATGGATTTCCGTCTCCTTTGATGTCACTTACTAGTGAAGAAGACTTCAGATCTCGTGTGATGAGATCAATAGATCCATCACTCGGATGATCAACATGGAATGTAAGGAGCACATGTTTCATCAACATGCTTGCAAGCGTCTCCTCCGTTGGATCGGACTTGAGATAGGAGGTCTCTTCATTGAGAGACTCGATCACAACCATGCTTCAAAAGGAAAATCTGATACTTATTTGTGGTTTAGATGAAATGATCCGAAAAGTGTTTTTGGATCATGTGGCTTGATCGTTTAATTTTTTAATTCTGCTCCTCCGGGCAACTAGTGTGACTAGTTACTCCCGATCGCATATGATGAGATACTCACACTCTGTGATTCTCTTAAGGATTTTTCACATCCTTCAAGTAGTATCAGAGCCAGATTGGAGGTTTAGTATATGATTCTTAAACCGAAGATGACTTGGGCATTTTGGTTGTGCGAACTTTCATCACATTTTGTTGACGCAACCCTATTTTGTGTGATTTTTTGCAAAATTTAAATGTGTTTAAACTAAAAAGCATTATGTTCCCCATTAAATAAGAAAATCATGGGACTTGAGTTTGCGTGATTTGGAATCCATTTGCACAAGTTACGATCATTTTAGTGAACATATATCCAATGTTTTGGGATGGCAATCTTGACGTTATTAAAGAGTTAATTATAATTTTAAAATGCCTAGAAATACATATAAATAATTTAGATTTTGTTGTAAATAAAATTTAAAAACTATATAAACTTATTTTCCTTAATCTGAATTTAAATTGATTGAGATATGTTAATTTTAGTAAGTATCACTGTTGAAAATTACTTTCCTAATTAAGAACCTTCCGATTTGCACTTAATAAATTATTGAAATTAATAGTTAATTTTATGAAAAAAATATTTATGAATATGATAATTATGTCCCTAAATGATATTTCAATAAACAATATGATATGGTAATGATCTTGATCGATTTGGTTATAACGACCTTTCCAACAAACATGGTTGCTTGAATAGGATTGGGGCTTTGTTTCACAAATTTCCTTGTAATATTAATCAGAATGTTTTTAATAATTATTATGTAGTATAACTTTGATTGAAAAATCGATTATCATATCAAATACAAAACGATCAAATCATATTATCCTGACCTGAGGAAGATATGCTGTCTAGTCGGAGATCGCTGGGGTTGGAAGTTGCTCCATGAGTGTATGTCCCACTCCTGGCAGTACTGGACATGACAGCGGGTAAGAAAATGATAATGCTTAAAGAGATCATGATGTATTTTTATGGTTACTAAAATTTGAATAATACATATTTTGAGATTATACCATCCTTCAAGTAATAATAAAAATTATTTGTTGCTTGATTGATTGGATTGATAATTGATTTAATATGATTAAATTATCTAGATCCAATTAAACTCTCTATTATGAATAGAGTTGTAATTCCCTTGGAAGAATTAATTTTGTGAATGTGATTAATAATAATTAATTAGAATTTGAACATGATATGGAGGATCACATAAATGGCATCCATGGTCTTCCGTCAAGGCGAAGTGTTCTATCGCTAGGGATTGTATGTAAGAGACCTCTGTCTGAAGTGACAGCTCATGCATATAAGCACATCTGGATCGGGTTCTTTGTTTCTCGAAAGAGTAAGGATATATGCGTAGTGACCCCAATATTGAGTCCTCATATTAGTGGTGTGATATTGGATTGTACATAGCGAGTTCTAATAGTGTTGATAGTTTGTTCAATTAACGGTGGGTTAACATCACCTAGGGGTTGTGGGCTCGGGTATTAAAGACTAAATTGGGAATGCAAGTTGGACTTGCAAGGCAGAATGAGTTCCCGCTTCTTGTTTATTCGAGTTACAAATTCTCATATTATTGGGATATAATAAAGATAAGAAAGGAGATCCCAGATCTTGCTTGAGATATAATGGTAAGTATAACTCCTACATTGAAAGTGATTAAAGGAATGAACTTTCAATATTGACACAGATAAGACAACTTTTATATAAAAATTCTTATATCAAAGAAGAATATATATTTATATATTTATACAAATATCTTATTTCAGATAATCCTCATTAAACTTATCAATACTATACTCAATAATAACAAGTTTATTCTCCTGAATTGGATTCATGATTATGATATTATACTTGTAGTTGGATACATAATGTATGTGGTTGTAACGTACAAGTTTTCTCATAATGATGAGGAATGGCAGTTAAATATACAATAGGACTACAACCCTAGGCTTTGTATGTCTATATATTCTTGATCTCTCATCGAGTGTTCTTTGGAAGTATCATGTCGACGATGATCATAATTGTCAAATACTACTTATAAAATCTAAGAAGATGTTTTGGCATGTATATGTGCTCTCAACATTTAATCATGAATGACATGGTTCACTGCACTATGTAGACTGGTGGTTCGATATGAGAAGATGTACTCAAAATGTTTGAGTACCTGCTTGAACAAAAATCTTTAAGAGTTAAGATGGATGTAGATATGATGAGTGTCATCATTCTACTGTCTATACTCAAGTCATTCATGAAGCTTCATAATATTCATATTGTATGAATTGAATGAAGTATGTTGAAATGCTCTTATTTTGAAATACTTTGAATTCAACATAAGAGATCTTTTATCTTAATCAATGGTTGTTTATAGATGAAGGGAGAGCAATGGAAGCATGGGTCGGACCCAAGTTAAAAGAAAAGTCAAAGAGTTGACTGCACTTCTATAGTTTCCAAAGATATGACATCCAAAGAGTTGGATGAATGCCAATACTGCAATAAGCTGATGTAGTGATAGTGTGACTATCTATATTATTTAGGATCCTTAGTGAAGGACTCGGATAATGCATCGGAATAATATGCATTTGATCATTAAAATAGACTTTCTTATTAGATAATATCAAAGTTTAATAATTGTATCTCATTATTCTAATAACACTTGCAATTGGTTGCATATGTTATTTAGAAGACTAGAAAATTTTATCTTAAGTTTAATAGTCATCGACATGGATATTGATGTAATTGTTGCAACAATCTATTGGATAGATAGACTTCATATTTTCAGTGGAAGAGCCCTTAGTCTTAGAGAATATCTCTATGACCTAGATATTAGAATACACTCATTGTTTATTTCTTTGGAAATAAACATGAATTCTGAAATACACCTATCATAAAAAGAGTTATAACGGATACATTTCAGAAAGTAATCTAACATCTAGAAGATTCTACTAAATTAGAATATTAATGAAAGTATTAATATTTCTAAATACTGAAAATTAAACCTTAAAAGATCAATAGGAAGATGAAGATCATTTGACAAAGATATGGCATCAAGCCTTGGACATAAATCTGTTGATGAGATTAATAGATAAGTAAAAGATGAAACTTTAGAGTGTCTAAAATTTCATACTTATGAATATTGTATTCAAAGTAGAAAATATCCAATGCACCCTTCTCTAGGAATGGTGTTAGATACCAAGGTATTCAAGATTTCATACATATTGATGTATGTGGATCATCTATATCATAATAAACATTGATGATATGTGATATCATTTGATTATTATTTATGATATGAGATTTATTTCCTTCACCTTAGAAATCTTTGAAATGTTCAAAGATTTCATAATTTTGTCTTAGAACCAAAGTTTGAAGGAAGATGAAATAAATTTTATCTAACCTAGTTAGCATGTACTTGTTAGATGAATTCATGGAATACCTTATAAAGAAAGGAATATCATTCCTATCTCACTCCTCCTAATACACCTAAAGATGGTCGTGTAGAATATATCAAATATACAAATTCAATCACGATTCTAAAGTAAGATGAAAGTGTACAGAATTTTATTCCCATTTCTCATGAGTGAGATCATGTCTTCCAGTTCAGTGTTGGACATGCGAGCCCACAACGAGACATTATGCAATAAATATTAATACAGTTATCGTTCCTTAATCTGAAATGAAGAATAACTAATTTTCATAATAAGTCCCTTAGTACAATTAGGGTTATGTAACACGACCATCTTAATGATCATGCAGCTGTTGATTCAATTGTTGAATCATAGAGGCCGGTGCTTGGATGAATGTCTAAAGAGTTAAATTGAGGACTCATCAAGCATCTTCAAATGATTATTAAAAGATAATCTCTAGCTTGAGTAGGGATGGCAATCCTTTCTCTAATGGGTTGATATCTATCCTACCTTGTGATGTAGATCCTCTGCATAGGAATAGAGATTCGGAGGTGTTAGATAAGTTAGGTCAAAGAGTTGAATTAACGATCGAGATAACCAAAGACCTATGTCCTATGTTGTCATGATATAGGCACGCATCCATGACCAGAGATAGATGTGTTACTATATATCTGAGTATGTACATTAGGTAGATCGATAGGTTGATAGTCTAATCAAGATCTATATACTTGTGTGCTGGTGTGCATACAAGGGCATATGAGAAATACAATCTCTCAAAGGGATCATATATGTTCATTTAATGAATTGTAAGATATGAGCTTACTCATGAGATATGGAGATCAAATTTCGTGCACGGTCGTCTTGCTTTGGAAGCTTGACTGAATTTGTAGGTTAGAAATAAAGTCTAAAGTAGACTTCATATACAAGTGTTATATATGGACCCTCGAGGATCCACCTATATGTGTAAGACCCATTAAGGTGTAAATGGATCTTCAAGAGAAAGAGGGAACCTGATGAGAAGATAGAGACCTTCAAAAGCACGGCTCATATCCACAAGATACACTCCAAAGAGAAGACATCATCCACGATGAGAGTTTCTCTCCAGTAATCATGCTTAAACTTATCATAATATTGCTAACTATATCTACACAACTTGACTTCGACATCTACAATATGGAAGTCAATATTGCATTCCTCTATGAATACCTATATAAGGACATTCATATAAAGTAACCCTAAGGCTTCATGGTTGAGGAAAGTAATTGGTGCAAGCTGAAGAACTCCATTTATGGACTCAAATAAGCTTCTTGTAGTTGTAACATCAGATTTAATGAAATATAAAGGTTATGATTTCATATAGAATCTTGATGAGTCGTGTGAAGCTGGAGTGCCATTGTGTTCATCATGCTAAAATGTAGATAATATCCTAATCATTTAAATTGATATAAGGATGATAACAAGCATTTTATAATCTGGCTATTTCATACCTTGAGATATGATCTCAAGGATACCTCTTAGATCTTAGTTCTGAAAATGTTCAGAAGCATAGAGAAGATAGTATTGGAACCATCACATTAAGTGATACACCTTGAACATGTTCTATTCTTGGAAAACCCCAAGGAAGACTTCATTCCCTTAAAATATGTACTAATATATATGAAGTGATATCGTCTCAAAGAGTTGAGGAAGTGACTGCTAAAACTTCTTACCATTATGTATCAGTTATGAGAAGCCGGGTGTATGCTAGATGTGTACGAAAGTTAGATGTCTATCATGCAGTGGGAGTAGTAAACTGTTACTAAACCTACTATGAAAATAAAACACTTAATTGCAGTAATAACAATACCTTCAAAGATGAAAATATTTTTGAGATAGTGATCTCAAAAGTCTTATCTTCAAGAAATTAAGACTTTATGGATAGTAATCTAAAAGGGTCTAAACTACAGATACCTTAGGAGATAGAGATCTCCAAGAATAAGGGCATTCTGATAAGGATAATGGAAATTACATATTGGTTATAACTATTATTGAGCTGTAGTATCAAAAACACTATAACTGCTTTAACAAGATTGAGTATTGGTTGCATAAGATGCAACATTCGCATTGGATGTGAGCATTGTTACCAGGAGATATGCAAGTGCCGTAAAAGGACTTGGCGTAGTCTCTTAGAAATTAAGTGATTGATCAACCTACCTGGCTATATTAAATAGCTTATGATCAATACATGAGTCATAGTTTAAAGATTAGCCCATTAATGGCTCTTTGGACTAATGGGAGATTGTTGCACATGCGAGCCCACGATGAGACATTATGCAATAAATGTTATTGCAATTATCATTTCATAATATGAAATGAAGAATAACCAGTTTGAATAATAGGTCCTTTAGTACAATTAGAGTTATATACCATGGTCATATTAATGATTATATAGCTATTGATTCAATTATTGAATCATATAGGTTGGTCCTTGGATGAGTATCTAAAGAATTATATTGAGGACTCATCAAGCATCATCAAATGATTATTAAGAGATGTTCTCAAACCTAAGTAGGAGATGGCAATCCTTTCTCTAATGGGTCGATATCTAACAGAACTCTTGATGTAGGTCGTCTACATAAGAATAGAGATTCGGAAGTGTTAGATAAGTTAAGTCAAAGAGTTGATGTAATGAGATCGAGATAACCAAAGACCTATGTCGTATGCTGTCACGATGTAGGCACGCATCCACTGATCGGAGACATATGCGTTACTATATGTTTAAGTATGTACATTTGGAAAACCGATAGATTGATGGCCTAATCAAGATCTATACATCGACGTGTTGGTGTGCATACAAGGGCATATGAGTAATATGATCTCTCAAAGGGATCATACATGTTCATTTAATGAACCGGAAGGCATGAGCTCACTCATGAGATATTGGGATCAAATTCCATGCACGGTTGGCTCGCTTTGGAAGCTTGACTGAATTTGTAGGTTTGATATATGCTTTTGGAAAGTATATGATCAATACCAGGGTATGATATATGCTTTTGGAAAGTATATGATCGATACCGATACCAACTCCCAATAGTAAAATGAGAAACCTAATAATAACCCTAAAGGAGACCGTCTAAATAGATCTAAAATTTCAAGTTTATTCTAGGTCTTCTAGTATGTATGATGGACGGTTATTAAGAATACCTGAGGGTGATGTAATCATAAATAATTGTATAACCATGATGCTCCCATTCCTAGGGAATGATGAAATGGGTTTGGATTTTAGTGACTCCTCTCAATAGAGAAGTAATCTGATCTTGATCCATATGTTGCACACTGATGTGAATGTGACTGATATGCCATGAAAATATTAGATTTACGATTTTGAATTAATCAAACATCTATGATAGGTCCGCAAGATCTGGATTTGAGATATGATATCAATATCCAAGTCATTATACGTGGAACGTACGATCACCCTGTCCTTTTCTCAAATTATCCGCAGAAAAAGCACATTATCCTTGAAAGAGTTCGACGATAATTTCACTTTTGATATGTATCCCATCATTGAGAAAATTGATAATTAAATGTGATTTAATTATCTTGAATAATATGAATTTGATTCATATTATAAGGAGAGTTATCTAAAATATTAAATGTAATTTAATTATCAATGTGAATAATGTGAATGTGATTCATATTATTTTGGCACATGAGAATAGAGATCTAAGATGATTAAATGTGATTTAAATGTCATGTATATGAATAATGTGGATAGCACTGTCCATATACTATCCTTATAAGTTAGATATATTATAACTCTAATTTATAATAGATAAGAGAGAGTTGTTTATAAATAACATTTAAAATTTAAATGTTGTTGTGAATTGGATTGACATTGGATAATTAATTGAAAAATGTAATTTACATTTTATTTTGGATTGTGAATGTGGTTCATAAATTTCCAGTGGCATGATTATATTGTTCAGAAGATAATTATGAAATATTTTTATGAGATAATTTACGACAAATGTCATTGTAAATATTAGAGATTTTTGAGATAATGTAATATCATGGAATTGGAAGGAGATTGCAACCAACCACCTAAAGGTGGTAGATGACCACCAAGTCCTTATTGGATTGGGTGGCCGCCTCCCCTTTTATGGTAGGAGGCTAATCTCCTTCTCAAGTATCTCCAAGGATAATTGATTTAATTTGAAATTAATTTACATAGATTATTCAATATATATTTAATTAAATTAAATTAAGGGATTTTTACCTGACAGACCCTATAATCTTTGTCAATTACCTCCATAACCTTTGAAACAACCTAATTCCTCCCTCGACCCCGTACACTTGCTCCGCTTAACCCCCACGAACCCTACCGTTAAATTGACACATCTTGAGTTAACTTGCTTGGGTTAAAAATGAGTTAATCAAACCTTCCTCTCCCCTCCCTCCTACTTCCTTGGCTTCGAAGCCCTCGCCCCCTACTTCCTCTGTGCCCACAGTAGACATTTCTTTGTTCTTCCTTTCGACAAACACATACACCATGACCGTCATGTCACCATCATCGGCTTCCAAGCCACCGCGGCCCCCGTGCTCCCCCTCCTGCAGTTGCCCCCTCTACCTTATCCCTTTCGCATGCTTCTTTCTCCTTGACTCAAGCATCCACTTCATAGAAGGCCTTATCACCCCGGCACCCTCCCCTATTCCTCACATCCCCTCCATAATCGTTCCCTCCTCCTCATAATTGTCCATTCACATTCTCAGACGTTCTTCAGCTACCAAGATCTACATCGATCGAAAGGAATGGCTCACTACCCGAAGAACCTCCTCAACCAACTTTCTCCCCGCCCTCTACGGCAACGTTGTAACGGCCATCTTCAAGGTCATCAACATGGACAAGCTGCACGTTCTCCTTACTGATCGGTACGAGGCTGCAACAGAGGGGATACAAGATATTCTTTAGTGTGTCGATGCTCACAAAGAACTCTTCGATGTCTTACATTGGAGGGCCAGATGGACAAGCGAGCCCATAAAGATAACGTGGAAGCCACCGGTCCTCAAAGACCTAGAGCCCAAGGGAAAGTTGGGTATGGTGGCTGCATGGGTGAAGGGCATGGGGATGAGACCCAGCCCTTTGGGGCGATTGTAGAGTAGGACCAAGAACCACGATCACTACGCAACGGTGATCTAAATGCTCGAGGTTGAGAGCTGCACCGATGGGGAGGATATCAAGGTGGGTGCGGTGGTTGAAGTGGTGTTGGAGTTGTTGAGGGCACCGAAGAAGTTAAGGTACGTGGCAGAGGAGGAGGAGTTGGGGTTCGACATCGAGAATGATGATATTCTTGACCTGATAATGAAGGATTACATGAGTGAGTTGAAGAAACTGGTGAAGGTCACTAAGGCATGGCAGAGAGGGTGAGGTGCCAACACGGTGGCAGAGGAGACGAGAGGATGGGGACGTTGTAGACGACGATCATGGTGAGGGGTTGTTGGGGAAGTCTTGGTTTTCTTGTTCGTATCGGACACGTTGAATCCATGGTTGGCAGTAAGAGAATCATGTTCTTGGATATCTGACGGGAGGTGGTTGGATGCGGAGGAGGGAGGGGTGGGGGAGGCAGCTGGGGGAAGAGGAGCAAAGGGGCAGGGGAGGAAGGGGAGGTGGACGTGGCTGGGGGAGGAGAGGGAAGGGGAGGAGAAGGTGGAGGGGATAAAGGAGGATGATGGCATATCTTGTAAATTTATTACACAAAGATAGCAATATGCACATCACTTTAACATAATCCAATTAGTTTTAATGGGTTAATGGATCTGGGTTAACCATAGGGTCTGTAGGGAAAGGGTTAGCAAGTTTACGGGGGTCGAGGAGTGAATTAGATTGTTTCAAAGGTCGTAGAGGTAATTTGAAAAGTTTATAGGGTCTACCGGGTAAAAATCTCTTAAGTTAATTGTTGTTGTATTTTTACAACAAGATCATGGCCATTGAAAGAAACACAAATCATTCACATCCACATAATACTGTATAAGAAGAGGCAACACTTGCTATTCAAATGCACACAACATATGCTCTCTCTCCACACACCAAGTCTCTCTCTCTCATTGTGGTTGTCCATCATGGAGCTCTAGAGAGAGTTGCCATCGCCACCGCATCACCTTATACTACCGGATCATTTTCTCATGAATCTTTGTCTCCTTTGGTATGCCCCTCGCTCATGAAGAAGATGGCGGATCTCGTGTAACAAGATCAGAATATTCGCCGTTTGGATGATCAACATGGATTGCAAGGAGCATGTGTTTCATCAACATGCTCGCAAGTGTCTCCTCCGTTGGTTGAGACAGGAGTTCTGTTCGTTTAGAGAGTCGATCGCAACCACGTTTCAAGAGGTAAACTTAATACTTGTTTGTGATTTCGATGAAATGATTCAAGAAGTATTCTTGGATCATGTGGTTTCATTGTTTAAAATTTTTTAAATTCTATTGCCCTGAGCTACTAGTGTGACTAGCCGCTCCCTATCGCATATGATGCGATCTTCACGCTTCTGTGATGCTCTTAAGGATTTTCCCACATCCTTCATTCAATAATGAACATGCATGATCTCTTTGAGAGATCATATTACTCATATGTCCTTGTATGCACACCCGCTCGCTGGTGTGTAAACCTTGATTAGACCATCAACCTGTCGGTCTGCCAAATGTACATACCTAGACTTATAGCAATACATCTGTCTATGGTCAGAAGATGCATGCCTATTAATGAATCTCCATTTCATTACCTTTATTATTGCATTTTATCCTTTAAACCCTAGCTAAATACTCGTAAGTATCCTTATTTTGCATAAATTAACATTCATTAGTTATTGTATAAATATTGTATATAATGATACATTATTTAAAATCAAAATAAAAGAATAAAGAAAATAAAAGAAAAAGGAATAAATGCCAAAGGTATTTTATGACCCTAAATCATGAGGCCTAGGCATCATGATGACCGTGTCAGCAAGGAATAAAGTACTCGGAGATAAGGTTAAAAAACACAAAAAAACCCTAACCTTTATTCTTCAATAAGTCATTTGGGATTTATTTTATTCTTCATTATTTATACCTCAAATAAAGAAACTTTGTCCATGAAAATTGTAGATAAAAATACATAGAAAAAATATAAAATTGATTTCACACAAAAATAACAAACAATGTACATTCCACATTCAGAATAAAAATCCAAAATCCAAACTTCCTAGACCCATATCTTCTCAATATGAGCTCGGAATGCATGAAAATCACTATAATTTTATATAACTTTTAATTAGATATTTAGTGAAGATCGTTTCCTTTAATTTGGAGCTAAGATGCAAAAGTTAGGTTTTGGATCCTTATTGTACTATATACCTGAATAAAATATTCACTTTATTTATTATTTGTAATTTTTATAATTTTATAATTTTGTAATTTTGTAAATATTCTTTATAATATATGTACATATTTAGAATATAATAACATCATAAAATTGCACAAAAATAAAATAATATGCAAAAACACATAGATGAATATACTATACTTATGCCTATATAATTTATACCTATAATTAATTAAGTGCACATATTATATCAGAAAAATACAATAAAATATATTTATGTGTATATGTATGTAAAATAATAAAATCAAAATATAAAATAAAAATAAAATACCTAATATATAGCTAAATATACCTATAAATGAACCCTTAAAAAGTAACTTAGAATAACTTAAATCATAAAAATAAATAAAAATCACCATAAAATACTACGTAAAATAATAAATATTTTTCATATTTTAGCTAAAATTAAATAAACCATTTGCTATTTAATTTCTATTTATTTTTTTCCTTTTTATTTTTGTTTTTGTCCTCTTGTGGACGACGTGAACCAATCAGGGCCCGTCGTCCACTGACCTTGGTCAACTCTTTGACCGATGCTCTAACTTGTGTCGAATTCAGTTTTGACCCATCTTCTTCAATTTCTTCTGCCTGATCCTTGCACTATTTTTTCTCGACTTCTCTTTGACTTTTGTATCTCGATTAATGCACTTTCATGCGCATTTGATTTTCGATTCGAGTGCTATTAAGATGAGCATTCTTCCCCAAACCTAAGACCCCTGTATAAGATACCTCATCTGACCTCCGTTCGTTTTTTATCCCTCTTCCAGCATTCTAATATTGACCTTTGTGCAGCTAGAGCTTCTTGTTGATAGCAAGGTCCTCGAGGGAGGTTTAGCGAGCCATTCGGTGTTGAATCGAGGTCGATCCAAGGCCCTACCACCTCCTCTGCCACGAGCTCCGTAGAGGTACAGTAGCTTTCCATTTATTTAAAATTTGTGTAATTTTTCGTAAAATTCAAAAAAAGAATCTCGCTGGAGCTTCAGCTCCGCCTCCTGTTTCTGACCACTCCGACCAACCAACACATCTATTATCACCTCCATCTTCTTTCCTTCACATGCTCTTCATCCCACACATCTCTGTTCATCCTGATCTCACTCAGATTAGGCATCCAACGCTCCTCCCCTATCATGTTACTGGAGAGATTCGCCCACGTTCACCTCTGCTCGTCTCGACCTTGCAAGACCCCCAGATCGATCCTTGTTGTGTGCCTTAGCATCATGCATATTCTGGAGGGTGAAAGGACCCTTGTGGGTCTATTTTGATTTCAAATCAAGGCACCTGGAACCCATCTTCTTCGTTGACCTCTAAGAACCCTATTAGTAGTTCTTGGAACCAGATGTGCCTTCCAGCCGGTCGGGGATGCTTCTAGGCATCTCCTCGACCATTTTGCAGTTCCTGAAACCACAGAGTTATAAGGATAATCCGATCGAATCTCAAGGAAGACTCATTTTGTCCTCCTTCTTCCACCTAGCCTCGCGACTAGTTGATCAAGAATCCACGCCAGTTGCATCAGCTACCGTCAGATCAGAGGCGCCTCCATCGTAGGATCCCCATCTGGGATCTAATCCTAGGCATTCATCATCGAAGCGTCATTGGTCATTCATACCTTGACATGTGGATAAGTGAACATCCAAAGCCATCAATCACACACGTGGGGGTATTTTGCATACTTCGCCCCCTGGTTTTTGTTTTCTTAATCCATAAACATTGTCTATAGCATAAATATTTTTGTAACATTTACAAATAGGCCCTCGTACTTTCTTTAGTTGCTTTTATGTCTAGTCCATTTCATCTCATGTGCATATACACGTGAGGGGAATGTGCTTTTTGCACCTAAACCCCCAGGCTTTTGTATTTTAATTTAGTCATGGTTTTTGAATTAATAGTGTAATATTATCTGGAAAAATTACATCTTTCCCCCTAGAATTAAATTAAAAAATACCCCTATGGGTATTGTTCATTGGATATTATTAGGCAAAATTGCATTTTTGGTCTTAATATTATTTGGAGTGTTCAGCTAGGGTCCATAAATTTTAAAAATTTCCAGAAATACCCATGCTAGTGTGTATTTTCTTTTTTTTGTAGATTTTGTGTTATAAAAGATAGCTCCAAGCCTCTAAATCATGGGAAATTACTATAAATACCTGATATGTATTTATATCACATATATTTTTGGTTAGATATTATAAAATTATTTTTTATTTATTAAAAAAATGAGTTATTTATTTCTTTTTATCTTATAAAATATAAAAATATTTTTGAAAATTACAAAAAAAATCATTTATTAGCCTATTTTGCAACTATAGATCAAAAATCCATAAAAGTAGAAAAATAAAAACACTAAAAATTTAAAAGTTCCAAAATCCTTATAAAAATTGTAAAAAGTCTGAAAATTTCTAAAAATGACCATTTCTATTTCCAAATTTTATATATTTACTTTATATTAAAAATAATTTTGGAAAATTTTGAAGCCTTCATCTACTTTTAATTTCCAGAACAATTTGATTTATTTATCTTATCTGCAGTTTTCCATTATTAAATCATTTAAAAATAAAAAATAGTAAAAATTACAAGAAAACATCAAAAATTGAGAAAAAATTAAAAAGCAATATTTTATTTTAAATTTTTTATATTTATAGCTGTATTTATAAATATAAAATCTACCTTTATCTATATATATACAGACGTACTATAATTATTAATTGTTATATAAATAAAAAATCAGAAAATTAAAAAGAAAATAAAAATATAAATTAAAAATATAAAAAATTTAAAAAGAAAATTCTATAAAATTAAATAATTAAAACACATAAAAGTAAAAAATCCCTAAAAATCCCAAAATCATTCATTATCTTCTTTCAGCAAATTTTGATTGTCTATCCTTATTTTATGTGTTCGACCCCTACTGTACTTGTCCACTATACAATCTATTATAGGGTATAATAAATTTGGATTTTATTACTTGTACCCCTCTAAGATATCGCAATATCAGTTATGCCCCTATCTTTTTGGTAATATCAGTTGTGCCCCTCACTTCTTGCAAATCTATCACTTGTACCCCTCGGGTTAGTTTCCGTCCATCCCAAATGCAAACGAACATTAACTTTAGGGACACATCAGGAATTAAATGAAAACAAAGGAAGTGAAAAGTCCAACCAATGTTCATCTTCCTCCTCCCCCCTCCTCTTCATCTTCGTCATCCCCCTGCCCCTGCCTCCTCCCCCCGCCCCTGTTGCGCCCGCAGGCCCCCGCAACCCCGCGCCTCCCCCTTACCCTGCCGACCCAACCTGGCACCCCTGCCCCAGGTCTCTCCTCCGCCTCCCGCAACCCCTACCCTGGTTGCCCTCCGCCCCCGCACCCCTCCCCCGGTTGCCCCCCTCCGCCCCCCGTAGCCCCTCCCCCCTCCCGCTCCCCGCAGCCCCTACCCATCTCTGCCCCCCGCAGCCCCTGCCCCCGCCGCCCCCCGTGCACAGGTCGCCCCCACGTTCCCCTGCCCCCGCCGCCCCTCCCTGCCCCTGCGCCTCCTCTCCTTTGAAATGGGAGAGCTTTGCGTGAATTGTGGAAATGGATGCTGTGGAATGGTTTGCTCATGAGGATATCTTTTGCTTGAGGAGAACTATGACTTCGATGAGAGGGAAGAACATGAGGCTTAGTTTGGTGCTGATTGCGTTTATCGTATCCCTCCACACGTCTCCTCACCTTTGTTAAATGGGAACTTTTCCCTCTTTGGTAACATTGCGAGGGATTAAACTCTGGCAAGTTTGATCTTTCCGCTGTCCGGTCGATCGATATTTAAAGGTGTTGTTTCTGTTTCAACTGTGTTCGAGTAATCGAGTAGAGGAATGCTCGCCCTTGTGATGATATGGTTGTGTTTTGTTTGTTATTGCGTGTAGTCACAAAATGTTTAAGTTGATTGTTTGCGACGAACTGCGATTGGGTGCTTATGCATTGCTGTACATGTTCAATTTCGATAGATAGGAATCGGTTTTGTGCAGTTTTATGGTATTGATTCATAAACATTCATCAAAAACTCAATAAAATTCAACGTTTGATCCGTATGAGTGATATATCCGTGAAAATGCAAAAATTTTAGAGATTCGATGGATGCATGAAGCTGTCACTAAGAGAGATAAATTATGAGGAGAAAGGAAGAAGAACAAATGGATGAGGAAGAAGATAAAGAGGTCTGGACAATAATACCCCTCTTAACTGCACCAAGGTTTGAAGAAACCATGGTTAATTCAACTCATTGACAGTCAATCTAACGGAAGGGCACAAGTGATAACAACAAAAGAAGTGAGGGGCACAACTGATATTATCAAAAAGATAGGGGCATAACTGATATTGCGATATCTCAAAGGGGCACAAGTGATAAAAACCCAATAAATGTTGACCCTTTGCTTGGGTGATTTATTCCTCGTGTTGGTTAATTGTTGATTGACTACATGATCTTGTGAGAGGCCGCCTTAGTGACATTTTATCTTCGCTACTCAGTGAGGATAATTTTTAGACCCTCAAAAAATCCATGTCATCACCTATATCTTGACTGCATACGACCTAGGACATGGTTATCTTGATCTCATTAAGTCGACTCTTTGACCTAACTTATCTAACACCTCTAAATCTCTATTCCTATGTAGAGGACCTACATCAAGAGGTCGGTCAGATATCAACCAAATGAGAAAGGGTTGACATCTCCTACTCAGGTTGGAGATCATCTTAATAATCATTTGATGGTGCTTGATGAATCATCCATCTGACTCCTTAGATATTCATCTAAGTACTAGCCTCTATGATTCAACAACTGAATCAACAGCTATATGATCATTAAGATGGCTATGGTATATAACCCTAATTGTATTAAAGTTCCTATTGTGGAAATCGATTATTCTTCAGTTTATATTAGGGGATGATATTTGTAATAATAATTGCATAATAGCTCGTCGTGAGCTCGCATGTCCAACAAACACAAGTTGAGATTTACGAAGTTTACTCTTGACTGACAATATTCTTGACTGTGAATCTCTCTCAATGTGGTTGAAGAATCTTACCACATACGATGATTTAAAACTCTAACCCTCCAAGGGCTTATAGTACCACCCTCCACCTATAGATATGATTCAAGGCCTATCAATAAATGTAAAGACGTGGAATTTATATTGAGCTTTATAACTTTTATATGAACTAACATTGCAAATTATTAATTTGTGACACATGTTCTGCATAAAAATGTTGGCGGCCGTAATATAAATTGAAATTACACCCATTTATATGTATTTTCCCTCCTTCTACCACTAAATTCAACACATAGCAGAGATTGTAGTTGGAAAACTAATACCATTTAGTTCTCCCATTGAATCATGCTCTAACACAACCCCTCCCCCCCCCAATCAAAATCAGCAAACTTTAATACTGGCGATCGTTCCAAATTTTAATTCTCAATTAATTGGATTGTTTGATATATATATATATATATATATATATATATATATATATTGTCAAGACCTCGCGTGGAGGTTTGCCGTTTGCTCTAATTATCAATATATATTTTGATATATATTACTTGATATATAGTGTCATTGCAAATTTGCAATATTTGAAGTACCCAAATCGGCGGTCTAATCTCAAATCAGTAACTTAGATATTGAGATGGAATTTTTACCCTCGTTTTGCTAAACCCTTGGTCTAGCTAAACCCTTGTTCGGCCTTTTTTAGAACAATGTTTTTAAACCGAACCGGACGTTGAATTGGAAATCTTATAGAAAAAGTCGAGTCGAGTTAGATCATGAAATAAACATGTTTTACTGATGACAATGACATCATTTTTTGAATTGGATTAAATCATGTCAGTGACAAAAAAGTGGTTGAATTGACCGATCAAACTATCATAAATAAATTCATATGTAAAATAAACATTTAAATATCATTCAAATTGTTGAGAGAATCATAATACACACAAAGATCAATAAAAAGATAACAAAGTTATAAATTTTTAATTGCTTGTATTAGCATGCAAATCTTTTCTTATTATGTATTTATATGTATAACAATTACATATATGATGTGCATAGTTTTACATTTAGCTATCAAAAATGCATACATAAGGTAAATATTTTACATTATGTAAACAGTATTTTAACATATACAACATCAAATACAACACTTATTTGATATTTAAATTAAATATTGTATAACGTTATTATAAAATAATAATCATTAGAACCAACATACGAGATATAATTGTAGCAAAGTTGGTTAGTAAGTGGTGTATGACAATTGACAATGCATACATAGGTTCTAGCAAAGTTGGTTAGTAAGTGGTGTATGACAATTGACAATGCATAGGTTCTAAGTCAATTCCCATGAAAAGTATTATTCTAATAAAATAAATTTTAGAATTTCGGTCTAGGTGAACCAGAATTTAGATACTAAATAGATTGATGATTAGATCCTAAAAAATAAAGGGTTTTTATCAGTTGTGCCCCTCTGAGATATTGCAATATCAATTATGCCCTCCCTTTTTGGGAATATCAGTTGTACTCCAAACTTCTTTTTGTTTTATCACTTACGCCCCTCGGGTTAGTTGACGTCCATCCCCGCCACAAACGGACGTTAACTTTGAGGATACAACATGAATTAAGGTTAAAAATTAGATTAAAAATTCCATCACCTTCTCCTTCATCCTCCCCCACATCCTCTTCTTCTTCATCCCCCATTCTCTTCTTCCTCTCAGATCCAGCTCCTCCTCCAACGCATCACCCTCCGCTCCAGCACACTCCCTCCACCCTGAGCTCCTCCCCCAACCCCCGAACCTCTCTCTTCGCCCCCATTTGCTCCCCAGCCCCTGCACCTCCCCCTCGGCCCCGAGCTCCTCCCCCAACCCCCGAACCTCTCTCTTCGCCCCCATTTGCTCCCCAGCCCCTGCACCTCCCCCTCGGCCCCGAGCTACTCCCCCTGCCCTCCCCTGTCCCTGCATCTCCCCCTCCGTCCCTAGCTCCTCCTCCAACTCCATACTTCACCCTCTGCCCTGAGCTACTTCCACTGCACCCGAACCTTCCCATCCGCCCGCCAGATCCTCCCCATGCCCCAGTACCTCCCATCCGCCCCATCTTCTTCCTCCTCCCCAGTCTCCTATTCCTCCTCCAGCACCTCCCCCTCCACCCCAACACCTTCCCCTCCGCCCCAAGCTCCACCCCATGCATCTCCCCCTCCTCCCCTAGCTACTCCCCTTCCCCCACATGTTCCCCTTCGCTATGAGCTACTCCCCCTGCCCTCGCCTCCCCCTCAACTTCAGCAGGATCGCAAGCAAAATGGGTCGATCGGAATCAACTTCTATATGTTTGTCCACCGTTGACCTGGAGATATCCGTGGATCGGGAATGCCATAGGAACTGGTGGTTTTGTGGGTAGTCCAAGAACCGATTCAGCTTGTTGTAGATTGACAGGTCATCGACGAAGTGGTTCGGCTTTATTTCAAACACTGACATTGACGTCGCGGAGGGAGGAGCTTGGGCTCGGAGGCGGAGGTGTTAGGGTGGGAGGAGGAGATCGCGGTGGAGGAGGAGACTGATTGCGTACGAGCTGGAGATGAATGGGAGGAGGGACGGGTAGAGTTGGATGTTTTTGCCCCTCATAATCAAACCATGATTTGAGAATACCATGGTTAAGTTCAACTCAGTGACGGTTAAAGTAACAGAGGGGCATAAGTGACAGAACGATAAAAAGTCAGGGGCACAACTGATATTACCAAAAAAGGGAGAGGTATAAATGATATTGCAATATCTCGGATGGGCACAACTGATAAAAACTCAAAAATAAATATTTGAACCGAACGGATGAAACTCAGATAATCAGACTGGCCGGTTCAACATACTAATTTAAAAGACAGTGAATGAGACTAAATATAAATGTGTACTAACATTAAATATAGGGATATTTACACCCATAACCATGACTAGTTTCGTAATTACCTCAGGAACCCTCGATAATCACGAATTGTATGAGAAACCCTGAATAATATTTAACTCTTATATGGCCCATGTATTATGTTTTGTTTGATATGTCCATTATATTTGACAGTTTCTGTTAAAAAAACAAAATTATCCTTAATGCTCTATCTTATTTGCAACTCACGCCCTCTTTTTCTCCCTCATTTCGATAATGAACGAGCTACAAAAGAGGAGCGTCCGCATGTCATCGACGAGGCCACCACCAACCCCTCAGAAGAAGAAGGAGAACCCATGGCTGACCTCACCAAACTTCTCCCTGCACCTCTTCTGATCCTCGGAGAACACCCGTGAATTACATAGGCAGGGGTCGTCCACCTCTTTGGACATTTGTTTGCATGCCCTCCAACTCTCCCAACTTTGATGGCTTGTTGCCCTCGTCGATCTCTCCTCCCACCTTCGCTAGCTTGGATCCGATGCACGTCGTTGTTGACATGTCAACTCCAACAACATCTTCAGCACCTCATCGGTACATTACACAAGGCCATCTTCCATTGCGTTGGCAAAGCTATTGAGGAAATCGTGCTCTCCCAGTTGAGTCAGTTGAGCTGACATACCGCATATTGCCGAATGGCCACTGGTGTCGTCGACAGAGACTGGCCTCTAGATAGAGCTGCACTTAGAACGATAGTTCAGATTGAAGTAATCAATAGAGGATTAAATCATATGGAGTGAAGAACTGACATGGAGTCATGGGAAGTGGGCTCCTCCTTGTGGCTTCGATATTCATGTTGTTCCATCTTTTATTCCGAAGTAGTTGATGTGGTGGCACGAGTGTTGTCGATGGGGATGGGGGGGGGGGGTCCAACACTGAAAGAGGGAGATGTTGGAGAAGGGGGGCGTCAGAGGTGGTTGAGACTGGAGAAGGGGGAGGCTCGGCGATTCTAGGGAGGTAGTTGGCAAGCATGGGGAGGGGTGGGGATGTGGTCGGCGAGCCTCGGGAGGAGGTGAGAGGTAGTCGACAACCTTGGGGAAGGCGGTGGGGAGGTGGTCGGCGGACGTGGAGGAGGTTGGAGGGGGGGGGGGGTCGACGGGCCTAGAGGATGGGGAAGAGGAAGGTTTTTTTTTCTCTGTTGTGTTTAATTTTATCCGTTAGATTGAGGATATGTTAGATTAACTCAAGTGTCTAATTGAATTAATGGAATAAAATAACGGAGAGTTATGAGCGTTGGACGGAGCATATATTCAGGATTTCTCATGTAATTCATGATTATCGAAAGTTTCTAAAGTAATTACGAAACCATTCAAAGTCATGGATGTAAATATACCTTAAATATACTCCAGAAACTAAATGTGGACAATGCTAAGAATATGTTCGGCGAGGTGGTTAACCCCCTCCCCCTCCTTTGGAGGGTTTACCCCCATAAACCTCTCTTTTTCTCTCTCATGTGGGGGCCTACTCTTCATCTCTTTTTTAATACATTAAATAAATCATTTCTCTTTTATCTATTTCAAAAAAATAATATATTGTACCATTATATCATCTAAAAAATATAAATTACTCAACTTCTACGTATTTTTCAAACTTCAATACAATCACATCATAATCACAACTCACTTTACCAAACTTCAATACAACACAACAAATCCTCTGAAAAAACAAAAATGAATCCCAATTTATCCCGAGGTAATAGGATAAGCAAACGCGCGTTAAAAGTTATTTCAAACACTGCTCCCGGAATAGACCTGCCATCCGATTTGAGTCGGTCTCTCCTCTCATGGTAATGGGTATCCTCTAATCCCATTACTATCAGGATAACGTTATCCGCTTCCCTTGGAGGGCAGGGGCGAGTGGCCACCGCTGAGCCGGTCGTGTGCTTGAAGGGCACTCGCCAGCGCCAGTTGGCAACAGCACACGGGAGCAAGAGCCCAACTTTTGAAGCACATCATTGAAGACGGACGACGCGGTGACGCGAGCGCTCACGTCTTCCAGCCCTCTTCCAGCCCCCCTCGTTTTACCTACTGACAGACTGCCTGCAAACTCGGAACAGCCGCCCGCTGTGCTTTAATTGCCACCACCCACCACTGACGGCAATTAGACTTCCAGGAACCTTCCAAAAAAAATTAGACTTCCAGGAAAGCGATATAATTTTTGTTGGTTCCGCAAAACACAATCGTTTATTTCACATTATTGATAACAATAAATAGTACTGAACAAGAAAAGAAATCCTCCATCACTCTATACCTTCTTCCACTTGCATTCTAACCGAGAAAAAAACAATCATTCAAGCTGCCGATAAGGGGCAGAGGCATACAACATCAAATTGTACAGCCGAAACATTACGGTTTCATGTATGATATTAATTAGCATAATAAAATATAAAAAAGTATAATAATCATTCATAATCAAGAACTCCATCATAGGAACTCCGTCAATAAAAATTTTGCAAAAAAAAATCTAGTATAATAACTTGGTTCATGTTCCTCTGCGATACAGATATCTGCCAAAAACATGCAATTCATACCATGTAACAGTATTGTAATATGACATGTAGCATATACTTGACTATACTTGTACTCTAGTAGTTTTTATGCATTTCTAGTTCACTTCCCTAATATGTTGTATATTTGTTTCTTTCATAAATGTAATTAGGAAAAAATGGAGCTGCGACTGGCGCTGAGCCGGGTGGTGCAGCCAGTTGGCTGCATCCAGCTCCCCCACCCCCTGATTGAAACGAAATGGACGGTAGATGCTCCAATGTCCAAACCCTCACGTCAGTTGCCTCCTTTCCCCATCACCCCCTTACACAACATGCTTCCCCTCTCCCTCGCGTGCTCGTCACCACCGCCCCTCTCATCATCTCTAGCACGACATGTCGTTGCCGAGGAGGCACCGCTCTCTGCAGCCCTTGCTCTCCCTCCGTCGTGTGCTCCGCACTGCCGCCCCTATCCTCCCAACACATAGGCATCAGCAGAATCTATGATCTCCTAGCAGATGGTGCTGCTGATGGTGCCCAGTAGGTGTCGATGAACCTGGATTGGTGCTTGGGGATGAGTCGAGTAGGTGTCGATGAACCTGAACTTGATAGTTTTTTAGCATTGTTGAGGAACTCAGGTCCCGTGATGAGGACGGGCTTCATGACATTGTTGAACTGCAGCTTCAGCTTCCAAACTCTATCTGTTGCAAAATCTGGGAGTTTTAGTTGGGAAGAAATTGTGAAGTCCTAATGTACTAAGCTCTAGATGTCGACTAAATTATACAAATATGTTCAATATTATCTTGATAACAAAGATGTTCTATATTAAACTATAAATCAAACTCTATTCTATATTAAATTATACAACCAAATTTAGGACGCAAGCAAACCGAATTGTATATATATATATGTATATATATGTATATGTATATATATATGTATGTATGTATAAATTTCATGAACTGACCATGGAGCGATCGGGAAGGGGACAGGTTCCTGAAGGATATGGATTATCCTTAAGCGCATCACGGAAGCATGATCGTCGTATCGGATACGACGCAGAACGACTAGTCGTACTAGTTGTTCTGTGTAGCTGAATTTAAAATTTTTTCATGCGATGAAACCACATGATCCAAGAACGATTCTCGGATCATTTCATCTATAACCACAACAAGTATAAGGAATAACTTGAAGCGTGGTTGATCGAGCCTCTAAGAGAAGAGACCTCCTGTCTCAAGTCCGATCGTTGGAGAGATTGCTTGCGAGCGCGGGGATGAACCGCGTAGTCCTCGCAATCCAGCAAGATGATCCAAGCACGGTTACTCCTGATCTTGTCGTACGAGATCGAACATCTCCTTTCGTGAGCGTAGCACTCCAAGAAGACGGAGAACCGAAGAACGTCGAAGCGGTGGCGCGGTGGTGAAAGCGTCGACGAGTCTCTCCTCTAGAGTTTGGTGGACGACCACCAAGAAGAGGGAGAGAGGGTTGGCGTGTGAGAAGAAGAGAGAGAGAGAGAGAGATTGCTCCAATATTGCATAACCTTAGAGAGCATGGTATGTATCTCTATTTATAGGGTTTTGGGATCCATGGATCTCAATCCATGGGACATAAAAAATCAGTGGATGAGATTGATTTATGTCTAATCCGATGGTCAAGATTGTTGTTGGTAAAAACCAACAACTTATGATTTAATTTAGATTAAAATATATTTGAAAAAATCAAATATAAATCAATCCTAAATTACACCAACAAATAAGGAGAGAATATACATGGAGATTACATCTCCATGTACATTCAAGGAGGGACGGCCACCCATTCCATATAGGAATTGGGTGCCGCCCACCACCTTCCAAGTAGGGCAATCTCATGGATTTCCATGAGATTACATGTCTCCTTGAATTTCTCCATTATTTATTTCCAACAACTTTTGTTGGGATTTATTCATCAAAAATAATTCACAATTATATTTTAGAATATTGTAATCTTGCCATTGAAAAATTGTGAATCATATTCACAACCCAAAACAACATATAATTTACATTGTCAATTAATTACACAATGTGTATCCAATACACATAATAATTAATCAACAAATATAAATTATAATAAGCTCTCTCTAATACATTATAAATCGCATTTATAATATATTATTAATAATTGGATATTTCTATCCACATTATTCTTGTCCATAATAATTAAATCATATTTAATTATATTGGATAATTTCTACACACATCAACATGATTAAATCACATTTAATCATTATTTCTTCATTGCTCAGATTCATGGAATTATTCTTGAACCCTTCAAGAATAATGCGATTTCTCCTCCGATATTTGGAGATAAGAACATGGCGATTGTATTGTTCCACATATAGTGACTTGGATGTTGAGATCATATCTCAAATCCATATCCCATGAAACTTCCACTGATGCTTGATCAAATCAAGACCGTAGACCTAATCTTCTCATTGCATCTGAATCTCATTCAGATCAATGTCCAGTTCATGGACTAAGATTAGGTCACTTCTCTAATGAGAGGAGTCACTAAAATCCAAACCTGTTTCATCACTCCCTCGGAATGGAAGCGTCATGGTTATACAATCGTTTATGATCACATCACCCTCAGGTATTCCCAATACCTGTACATCCTGCATACTGGAAGACCTATGATCATTCTGAAGATAAAGATCACTTTTACACTGTCATCTTCAGGGTTTGATCATTAAGTTTCTCAATCTTGGTCACTGGGAATTGGTATAGATCATATGCTTTCCCAAAGCATACATCTTACCTTCAAATTCATGTTATTCTTCCAAAGCATGATGACCATGCATGGAGATCAGTCCCAATACCTCATGAGTGAGCTCATGCCTCCCGGTTCATAAGTGAACATGTATGATCCCTTTGAGAGATCGTATTACTCATATGTCCTTACATGTACACCAGCTCGTCGATGTATAGACCTTAGTGAGGTCATCAACCTATTGGTCTGCCAAATGTACACACTCAAACATATAGCAACACATCTGTCTCTGGTTAGAGGATGCATGCCTATGCTGTGACAGTATTCAACATAGGTCTTTGGTTATCTCGATCTCTTTAAGTCAACCCATTTACTCAACTAACCTGATACCTCCGAATCACTATTCCCATGCAGAAGACCAGCATCAAGAGGTCAATCAGATATCAGCCATTTGAGAAAGAATTGCCATCTCCTACTTAGGCTGGAGATCATCACTTAACAATCATTTGACGATGCTTGATGAGTCCTCTATCTAACTCCTTAGATATTCATCCAAGCATCAACCTCTATGATTCATTCAATAAATCAACAGTTGTATGATCATCAAGTTGGCCATGGTACATAACCCTTATTGTACAGAGGGCCCTATAGTGCATTTATTCATTCAATCTCAGAAAGGGAGTGAAAAATAATCAATAATTTTCATTGATAATTTATTCATTACAATAACATTTATTGTAGGAATGGTTCGCCCGGGGCTCACATTGCTAACAATCTCCCACTAGCCCTTAGAACCATTTAGGTACAATCCTTAAACCCATACTCATTATATGCTGGTCGAAAACCTTCTGTGTCAGAGGTTTGGTAAGAGGATCAACAATGTTGTCGGCAGAGGCCACCTTGGTGATGATGATGTCACCACGCTTTTGTATCTCCCGAATGATGTGGTATTTCCTTTCCACGTGCTTGCTCTTTTGATGCCATCTGGGTTCCTTTGCCTGGGCAATGGATCTCATGTTATCGCAGAGTAACGGGATGGGAGTATCAGAGGAAACTACGTCAAGCTCCAGGACGAACTCGCGCAACCACACCGCCTCCTTTGCAGCATCCGATGCGGCAATATATTCGGCTTCTGTTGTTGAATCTGCAGTAGTGTCCTGCTTCTTGCTTCTCCAGCTCACAGCACCACCATTCAACAAGAACACAAACCCCGATGTCGACTTTCGATCATCTACAGCCGATTGGAAGTCAGAATCTGTATATCCCAAGACTTGGAGATCACCATCTCCATAGACCAAGATGTAATCCTGCGTCCGTCTTAGATATTTGAATATGTTCTTTACTGCATTCCAGTGTCGTTCTCCATAGCAGGATTGGTAACGACTTACCACTCCCACTACATGGTAGATATCTGGCCTAGTGCACATCATGGCATACATTAAGCTTCCTACAGCTGATGCATAAGGACATCCAGTCATGGCCTTCTTTTCCTCAACAGTTTGAGGAGCCATTCCTTTAGACAAATGGATACCATGTCTTAAGGGTAGGAATCCTTTCTTGGAACTATCCATACGGAATCGTTCAAGAATCTTCTTAATGTATCCATGTTGTGACAATCCCAAAATACTCTTTTCTCGGTTTCTGAACAACTTCAGGCCTAAGATGTAAGAGGCTTCTCCAAGATCTTTCATCTCAAAGGTATGGGATAGCCAAATCTTCACACTGGTCATCATCCCTGTATTATTCCCAATGATAAGGATGTCATCTACGTAAAGCACGATGAACACAATGGTGCTCCTACTAAGCTTCATGTAAATACAAGGTTCATCAGAATTCTGCACAAAATCATAACTCTTTATGGTTTCATCAAATCTGATGTTCCAGCTACGAGAATCTTGCTTGAGCCCATAGATGGATTTCTTCAACTTGCATGCTTTTGCCATCCTCGGTCATGAAGCCCTGGGGCTGCTCCATGTAGATATCCTCCTCGAGGTATCCATTGAGGAAAGCCGTCTTGACGTCCATCTGCCAGATGCCGTAGTCAAGATATGCAGCTATGGCTAGCAGCGTCCTGATGGATTTAAGCATGGCCACAGGAGAGAACGTAATATCGTAATCGATGCCTTCTCTCTGTGTGTAGCCCTTGACTACGAGCCGTGCCTTGAAAGTCTACTTTTCCATCAGGTCCCCTCTTTCTCTTGAAGATCCATTTACACCCAATGGGTTTTACCCCTTTAGGTGGATCCTCTAGGGTCCATACACCATTCTTGTGCATGGAGTCAGTTTCTGACTTCATTGCTAGCATCCATCTATCCATGTCTTCATCCGCGAGTGCTTCATTGAACGAAGTAGGATCAATGTCAGTCTCACTTGACACACGGAATCCATACCTTTCAGGTGGTGCAACCACCCTCGAATTCCTTCGAAGAGGTATGTGTATTTCATCTTTATTTATCTCCTCAATTTCTGGTCTAGGAAGCTCAAAATCCTCAGGAGATTCAATGAGTTCCTCTACTTCATTCTTGTCTTGACCTTTAAGGAAATCATTCTCCAGAAACTTCACATCTCTAGAAATAAAAACCTTTTGGGTCTCATGGTCATAAAGTTGGTATCCAATACCATCTTTAACATACCCAATGAAGTAACACTCACGAGAGCGAGATTCTAGCTTACTTGCGTCCACGTTCTTTGCATGGACCAAGCAACCCCAAACCCTCAAGTGATTAACACTAGATTTGGTTCCATACCAGAGCTCATGAGGAGTCTTAGGCACGGATTTGCTAGGAATCTTATTCAGGATATAAATTGCAGTCTCTACTGCATATCCCCATAAACTAAGAGGTAAATGTGCTTTGCTCATCATTGAACGGACCATGTCGATGATGGTCCTGTTGCGTCTTTCAGCAAAACCATTAAGTTGGGGAGTTCTAGGAGGAGTGAGATTGGAAACAATTCCATTCTTCTTAAGGTATTCCTTGAATTCATCCGAGAGGTACTCGCCACCTCGATCAGATCGAATCCGCTTAATCTTCCTATCGGTTTGGTTCTCAACCAAAGCCTTAACTCTTTGAACTTTTCAAAGGTTTCAAACTTATGACGTAATAGGAATACAAACCCGTATCGAGAATGGTCATGAATAAACGTCAAATAATATCGATATCCATTTCGAGTCGCGGTACTGAAGGGACCACATACATCGGTATGTATTAGGCCAATAATACGTTCGCATCTTGTAACCTTGTTACAGAAAGGCATCATAGTCATTTTACCCTGAATGCAATGTTTGCAAGTGGGCAAAGGTTGAACCTGTAGAAAATCTAAAGGTCCATCCTTTATCAATCTATTGATTCTATCAATAGATAAATGACCAAGCCTTTGAAGCCAAATCTCATTTGAGAGATTTTTATCCTCCTTGGATCTTTTAGGGTTTTTATTAGTGTTTGTAACATTCATCATACATTTATCAATGCACAACTCATAGAGTCCACCAGAAGTCAATATACCATCCGCAATATATTTATCATAACGATTTATGACTAATTTAGTACAGAAAAGGAATGAATATCCGCTTCTAACAAGCTTAGATACATATATCAAGTTCCTCCTGACTTCGGGTACATAAAGACACTCTTTAAGTATAAGGATTCGACCACTAGATAATGATAGTCGACAAGTCCCGATGTCTACTGCTGCAACACTTGCATCAGATCCCATCTGGATGACTATCTCCCCTTCCTCTAGATTTCTAGTTTCCTGAAACAAATACAACAAATTGCATAAATGAACAGAAGCACCAGAACCTACAACCCAACTTCCTTCTCGTCCAAGGAGAAAGCTAGTTTCAATGATAAAATTAGATTTCATACTTGTTGGGGCTTTACCTTTGTCTGACGACTTTAGGTAATCCTAGCAGTTATGCCTCCAGTGCACCGGCTTTTTGTAGTGGTGACAGACGTCGGTTTTCCTCGACGCCATTAGAGTGGATGCATTGGAAGAATAACCAACACTTTGTCCCTTCTTCTTTCTCTTCTGGGTCGGACCCTTCCGAGAACCATGCTTCCGACCGTGCTTCCCTCTGACCTGTGCAACCATTGTAGTGCCAGTGGGACCATCTTTCTTCATTACATCTTCTGCAAACTTTAATGCATCAAGAAGACCAGCGCTTGTCAATTTCAAGTTGTTCATGTGGAATGAAACTACAAAGTTATTGAAAGACTTGGGCAACGACAACAGAATGAAATCAGATTGCATGTCTATATCCATGGTTTCCCCAAGAGTCTCCAGCTTCGACAAGTACCCAACCATTTTGAGTACACGTTCACGGACCGAATCCCTTCCTGCATCTTGCACCGAATGAGTTCTTTCATAACGTTGTACCGCTGGGTGCGGTTAATGTCACCAAACATATCTTTTAGGTTCTGCATTATCTCCTGGCATGTGCTCATCTCCACATGTTGCTTCTGCATAACATTGGAGAGAGAACCCAGGATATAGCATCTAGGCAAGACATGATCTTCATCATAGTTGTCATTATATGTTTTTTCCCTTGGATTTAGGGCTCTCATGCTTGTCCTCGGAGAGCACATAACTTATGCACTCTGCTGAGAGAACAAGCTCCAAATTACGGATCCAATCCGAGTAATTTGGGCTGGTCAATTGTTTGACCTCAAGAAACCTACTTAGTGGGTTCAAGGACTTCATTTTCTGAAATTAAGAATGCACTATATTAGAACATATAAACATATATTCAAATTCATGATATTTGATTAAGGTATTTTAAATCAAATTATTCTTGCATTGTCGACTTTGAAAGTTCATTCCCTTAATCACTTTCAAAGTAAGAGATATACTAACCGCTATATCTCTAGCAAGAATTGGGATCTCCTCTTTATCTTTGTCACATCTCAATAATATGAGAATCTGTGACTCCAATAAAGAGAAGCGGGAACACATTCCGCCTTGCAAGTCCAACTTGCATTTTCCAATTCGGTCTTTAACACCCGGACCCACCACCGCTAAGGCGATGTTGACCCGTTGTTAATTGAACCAACCATCAACAGGAATAGTACTCGCTATGCGCAATCCAATATCGCCCCAATAATATGACGATCCGATATTGGGGTCACTACGCATACAGCCTTACTCTTTCGAGAAGCATGTATTTCATCAACGCGCTCGCAGGTGTCTCCTTCGTTAGATCGGACTTGAGACATGAGTTCTCTTCGTTTAGAGACTCGATCGCAACCACGTTTCAAGAGGTGACCTTAATACTTATTTTGTGGTTTAGATGAAACGATTCAAGAAGTGTTCTGGGATCATGTGGTTTCATTGTTTAAAATTTTTTAAATTCTACTGCTCTGAGCTACTAGTGTGACCAGCCGCTCCCGATTGCATATGATGCGATCCTCACACTTTCGTGATGCTATTAAGGATTTTCCCATATCCTTCATTCAGTAATGAACCTGTACGATCTCTTTGAGACATCATATTACTCATATGCCCTTGTATGCACACCCGCTCGCTAGTGTGTAGACCTTGATTAGACCATCAACCTATCGATCTGCCAAATGTACATACCTAAACTTATAGTAATACATTTGTCTCTGGTCAGAGATGCATGCATGTTGATGAATCTCCATTTCATTACCTTTATTCTTGCATTTTATCCTTTAAACCCTAGCTAAATACTCATAAATATCCTTATTTTGCATAAATTAACATTGATTAGTTATATTATATATATCGTATAAAATACACTATTTAAAATCAAAATAAAAGAATAAAGAAAAGGAAAGGAAACAAATGCCAAAGGTATTTTATGACCCTAAACCCTGATGCCTAGGCATCATGATGACCGTGTCGGCAAGGAATAAAGTACTCGAAGATAAGGTTAAAATACAAAAAAACTCTAACCTTTATTCTTAATAGTCCAATTTGGGATCTATTTTATTCTTCATTATTTATACCTCAAATAAAGATACTTTGTACATGAAAGTTGTAGATAAAAATACATAGAAAAAATATAAAATTGATTTCACACAAAAATAACAAACAATATACATTCCACATTCGGAATAAAAATTCAAAATCCAAACTTCCTAGACCCATATCTTCTCAATATGAGCCAGAATGCATGAAATTCACTATAATTTTATATAACTTTTAATTATCAATTTAATGAAGATGGTTTCATTTAATTTGGAGCTAAGATGCAAAAGTTAGGTTTTGGACCCCTATTGTACTATATACCATATTAAAATATTCACTTTATTTATTATTTGTAATTTTTATAATTTTATAATTTTGTAAATATTCTTTATAATATATGTACATATTTAGAATACAATAACATCATAAAATTTCACTAAAATAAAATAATATGAAAAAATACATACATGAATATACTATACTTATACCTATGTAATTTATGCCAATAATTAATTAAGTGTACATATTATATCAGAAAAATACAATAAAAATATATTTATGTGTATCTAAATAAGTTATATTATATAAATTATGTATGTAAAATAATAAAATAAAAATATAAAATAAAAATAAAATACATAATATATAGGTAAATATACCTATAAATGAACCCTTAAAAAGTAACTTAGAATAAATTAAGTCATAAAAATAATTAAAAATCACCATAAAATACTAAGTAAAATAATAAATATTTTTCATGTTTTATCCAAAATTAAATAAATCATTTGCTATCTAATTTCTATTTATTTTTTCCTTTTTATTTTCATTTTTGTCCTCTTGTGGACAATGTGGACCAATCAGAGCCCGTCGCCCACTGACCTCGGTCAAATCTTTGACCGATGCTCTAGCTTGTTCAAATTTCGTTTTGACCCATCTTCTTCAATTTCTTCCACCTGATCCTTGCACTATTTTTTCTCGACTTCTCTTTGAGTTTTATATCTCGATTAATGCACTTTCATGTGCATTTGATTTCCATTTCGAGGGCTATTTAGATGAGCATTCTTCCCCAAACCTAAGGCCCATGTATAAGATACCTCATCCAACCTCCGTTCGTTTTTTATCCCTCTTCCGACATTCTAACCCTAACCTTCGTGCAACTAGAGCATCCTATTGATAGCAAGGTCCTCGAGGGAGGTTTAGCGAGCCATTTGGCATTGAATCGAGGTCAATCCAAGGCCCTGCCACCTCCTCTGCCACGAGCTCCATAGAGGTAGAGTAGCTTTCCATTTATTTAAAATTCGTGTAATTTTTCATAAAATTCAAAAAAAGAATCTCGTCGGAGCTTCGGCTCCGCCTCCTGTTGCTTAACACTCCGACCAACCTACGCATCTGTTATCTCCTCCATCTTCTTTCTATTTGCATGCTCTATATCCTACAAATCTCTGTTCATCCTGATCTCGCTCAGATCAAGCATCTAGTGCTCCTCCTCTGTCGTGTCACCGGAGAGCTTCGCCCAGTTCACCTCCACTCATCCGACCTTGCAAGGCCCCCAGATCCATCCTTGTTGTGTGCCTTAGCATCATGCAGGTTCTCGAGGGTGAAAGGACCCTTGTGGGTCTATTTTGATCTCAGAGCAAGGCACCAGGAACCCATCTTCTTCGTTGAACTCTAAGAACCCCATCGGTACTTCTTGGAGCCAGTTGTGCCTTCCAGTCAATCAGGGATGCTTCTAGGCATCTCCTTAACCATTTTGCAGTGCCTGAAACCACCAGAATTATGAGGATTAGCCGATCGAAGCTCGAGTAAGACTCATTTTGTCCTCCTTCTTCACCTCGCCTCACAGCCAGTCGATCAAGAATCCACGCAGTTGCAGCAGCTACCATCAGATCGGAGGTGCCTCCATCATTGGATCCCCATCTAGGATCTAATCCTAGGCGTTCATCATCGAAGCATCATTGGTCATTCATACCTTGACATGTGGATAAGTGAACATCCAAAGCCGTCGATCACACACGTGAGAGTATTTTGCATACTTCGCCCCTTGATTTTTGTATTTTTTAAGTCCATAAACATTTTTCTATAGCATACATATTTTTGTAACATTTACAAATAGGCCCTCGTACTTTCTTTAGTTGCTTTTATGTCTAGTCCATTTCACCTCATGTGCATATACATTTGGGGGGAATGTGCATTTTGCACCTAACCCCCTAGGCTTTCGTATCTCGATTTAGTCATGGTTTTCGAATTAATAGTGTAATACTTTTTGGAAAAATTTCATCTAGCTCCCTGGACTTGTATTAAATTAAAAAATACCCCTATGGGTATTGTTTATTGGATATTATTTAGAAAAATTGCATTTTTGGTCTTAATATTATTTGGAGTGTTCGGCTAGGGTCCATATACTATATTTAATTTATATTAAAAATAGTTTTGGAAAATTTTAAAGCCTTCATCTTCTTTTAATTTTCGGAACAATTTGACTTATTCACATTATATATAGTTTTCCCTTATTAAATCATTTAAAAATTAAAAAATAATAAACATTATAAGAAAACATCAAAAATTGAGAAAATATAAAAAAAATTTAAAATATTTTATTTTTAGTTTTGTGTATTTATAGCTATATTTATAAATATAAAGTCTACCTTTATCTATATATATACATACGTACATTTCTATTATAATTATTAATTGTTATAAAAATTAAAAATCAGAAAATTCAAAAAGGAAATAGAAATATTAAATTAAAAAATATCAAAATATATAAATACATAATTCCAAAAAATTATTTATTTAATACACATAAAAATAAAAAAAAATCCCTAAAAATCCCAAAATCATTCATTGACTTCTTTCAGCAAATTTTGATAGTCTATCCTTGTTTCCTGTGTTCGACCCCTACTGTACCTGTCCACTATACAATATATTATAGGTTATAATAAATTTTGACCCTTTGCTTGGGTGATTTATTCCTTGTGTTGGTTAATTGTTGATTGACTACATGGTCTTGTGAGCGGTCGCCTTAGTGACATTTTATCTTCTCTACTCAGTGAGTATAATTTTTAAACCCTCGGAAAATCTGTGGCATCACCTATATCGTGATAACATCCGACATAAGACTTGGTTATCTTGATCTCATTAAGTCAACTCTTTGACATAAATTATCTGACACCTCCGAATCTATATTCCTTTGTAGAGGACCTGCATCAAGAGGACGGTTAGATATCCATCAAAAGAGAAAGGATTGACATCTCCTACTCAGGCTGGAGATCATCTCTTAATAATCATTTGATGGTGCTTGATGAGTCATCCATCTAACTCCTTAGATATTCATCCAAGTACTAGCCTCTATGATTCAACAACTGAATCAATAGCTGTATGATCATTAAGATGGCTATGGTATATAACCCTAATTGTATTAAAGTTCATATTGTGGAGATCAATTATTCTTCAGTTTAGATTAGGGGATGATATTTGTAATACTAATTATTGCATAATAGCCCTCATGAGCTTGCATGTACAACAAACACAAGTTAAGATTTACGAAGTTCACTCTTGACTGACAATATTTTTGACAGTGACTATGGATCTCTCTCAATGTGGTGGAAGAATCTTACTACAGACGATGATTCAAAACTCTAACCCTCCAAGGGCTTATATAGTACCACCCTCCCCCTATAGATATGATTCAAAGCCTATCAAAAAATGTAAAGACGTGGAATTTTTATTGAGCTTTATACTTGTATATGTATTAACATTGCAAATTATTAATTTGTGACATGCGGTCAGCATCACAAATGTCGGCGACCGTAATATAAATTGAAATTACACCCATTTATATTTATTTTCCCTCCTTCTACCACTAAATTCAACATATAGCAGAGATTGTAGTTGGAAAACTAGTACCATTTAGTTCTCCATTGAATCATGCTCTAACACGACCCCCCCCCACCCTCCAAATCAGCAAACTTTAACACTGACGATCTTTACAAATTTTTATTCTCAATTAATTGGATTGCTTGATATATATTAAGACCTCACATGGAGGTTTGCCGTTTGCTCTAATTATCAATATATATTTTGATATATATTACTTGATATATAGAGTCATTACAATATTTGAAGTACCCAAATCGACGGTCTAATCTCAAATCAGTAACTTATATATCGAGAAGGCATTGTTAACCGCCTTGCTAAACCATTGTTCGGCTCTTTTTTTAGAACAATGTTTTTGAAACCGAACCGTACATTGAATTGGAAATTTTATAGAACAAGTAGAGTCGAATAGGATCATGGAACTAAACATGTTTAACTAGATGATAATGACATCATTTTTTTGAATAGGATTAAATCACGTCGGTGACGACGAAAAAGTGGTTGAACTGATCGATCAAACTATCATAAATAAATTCATATGTAAAATACACATTTAAATATCATTCAAATTGTGGATAGAATCATAATACATACAAAGATCAATAAAAAGATAACAAAGTTATAAATTTGTAATTGCTTGTATTAGCATGCAAATCTTTTCTTGTTATATATATATTTATATGTATAACAATTACATATATGATGTGCATACTTTTACTTGTAGCTATCCAAATGCATACATAAGATAAATATATTACATTATGTATACAATATTTTAACATATACAACACCAATTACAACACTTATATGATTTTAAATTAAATATTATATAGCGTTATTCTAAAATCATTGGAACCAAACATACAAGAAATAATTGTCGCAAAGTTGGTTAGTAAATGGTGTATGACAATTGACAATGCAAAGGTTCTAAGTCAAGTCTCATGAAAAGCATTATTCTAATAAAATCAATTTTAGAATTTCGATCTAGGTGAACCAGAATTTAGATACTAAATAAATTGATGATTGGACCCTAAAAATAAATATTTTAACCGAACGGATGAAACTCGGATAATCAGACCGATTGGTTTAACATACTAATTTAAAAGACAGTAAATGAGATTAAATATAAATGTGTACTAACATTAAATATAGGGATATTTACACCCATAACCCTGACTAGTTTCGTAATTACCCTGGAACCCTCGATAATCACGAATTGCATGAGAAACCCTGAATAATGTTTAACTCTTACATGACCCATGTGTTATGTTCTGTTTGATATGTCCATTATATTTGACAGTTTCTGTTAAAAATAAAATTATCCTTAATGCTCCATCTTATTTGCAACTCACGCCCTCTCTTTTTCTCCCTCATTTTGACAATGAATGAGCTAGAAAAGAGGAGCGTTCACATGTCACCAAAGAGGCCACCACCAACCCCTCAGAAGAAGAAGGATAACCCATGACTCACCTCACCAAACTTCTCCATGCACCTCTTCCGATCCCCGCAGAACACTTGTGAATCACATAGGCAGGGCACGTCCACCTCTTTGGACATGTGTTTGCATGCCCTGCAGCATTCCCAGCGTCGATGGCATGTTATCGTCGTTGATCTCTCCTCCCACCTTCGCTAGCTTGGATCCGTTGCACGTCGTTGTTGACATGTCGACTCCAGCAACATCTTCGACACCTCATCGGTACATTGCGCAAGTCTGTATTCCATTGCGTCTCTAAAGCCTTAAACTTGGTCCCTCTCGGACCCTATATCATAAGATCCGGCTCGTCAAGAGAAAACCAACGGAATTTGTTTCGTATGAATCGGACTTCGTTTGGAATTGTTATGCTTTTCGGAAGAAAGAGAAGTAAAGAGGTTTAAGATGTCATTAACCCATAACGACCATCATTAAGACTAATTAAACATGATTAAAGAAATTAATAACAAACACTAATCAATAGTTAGCAAAAGATAACCTTAAGCTACGAAAGTTAAGTCGTGATTAGTGAAAGTTAATCACGATTAGCGTTAATTAAGCATCATTAGCGAATCTAGAATCTTCTAAAATGATTTAACTTAAGCCGTAAGTTTTAGATAAGTTTTGTCCAAAATCATGGGTCGTTAACCACGGTTAAGGGTAAAAACATGGTTTACTAACCATGGTTAGTGGTTTTCTAGAGCCTATAAATACCACCTACTCATTCATTCTCTACGATTTCCTCTACCACCACCACCCCAAGGGCTAGGGTTGAGAGGTAGTGAGGGGGAAGAACGCTAGCGAAGCGCTGCCGGGAGAATGAGGAGGAGAAAGGTACGATCTTCTCTTTGTTTTCTTCGTAAGCTAGGATTTCAATTCATTCTCTTTTCTTATAAGCTTTGTTATTGATTCATCTTTCTTTTCGATTCATTTTTTGTTGTGGTTCGAGGAGTAATCTATGTAACACTCTACTTAGGTGTAGGTGGCTATGTCAGTGAACCATGTGATTCGTCACACATTCACTCACCTAAGACATGTGGTGTCTACTAATTCCCCATTGCTTATGTTTCTATTCTTTCAATTCTACATTTATAGTTATTTTGATGGAGAAATCTGTGTAATACCCTACTTAAGCATGGGTGGTTCAATAGTGGTTGGGTCACGATAATATGTATTTAAAGCCGCTAGGTTATATGATTAAATGTTAGCATGAGGTTTAAGCAATGAGTCCTCGAGGATGGTGTGCTCCTTTGTTTTTCAAGCTGAGGGTTTGAGACCCTGATTAATAAAGAAAAGGAAATTGTCACGGGTATTGAAGGATTGATTAAGGTGACATGCGGCAGCATAAGCTTACCAGATCAATGCAATCTTCAATCTCAAAGTGTCCACAGCTTCAGAGTCCAAGAATTGTGGGTTTCCCCTGGACTAATCCCTGATGTGGAATAGAAAGAAATATGACTTAAATTAATGAGAAGGAATGTAACTTTTCATAACAATAAGTTTTGCAAAATTACACCATTTTGTTTGATTTTCTCTTCTTCATTACTTAGTATTCGTTGATTGTTATCCTATGATTTATGAAAAAACCGAACAGGTGTCGGTGAGCCATCGCAAGGACTTTAGCAATCCAGGCAGCTGACATAGTAGACATCCAGCCAGCCACAGTAGCTTTACTTTTTAAGGTAGTTAGTAATCTTTTCCTGTATTTTGTTTTTAAGTTGATGTACATGTAAATGGTTATAGTGAGATAATGTATTATGTGAACTTTAATTTGTGAATGAAAAAGTGTTAAAATACTTTCTTCTGAGAATTTTTATTTGCAGTCTGTTTCCGAATGTTAGTCGTATTTGCTGAATAAATTATAGATGAGTAACCAGATCCGGATATAGGAGGATCTGACGGCCAGGAATTGGGGGTCGTGACAGATTGGTATCAAAGCCCAATTAATCCAGTAATTTATTTAGTAATTGATAACTATGAGCGATATTCAGAAACTAAAGTTGTATTAAGATCCTTTGATTTTAATAAACTGACTGCAGTACCATTCACAAGTTATTGTCCCTTTAGATCATATTAATACATATAGGATCTGGACCTTTGACCTTGACTCATCCCTGGATCATGGTAGACTAAGATGTGTCTGGGCAATTAGCGGCTATGATGACAGTGCTGCAAGAAATGGGCAAAAGCAACAAGCATTAGAGGAGAGGCTCAATGCACAAACTGATAGACCCGAGGCATCCAAATCTGTGATGCTAGAATTGAGGGCTCTGTCCACTTTTTTGAGGAAGAATCGAGTTACCATTCTTCCACTGATTCTGTTCGATCCCAGATGAAAAAGCAATAGAGAAGACCCTTCTTAGACATCAAAAATTACTTAACAATTATCGAAAGAGAAAAATTCATCGATTCAAAGGTGTAGAGACACCTGCCGAGGCTGAATTATGGCTCGATGACATTAGTAGGATTTTGAGGATAATCCATGCACCCGTTGACACCTGGATGCATTTTGCTCATTACTCCCTAGCAGATTATGCACGACGATGGTGGAGAGTAATTTCCAAAAAATTGGCAGATCATGTTCCATGGGATATCTTTGAAGAGAGGTTCCGAGCTCACTTCTGCCCCTCTCATTAGGAAGAATTAAAAAGGAGAGAGTTGGTTTCTCTGAAATAGGGTTCTAAGATTGTACGAGATTATCATATCCACTTTACCAAGCTACTACATTAGTCACCAACTCTAGAAGCTTCACCACAAGAGTGCCTTACCAAATTTGTTAGCGGTCTTTAGGGAGATCTGCGAGAAAAGCTTGCTGGTTTTAGAGCTATAACCATAGATGAAGAAATAGGTATCGCCTCTCGTATTGAGATAGAGAGAGATGAAAACTGCCAAAGAAGAAGTTTCCACTTTAATGGTGGACCATTCAAACGCAAGTTACATTATAACCGTAGAGATCCTCACTACCATCCAACCGGTTCCAGTATAAGCTCACTACTGACCTTGGGTAAGGAATTATCAAGTAGAGGGGGATTCTATAGGCCTCCATTATACCCCCTATAACTCAGCATCAGAAACTAGTACCTATGTAGTTGGGTCTTCAGCTCAGACAGGAACACGTGCATGTTATCATTGTCATCAAGAATGTTACATTAGGAAAGAATGCATGTAGTTGAGAGGTTCAGAGTTTAAATCAACCCCAATTAATAGTATAACATCCACCCCGAGTAATGGAGCAACATGTGGAGGAAGACAGGGTAGAGGTCATGGCCCACAAGGAGCGTCTCTTATACAACAACCACCACAAAGCGTTGCAGGTTCTAGCTTGCCTATTCCTAATGGCCAGCTCAATGCAATTACCGAAGAACAAGCCTACAACTCAGGAACGATCGTACGGGGTACTGTTACTATTCATGGCTTTTCAATACATGTCTTATTTGATTCCGGTGCTTCATATAGATTTATTGCTCGACGGTTAGTACCCACTTTGGATAAGATACTAGTAGAAGTATAACAGTCTTATCTGATTAAGGGACCAGGAGGACATGTATTTATAATCTGAGAAATTCCGAATAATTGTATAGTACTGATAGCGGGACATCAGTTACCTGTTTCACTACTAATCGAGATGGAGGACTTTGATTTTATCCTAGGGATGGACTGGTTAGAAAGTCATCATGCATGTCTTGAATGTTTTCAGAAGACAGTAATGTTTCACCTCCTTAACTCGATAGAGTTCCAGTTCATTGAAAAGACATCCAATGATAATGTCAAATACATATCTATTTTGAAGGCATAATAGTTGTTAGAGCAAGTGTGCCAAGGTTATTTAGCCTATATAACCGCTACATCAGGGTCAGACAGAATGATGAAATATGTACCTATAGTGTGCGAGTTTCCTGATGTATTTCTATAGGAACTACCTAGACTACCACCTGAACGAGAGATTGAATTTGAAATCTCTCTCATACATGATACTCAGCTTATCTTTAACCCTCCATATAGGATGGCACCGGTGGAGTTACATGAATTAAAGGTACAGATACAAGAACTATTAGACAAAGGCTTCATTCGTCCTAGTACTTCACCATGGGGTGCACTTGTCTTATTTGTTAGGAAATAGGATGGGTCAATGCGGTTGTGTATTGAATATAAATAACTAAACAAGAAGACTGTAATGAACAAGTATCCCCTGCCAAGAATAGATGATCTCTTTAATCAGTTACAAGGTTCAACTGTGTATTCCAAGATTGACTTAAGATCTGGATACCGTCAGTTGAAGATAAAGATGCGGATATTCCCAAGACAGCCTTTCGAACTAGATATGGATATTATGAATTCTTAGTTTTACCTTCTGGACTGACAAATTCCCCATCAACCTTCATGGATTTCATGAATAGAGTATTTAAGGAGTTCTTAGATCACTTTGTAGTAGTTTTTATTGATGATGTGCTTATTTACTCCAAGGATAAGTATCTGCATAATTACCATCTTAGACAGGTACTTGAAACTGTAAGGATGAACAAAATCTATGCTAAATATAATAAATGTGACTTCTTGCTATCTGAAGTGTTTTCTTAGGCCATGTTATTTCTGAGAAAGGTATATCAGTTGATCCTATAAAGGTTAGTGCGGTGATGAGATGGGAACGCCCGAAGACTGTCACAGAAATACGATCTATTCTGAGATTAGCTAGATATTATAGAAGATATGTGAAAGACTTTTCACGAATAGCATTGCCAATGACTAGGCTGACTTAGAAGGAAGTTCTGTTCATATGGTCCGATGCATGCAAAGCTAGTTTCCAAACATTGAAAAGATGCCTAACATCTGCACCCATCCTTACTCTACCCTCTGGGAGTGGAAGGGTTTACAGTATACACTGATGCATCTAAAGAAGGGCTTGGGGCAGTTCTTATGCAACATGGTAAGGTAGTTGCGTATGCATCACGGTAGCTCAGGACACATGAGAAGAACTACCCAACACATGACCTTGAATTAGCTGCCGTAGTTTTCTCTTTAAAGATATGGAGACATTACCTCTATGGTACTACTTTTGAAATTTCTACCGATCATAAAAGCTTGAAATATATGTTTGATCAGAAGGAGCTCAATATGAGTCAAAGATGGTGGCTAGAGTTGTTGAAAGATTGTGATTGCACTATCTCCTATCACTCTGGTAAGGAGAACGTTGTAGCAGATGCCCTTTGCAGAAGAACTTATTTACCTAGGTTGGTGAGTGCTATCCACTTATGGGGTTTACTATCAACATTATATGAATATAAACCATTTGATAGTAGTGTTGATACTATAACTATTCCTCACCGATACAAACCAGAGATCTGGATAAAATAAAGAAAGGACAAGAGGATGATTTAGTCCTTAAAGATTTGAGACAACAACTTGAGAAGAATGGGATAAAGGGATTTCAGATACAAGATGGATTACTATATAATCATCACAGAGCTTGTGTATCAGACATACCTGAACTGAGGAAAGACATCTTACGTGAAGCTCATTGTTCTAGATTATTTATTCATCCATGAATTACGAAGATGTATAAGGATCTTTAATCATACTTTTGGTGGTCGGGAATGAAAAAAGATGTTGCTGAGTTTGTGAATTCATGTTTCACTTGCCAGCAAGTAAAGGATTCACACTAAAAGCCACCTGGATTATTGCAACCCCTCCCTATACTTAAATGGAAATGGGGAAAGCATTTCGATGGACTTCGTTACTGGCTTACCTCAGACAACTAGTAGTAAAGATAGTATCCGAGTTATAATAGATCGTCTTACGAAGGTATCACACTTTATTCCAATAAGCTTGTCTTTCAGTTCAAACCAGCTTGCTGAGTTATATATTACACATGTGATCCGTCTCCATGGCATTCTAAAGGAAGTAGTTTCTAATCGAGATTCACAATTCACCTCAAATTATTGGGAGAATTTCATGAAAGCCTTAGGTACACAACTATGCTTGAGCACAACATATCATCCACAAACAGATGGTCAGTCAGAACGTACGATTTAGACACTAGAGGATATGCTACGAGCGCGTGCCTTAGAATGGAAGAGATCATGGATTAAACATTTACCTCTTGCAGAATTTACATACAACAATAGTTACCATACAAGTATTGGCAGGACACCATTTGAAGTAATTTATGGACGAAGGTGTACTACTCCTTTGTATTGGACAGAAGTCTGGATAAAGAACCTTTATGATTCAGATAGACTTCAAGAGACACGAAAAGCTGTAGAGCTTGCTCGAAAAATACTATTGACTGCTCATAGTCGCCGAAAAAGCTATAGTGATGCCACACGAAAAGATCTTGAGTTTAAAATAGGAAACTTTGTATGCCTCAAAGTATCGTCTATGAAGGGAGTTCAGAGGTTTGGCTTGCGTGGAAAGTTGACACCCAGGTTCGTGGGTCCCTTTGAAATCATTAAGCAGATTGAAAAAGTTGCATATAGAGTTGCACTTCCTCCACATCTTTCGACAATACATGATGTTTTTCATGTATCAAATCTGAGAAAGTACATTAGGGATCCAGAGCATAAGATAAGTTATGATGATTTACATATTGAGCCAGACCTGACATACCAAGAAATGCCTATGGAAATACTAAGTAGAGATATCAAGAAGTTGAGGAATAAAGAGTTGCCTCTAGTTAAAGTATTGTGGTGGAATCAAGAGTTTGAAGAAGCTACATGGGAACTTGAGGCGGAAATGAGATAGAAATACCCCTACTTGTTTGAGTAATAATATTATATGTTGTATATCTTCTTTATAAATGAAATGATATTCATTCTCTTTAAGGTTGTTATGATTTCAATCCTCTTTAAGGTTGTTATGCCATCATTATAAGTCTTGAGGACGAGAATTCCTTTATGGTTGTTATAATTATAAAGTCTTGAACTTGGTCCCTCTCATATCCTATATCATAAGATCCGGCTCGTCAAAAGGGAACCAACGGAATTTGTTTCGTATGAATCGGACTTCGTTTGGAATTATTACGATTTTCGGAAGAAAGAGAAGTAAAGAGTTTTAAGATGTTTTAACCCATAATGACCGTCATTAAGATTAATTAAACATGATTAAAAAAACTAATGACAAACATTAATCAATAGTTAGTAAAAGATAAGCTAAGCCGTGAAAGTAAAATTGTGATTAGTAAAAGTTAATCATGATTAGCAATAATTAAGTGTCATTAGCGAATCTAAAATTCTCTAGAACGTTCTAACTTAAACCCTAAGTTTTGGATAAGTTTTGACCAAAACCATGGGATGCTAACCACATTTAAGGGTTAGATCAATGTTTACCAATCATGGTTAGCGGTTTTCTAGAGCCTATAAATACCCCCTCCCTCCACCGCCCATTTATTCTCTACGATTTACACTACCACCATCACTCCAAGGGCTAGGCTTGAGAGGTCGGGAGGAGGAGTAGAAGGCAGGGAAAGAGCGCCAGCGAAGTGCTGCCGGGAGAACGAGGAGGAGAAATGTATGATCCTCTCTTAGTTTGCTTCGTAAGTTAGGATTTCAATTCATTCTCTTTTCTTCTAAGCTTTGTTCTTGATTTATTTTTCTTTCCGATTCATTTTCTGTTATGGTTTGAGGAGAAATCTGTGTAACACCTTAGTTAAGTGCGGGCGGATATGCACGTCAGTAAAACCTGTGATTCGTCACACATTTACTCACCTAAAACATGCGGTGTCTACCGATTCTCCATCACTTATGTTTCTATTCTTTCAATTATGCTTTTATAGTTATTTTGATGGAGAAATCTGTGTAATACCCTAATTAGGTGCGGGCGGCTATGCACGTCAGTGAACCCTTTGACACGTTACACATTTACTCACCTAAGACGTGTGGTGTCTACCGATTCTTTATCTCTTGCTCTTTGAGTATATTATTTCATTTTCGTTATTGTTTTCTTTTCGATAATTTTATAGAGGAAACTCTTTCCATTTTTCTTTTAAAAATATATCTCGATATAAGGGGAAAGTCTTTCGAAATTTTTATAGAAATATGTTCCGATATAAGGGGAAACTCTGCCAAAATTTTTATAGAAATATGTACTGATATAAAGAAAAACTCCGCCGAAATTTTCCTACAAATATCACCCTATATAAGGGGAAATTATGTCGAAGTTTTAAGAGAAAATATATTCTTCGCGTTCTTCGTATTCTTCGTGTGCTCTTTGTGTTCTTCATTCGTTTTTCGTATATTTGGCATGTTCTTAGTGTTTTTTATATGAAAATGAAATTCGATAATTTCAGGAGTTATAAATCTTTCTTTTTGAAAAAGAATAACGATAAAGCACTGTATACATGCGAGAGAGCTCAATTAGGTAACGGAATCCTTCCTTTTTCTGTTGGGTTTTAATATGAGATCGTTGAAATTTCTGATTTTATATTCTTATGAAGAACCCTAATTTTGATTGTTTTTGAGAAAATATGAAAAGGTGCTTTGTGATTCCCACTAAAATAAGGTTTAAGCATCGAATTGATGCAGTGGTTTTGAAAGTTAGGTTTGAGAGTTAAAATAAGTATAAATACGAGTATATATGAATATGAATAATATATATGAGAGTCTATACTAAGTGTTTATAATTATGTAAATCGAAGACTTAACGAAAGAATTGCATAATGGGAATTGATGTATTTTGAGTTGGATCCTGAAAAGGATTGTGTTTCACATTAAGGATGACTAGGAGTAGAACTATAGGTCGGGTATGCAACATGTAGGTTTGTCAGAAGGAACTCGTACTGACGTTTTCCTACGTAGGTTGTACACGGTTGTCATGTTATAATAAGTGCGCACGAAATGAATGATTTGCAATGCGTCTCAGATTGAACGACGGAAGATGTGGTCGTGCCATGTGGAGGTAAGGGAGGTTCAATAGCGGCTGGGTCACGGTAATTTGTATTTAAAACCGTTAGGTTTTATGATTAAATGTTACCCTGAGGTTTAAGCAACCGAGTTCTCGAGGATGGTGTGCTCCTTTGTTTTTCAGGCTGAGGGTTTGAGACCTTGATTAATAAAGAAAATGAAATTGTCAAGGTAGTATTGAAGGATTAGTTAAGGTGACGTGCGATAGTATAAGCTTACTAGTTCAACGCAATCTCCAAGCCCGAAGTATCCATAACTTTAGAGTCCAAGAATGGTGGGGTTCCCTTGACTAATCCCTGATGTGGAATAGAAAAGATTGACTTAAATTAATGAGAAGGAATGTAACTTTTCACGACAATAAGTTTTGCAAAATTACACCATTTTATTTACTTTTCTCTTCTTCGTTACTTAGCATTCGCTAATTATTATCCTATGATTTATGAAAAACCGAACAGGTATCGGTGAGCCATCGCAAGGACTTTAGTAATGCAGTCATCTTACATAGTAGACATCCATCCAACCACAGTAACTTTACTTTGTAAGGTAGTTAGTAATCTTTTTGTATATTTTCTTTTTAAGCCGATGTATAGGTAAATGGTTGTAGTGGGACAGTGTATTATGTGAATTTTATTTTGTGAATGGAAAAGTGTTAAAATACTTTCTTTTGAGAATTTTTATTTGCAGTTTGTTTCTGAATGTTAGTTATGATTGCTGAATAAATTATTACTGAGTAACCACATCCAGATGTGGGTGGATCCGACGGCCCAGAATTGGGGTCGTGATAGCGTCAGCAAAGCTATTGAGGAAATCGTGCTCTCCCAGTTGAGTCATCTGAGCTGACATCCCATAGATTGTCGAATAACCACTGGTGTCATCGATAGAGACTGGCCTCTTGATAGAGTTGCACTTAGAACGACAGTTCTGATTGAAGTAATCAAGACAGAGGATTAAATCATATGGAGCGAAGAATTGACATGGAGTCGTGGGATGTGGGCTCCTCCTTGTCACTTTGACATTCATGTTGTTCCATCTTTTTATTCTGAAGTAGTTGATGTGGTGGCACGAGTGTTGTCGATGGGGAGGGGTCCAGCACTGAAAGAGGGAGATGTTGGAGAAGGGGGGCGTCAGAGGAGGGTGAGACTGGAGAAGGGGGAGGCTCAGCGGTTCTAGGGAGGTAGTTGGCAAGTGTCACTCCCAAATTCCGTGATCGAGAATGATCGTGCAGACACGGTAACTGGATGCTCGAGAATGATCGATGGAGCTGGACTTCAGGAGGAGTCCGAAAATGCGTGGGTATTACGGAGGTTATCCACGGGAGTCTGGAGGCTCTACCGTACGTGATGGAGAAGCGTCACACAGGATACTGGCTCGGTAGCAGAGTGTCGTGGTGCTAGTAGCAGTGCGAGCACAACGAGTACATACAGTAGTACAAAACATGACAGTGGATGCACGTAGTGGTACATACGCGAGCGCAGAAGGGGCGGTACGTAGTGAAGCAGTACACATCGAGGATAATGCGGTACAGTCACAGAGACGTGCGCACGAAGGCGCACGGTATCGGTATTGATGCGTGGCGGTTTAAGGAGGTATGGAGTGTTGCATGTGCTGAATACGAGCATTGTCGAGCATGCTCGGTAGTATGCGTACGGGAGTGGTCTGGAGGCTACGATAGCGAAGTTCTGGAGGACTTCCCCTAAGCATGGAGATCGCTAAGGAAGAGTTTACCACACGAGAGTCTGGAGGCCACGGGTTCCCTTTGGCACAAGACCAAGTGTTCGGTGACACTTGGTGAATTATGACAAAGCTGCATCAGCAAACGTTGGAGCGTGAGTGTGCTGATGACTGGGCAGTTGACTGGGTGTCAATCGTGCTGGAAGACGAAAGGACAACAAGGGAGTCGAAGAGACGAGCAGATGAAGAGTTGTTGAGGAACGCGAAGGATTGCCGAAGAATTCGAAGGGCCTCTTGTGTCATTATGTATCATTATTGTAAATGTAATAATGAGTGTCCCTTGGGTTGCCTTGAGTGTTGTATATAAGGAGGGGTGGTGGCTCATTTGTATACACACAGAGTAGAGTGTCCACCCACTCCAGAGAGAGTTCCAGTTCTAATAAAGAGAAGAACTTTGTGCCCGTTCTTATGTGATCGTGTGGTTGCGTTCTTGAGCGTTCTTGAGCGAGTTCTTGAGAGTGTTCTTGAGCGATCCATATATTCGAGTTTATGCTTGTTTTTTTAGCGTCGATGCTTTAGTAAGCAGAATTATCGAGAAGAGTTGAGCGCGTCCGTGACTGTTCTACTCAGAAAGGTTGGTTAGTTACGGGTTAGCTAACGCTGCACAGGATCGGTCAAAATCGATAGCGGGATTTTGACTCTGTGACAAGTGGTATCAGAGCAACGGTTCATGATACAATTCGTTGGTACGAAGTGGTATCAGAGCTTGGTCGGTGCCAAGAAGAGGACAAACCTACGAGTGGCTGTTGGATCAGTCGATTGTGGAAACAGAGGATACTTGTTGTAGCAATTACATCTTCAATCAGTGAAGCGAAGATAGTGGGTGTTACCGAGCGTGTGGCAGCACTGGAGCATGCGATGGCAGAAGTGGAGTCCACCATTGGGACTCATGCCCATCGCATCGCCGTCTTGAAGGATCGTTTTTCAGAAGGATCGGATGTTGGGGGCGAGACCCAACGCTCAGCGAAGCAGATTAAGTCCTTGAAGGACAAACTGGAGACGTTCAGTATGATGATGGAGGATCTACGTAATGAGATCTCCTTCATCAAGAAGGCGTTGGAGAACAGCGGAGGTTACACAGAGGTGCAGCGAGCAGGGTACCCGAACCCAAATCCTTTACAAGTACGTGGAGTGTTAAGGATTTGGAGAACTTCCTATGGGATATGGAAGTATATTTCGAGGCAACCAAGACGACGGAAGTCGAGAAAGTGAACTTAGCATCGATGTATATGTCGAGCAATGTCAAGTTATGGTGGAGGAGCCGTGCAGTAGATGTGGCGAGAATGAAGATATACAGGTGGGATGATCTAGTCACGGAATTGAATGAGCAATTCCTGCCGAAGAACATTGCGTGGATTGCACAGGAGGCTCATCGACGCCTGAAGCAGACAGGCACAGTTCGTGAGTACGTGAAGCAGTTCACGTCCTTGTTGCTGGACATAAAGGGAATGTCCGAGGAGGATAAGCTCTTCAACTTCACGATCGGGTTGTAAAGCTGGGCGCAAGCCGAACTGTGGAGGCAGCGTGTGAAGGATCTAAATTCAGCGATTGTGGTGACGGATGCATTGGTTGATTATGGGGCCCAACCAAGTCACAATGCTGAAGAGAAGGAGTTCACCAGCAAGCTAAAGGCGCGGTCGAAGGACAAGGGTAAAGGCATTGCCCATGATCCACCAATGGAGGAACGAGAGTACTTCGAGAAGAGGGAGCAACCCAAGAGTTAGGGGTGCTTCATATGCGACGGACTGCATCGAGCGTGGGAGTACACAAAGAAGGAGAAGTTGAACTCTCTTCGTGCGAACGAGGATGAGGATGAAGAATTTGAGGTACGCTTGGCAGCAATCGGTGCTATGCGCAAGGTACGTCTCACATCACTTCGAGCTGGAGCTTCGAATTCGGTGGAGGGAGGGAACTCCACAACAAATAGCTTTGGAGGCGCCAAGCCTCGATCAAGGACGTACAGGAGTGCGCAGGTGCGTGCTGAGCACCAACGTGTGTGCAGGAAGCACAAGACCAAAGCTACGGAGAAGAGAACATCCGTACACGAGAAGGCAAGGCAGAGCTCTGGAGGGCGATGTAGCATGGACAACGAGTTACATGTCCATGAGGGTGGAGTGGTGACGAACCACACCACCAATGATCTTGCAGGAGGCAAGATACCTAAGACTCTCGGAGCGCAGGAGGTGTTCATTTCCCAGGATGCGGGGACGCCCACAGGGAACGATAGAGATCGTCAAGAAGAAAGCGTGGAGGTGAGTACTCCACATGTGGAGCTGGAGTTGCCACAAACCAACGATGGAGCTGTTGTATCCAGGAGGGATACACCAAAACTGGGAGCTGAAGAGGAAGCTCCACTTTTCACGATGAAGACCAAGTTATGGAGGGGCGTGGTTCGTGAGAAGACCGGGTTCAGGATGGGAGGTGATGCACGCTTACACCACCCTTCCAAATGAGCCGCATCAGGAGGTGCGTAGCAGATGGAGGATCGTGACGGGACGTCAGTTGAAGGGAATGTTCGGTTGAGGACAATCGATTCATCAGGTGGGAGAGGCTTGTCACACCCCCAAATTCCGTGATTGAGAATGATCGTGCAGACACGGTAACTGAATGCTCGAGAATAATCGATGGAGTTGGACTTTAGGAGGAGTTCGAAAATGCGTGAGTATTACGGAGGTTATCCATGGAAGTCTAGAGGCTCTACTGTACATGATGGAGAAGCTTCACACGAGACACTAGCTCGGTAGTAGAGTGTCGTAGTGCTTGTAGCAATGCGAGCACGAGTACAGACAATAGTGCAAGACATGATAGTGGATGCACATAGTGGTACATACACGAGCGCAGAAGGACAGTGCGTAGTGAAGTAGTATGCATCGAGGATAATGTGGTACGGTCACAGAGACGTGTGCACGAAGGCGCACGGTATCGGTATTGATGCGTGGCGGTCCAAGGAGGCATGGAGCGTTGCAGGTGCTGAGTACGAGCATTGTCGAGGATGCTCGGTAGTAAGCGTACGGGACTGGTATGGAGGCTACGATAGCGAAGTTCTGAAGGACTTCCTCTTAGCATGGAGAACGCTAAGGAATGGTTTACCGCACAAGGGTCTGGAGGCCGCGGGTTCCCTTTGGCAGAAGACCAAGTGCTCGGTGGCACTTGGTGAATTATAGAAAAGCTGCATCAGTAAGCATTGGAGGGCGAGTGTGCTAATGACTGGGCGGTTGACTGGGCATCAACCGTGTAAGAAGACGAAAGGACAACAAGGGAGCCGAAGAGACGAGCAGACGAAGAGTTACTGACAAACGCGAAGGATTGCCGAAGAACTCGAAGGGTCTCTTGTATCTTTATGTATCATTATTGTAAATGTAATAATGAGTGTCCCTTGGGTTGCCTTGAGTCTTGTATATAAGGAGAGGTGGTGGCTCATTTGTAAACACACAGAGTAGAGTGTCCACTCACTCCAGAGTGAGTTCCCCTTCTAATAAAGAGAAGAGCTTTGTGCTCGTGCTTATGTGATCGTGTGGTTGTGTTCTTGAGCATTCTTGAGCGAATTCTTGAGCGTGTTCTTGAACGATCCATATAGTCGAGTTTGCGCTTGTGTCTGAGCGTCGGTGCACTACCAAGCAGAAGTATCGAGAAGAGTTGAAGCGCGACCGTGACCGTTCTACTCGGAAGGCTGGTTAGCTACGGGTTAGCTAACGCCGCACAGGATCGGTTGAAATCGATAGCGGGATTTTGAGCATGTGACAGCAAGCATGGGGATGGGTGGGGAGGTGGTCGGTGAGCCTGGGGAGGAGGTGAGAGGTAGTCGACAACCTTGGGGAAGGCGGTGGGGAGGTGGTCGACGGACGTGGAGGAGGTTGGAGGGGGGGTTCGACGGGCCTGAAGGATGGGGAAGAGGAAGGATTTTTCTCTCTGTTGTGTTTAATTTTATCCGTTAAATTGAGGATATGTTAGATTAACTCAAGTGTCTGATTGAGTTAATGGAATAAAATAACGGAGAGTTGTGAGCGTAGGGCGGAGCATATATTCGGGATTTCTCATGTAATTCGTGATTATCGAAAGTATCTGAAGTAATTACGAAACTATTCAAAGTCATGAATGTAAATGTACCTTAAATATACTCCACAAACTAAATGTGGACAAAGCTAAGAGCATGTTCGGCTAGGGGGTTAACCCCCCTTCGGAGGGTGTAACTCCGTAAACCTCCCTTTTTTCTCTCATGTGGGGCCTATTCTTCATCTCTCTTTTAATACATTAAATAAATTATTTCTCTTTTATCTATTTCAAAAAAATAATATATTATACCGTCATATTATCTAAAAAATATAAGATACTCAACTCTACTTATTTTTTTTAAACTTCAATACAATAATATCGTAATTATTACTCACTTTCACAAACTTCAATAGAATCGCATCACAACAAACCCTCTCAATCCAAAACTCTTTATCCAAATACCAAATAAATTATCCTCTCCTAATTTATGTCGAGAGGCAATCCGACAATCAAATGCTCCCTAAGGGGCTGTTCGTTTGGTGAATAAGGGGAGTGGAATAAGGAGAATAAGGGGTCATTTTCCTCCCAACACGGTTCCCCGTGGTACGACTATTCCCCATCATTTCATCTTATTTCACTCTTATTCCTATCTTTATCCCACCTTACCTACCTTTATTTCACCTTATTCTCCTTATTCCTATCCTCCAGCCGAACAAAGAATAGACCATTATTCTCCTTATTCCCAATCCTTATTCCTGCTTATTCCCGAACCGATTCCAGAATAGACCTGCCATCCGATGCCATCCGATTTGAGTCGGTCTCTCCTCTCATGGTAATGGGTATCCTCTAATCCCATTTCTATCAGGATAACGTTATCCGCTTCCCTTGGAGGGCAGGGGCGAGTGGCCACCGCTGAGCCGGTCGTGTGCGTGAAGGGCACTCGCCAGCGCCAGTTGGCAACAGCACACGGGAGCAAGAGCCCAACTTTTGAAGCACATCATTGAAGACGGACGACGCGGTGACGCGAGCGCTCACGTCTTCCAGCCCTCTTCCAGCCCCCCTCGTTTTACCTACTGACAGACTGCCTGCAAACTCGGAACAGCCGCCCGCTGTGCTTTAATTGCCACCACCCACCACTGACGGCAATTAGACTTCCAGGAACCTTCCAAAAAAAATTAGACTTCCAGGAAAGCGATATAATTTTTGTTGGTTCCGCAAAACACAATCGTTTATTTCACATTATTGATAACAATAAATAGTACTGAACAAGAAAAGAAATCCTCCATCACTCTATACCTTCTTCCACTTGCATTCTAACCGAGAAAAAAACAATCATTCAAGCTGCCGATAAGGGGCAGAGGCATACAACATCAAATTGTACAGCCGAAACATTACGGTTTCATGTATGATATTAATTAGCATAATAAAATATAAAAAAGTATAATAATCATTCATAATCAAGAACTCCATCATAAGAACTCCGTCAATAAAAATTTTGCAAAAAAAAAATCTAGTATAATAACTTGGTTCATGTTCCTCTGCGATACAGATATCTGCCAAAAACATGCAATTCATACCATGTAACAGTATTGTAATATGACATGTAGCATATACTTGACTATACTTGTACTCTAGTAGTTTTTATGCATTTCTAGTTCACTTCCCTAATATGTTGTATATTTGTTTCTTTCATAAATGTAATTAGGAAAAAATGGAGCTGCGACTGGCGCTGAGCCGGGTGGTGCAGCCAGTTGGCTGCATCCAGCTCCCCCACCCCCTGATTGAAACGAAATGGACGGTAGATGCTCCAATGTCCAAACCCTCACGTCAGTTGCCTCCTTTCCCCATCACCCCCTTACACAACATGCTTCCCCTCTCCCTCGCGTGCTCGTCACCACCGCCCCTCTCATCATCTCTAGCACGACATGTCGTTGCCGAGGAGGCACCGCTCTCTGCAGCCCTTGCTCTCCCTCCGTCGTGTGCTCCGCACTGCCGCCCCTATCCTCCCAACACATAGGCATCAGCAGAATCTATGATCTCCTAGCAGATGGTGCTGCTGATGGTGCCCAGTAGGTGTCGATGAACCTGGATTGGTGCTTGGGGATGAGTCGAGTAGGTGTCGATGAACCTGAACTTGATAGTTTTTTAGCATTGTTGAGGAACTCAGGTCCCGTGATGAGGACGGGCTTCATGACATTGTTGAACTGCAGCTTCAGCTTCCAAACTCTATCTGTTGCAAAATCTGGGAGTTTTAGTTGGGAAGATTTGTGAAGTCCTAATGTACTAAGCTCTGGATGTCGACTAAATTATACAAAGATGTTCTATATTATCTTGATAACAAAGATGTTCTATATTAAATTATACATCGAACTCTATTCTATAATAAAATATAAAACCAACTTTAGGACGCAACCAAACCAATCAGCATATGTATGTATATAAGTATGTGTGTGTATTATATGAATTTCATGAACTGACCACGGAGTGATCGGGAAGGGGACAAGTTCCCAGGTGAATGTGGGATGGGGACAACAGGCAGATTGCAGCAGATGCTTATGGATACGGGTTTGCTTTGTTTGAGAGTTGTAGATATGTCGGTGTCGATCTGCTCGTCTGCATCCTCTACGTGGGTGAATATATCTTGTATGTGTTGAGAGTTGTATTATTAGCCCTAATTGTAGGGGCATTTCGGAAAACTCACTATCTAGGAGTCGTCCCTTTTCTGTAACTCTAACCCTAGGTCTCCGTCTATATAAGAAGCCTTAGGGACTGCTGTAAGGAATAAGAAAAAGGAAAAATCTATTTTCAACTTGGTATCAAAACCAAACCCTTCCCCCCCCCCTCCCGCCGCCCCCCCTTCCCCTCGCCTTCCCCTCCGCTCCCTCCCGCTTCCCAAGCCTGCAAAGCTCCATTGGCTCTCCCCTGCCTTCCCATCTCCCCGCGAATCCCTTTCGCATCGTCGTGCTCTGCCCTTCTCCGCAAACCCCCTCTCCATCGCTTGTTCCCCTCCCGATTCCACCACGCGCCCAATCACCCGCACCCCACCTTCCCTCCCGCGCGATCCCCCCTTCCCCATCGCACCCCCCTTCCCCGCACCTTCCTGCACCGCATCCCCCCCCTCCCACCCCTCCCGCCCCGTGCGATCCCCCCTTCCCCATCGCCCCCCTGCCCCGCACCTTTCCCCACCCCCCCCCCCCCCAGTTCACACCCCGTGCGATCCCCCCCTTCCCCGCACCTTCCTGCACCGCACTCCCCCCCCCCCTCCCACCCCACATGATCCCCCCTTCCCCATCGCCCCCTACCCCGCACCTTCCCCCATCGCCCCCCCTCAAACCCCATGCACACCCCCACCAGTCCAGTTCGTTGCTGAATCAATTTTTTTAAACCTTTTAATTTCTTTTTCCATCCTTCTCACCACTAAATAAATATCCTCCCTCCACCATCAAGCCTCTACTAGTATAACGTAATCAAGCTCATCTTCCACCATTTGTTTTCCCAGCAGGTCAGCTACCAAATATCGCGATGTCTCAATCTGAAGTGACATCTCAGGGATATGATGGAGGGAACAATCGGCTACCCTCATTCGGCTCGATACCAAAACTGGACGAGACCAATTATCCCAAATGGTCACGAATGTTCCTCATGATTGTACGTGCATACGACAAGGAGCATATCTTATTGGAGCCTGAACCTGCTGAAAAGACAGGTAAATACTCAACTTGGGCAAAGGATGATGGAATGGTGAGTTCCTAGATTATTGTGTGTGTCATCGACAGAATTGCTGATGAGTTGGCGTATTACAACATCGCATATGATATGTGGACTTCCATTCAAGCCACATATGTTCAAGAGAAGAATTGAAGCAGAATGTATTAGACATATTTTGACATGCTGAATATGAAGCAATCAGGCCGTCCACTTGCTGAGTACTTCTCTCTCTTAAAATCCCTGTTTGAACGATATAATGCTTGTGTTTCAGTGTGCACTTGTCCCAAACAGAAGGAACATCACCAGCAGATGGCCATCTTAGTATTCCTTGTGGGACTTGATTCGGGCTATGCTGCATCTCGCGATTAGATGATTACTGCGGCAACCCTTCCTACCATTGAGGAGGCTTATAGCACCATCAGTCGTCTTGTCATCCCCACTACTCGCACTACTATGGAAGTACAGGGACAGATATCTGCATTAGCTGCCCCATCCAGACGTAGAGGTCGCAATACTTACCGAGGACGTGGTTGTGGTCGCTTCGGAGTAGGACGTGGCCGCAACACTATTCAATGTACCTACTGTCACAAGTATGGACATACAGAGGCAGTTTGCTATACAAAATCAGGGTATTCAATGCCTCTTGCTCGTAGTGCCACTGAAGGAGAAGATCAATCTGTCCAAGTTCCTCGAAGGGATTTCGACGATCTGATGCAACGCCTTCACAAACTCCAACCAAGCGAATCTTCATATGATAAACAGGAGACAGTTGCGATGGCTCATACAGGTATCTTTACTGTCTCCACACATAAATTTGCGAAATCAGAATGGTTGATTGATACAGGTGCATCAACTCACTTATGTGGGGAACACAGTCTCATACATAAGATGCACAAAGTACCATCAAGACGCACTGTTCAAGTAGCAGATGGCAGGTTCTCTCCTATAAAGGAAAAAGGAGATGTTCACCTGACCCATGACATCAAGCTCAATGATGTTCTATTTGTTTCAGAATTCCCCACCAGTTTACTCTCTGTTAGTCAGCTGTGCAAGGAACTCAACTGTCGAGCAATATTTGATGCAGTTTCTTGTGTGTTTCAGGACATTGACTGGGAGGACGATTGGTACCGGCCGTGAAGAAGGGGGTGTCTACCATCTCGTGCACTCCTCTGAGATTGCATTATACTCAAGGATGCCCTTCTCAGCATCCTCTGCTTCTATCTGGCAACAACACTTGGGTCATCCCTCCCTACAGAAGCTTCGGCGTATTCTTCCCCAGCTACCTCCTGTTAGAAAATACATTCTGTTTTGTATTGTAACCCCACCGGGGTATTTCAGTCTTTTATTACTGCACTGTACTCTCTAGGGTTTCTAGGATTTTCCTATATAAGGACCCCTAGACCCATTGGAATAGACACATAGTTTTCATTTCTTCACACGGTATCAGAGCAACGGTCCTAGACTGGGGCTCTAAAACCTAAATTTTTTTCCCGCCCACCCGCCGCCCTCGTCATGCTCGAACCCTAGGGGCCCCCTCTAGGCGCTCTCCCAGCACCGCCCACGTTCCCCTCTTGCCAGGCATTCCCCAGGCCGCCTCTCCAAGAGCCCTCTGCTGCCCTCCTTCCCAGGCGCCACCCTCCCTCTGCCGTGCCTCCTCCGCCAGGCACCCCCTGCCGTGGCCCTCCTCCCTACCGCGGCCCGCCATCCTGCCGCGCCACCCCCTCCGCCAGGCGCCCTCGTACCTGCCCCCCCCCCCTTCGCAAGGCACCCTCCGCCAGGCGCGCCTCCCCTGCTGCACCCCCTGGCGCCCCCCCTGGCACGCCTCCCCTACCGCGCCGCCCTCATCGCCCCCCTCAGGCCTCCCCTACCAGGCGCCTCTGCCCCCTCAGGCCTCCCCTGCCACGACCTCCAGGAGCCATCGCCTCCAGCTCTGCCCCCCTCAAGCGGCCCCTGCCCCACAGCCCCTGCCTCCAGTGCTGCCCTACGACCCCTCGCAAGGCTCTCCACAAGGACCCAGGCCCCTCGCAAGGCCCCTGGCCCCCTGCGCCCTAGGCTGCCAACCATAGATTGCTGGTCTTCTTCATGTACTAAATCAGTATTATCTGCTAATTGTGTATGATCTGAATTACCTCTGCATACTAGGTCATTGACCACTACGGCCACTATGGCATCTGCTCCTACATCTTCGGACTCCAAGCCCCTGTACCATACATCATCTATGCTGGTACAGGGCACCTTAATCAAACTAAAGGGATCAGAGAACTACGTACTATGGTCTCGATCCTTCAAAATATTCATTGGTGGCCAGCGCAAGATCTACATTCTCACTACAAATCTGCCTGCCTAGACAGACGCCAACTATGACACCTGGTATGTCCATAATTGCCAGGTAATTACTTGGATGACGAATTGTGTTGATCCTAATATTGCGTCAAATTTGCTCTACAAAACAACTGCAAAAGAAATGTGGGAGAGTCTTGAGAAAACATACTCCCAGAAAACAACCAAATCCAGGCTTTCTGACATTTACACAAGATTTGGTCTGCAAATCAAGGAGAAACATCTTTGATAGAATATTATAGGCTCCTCATAGGGTTATTTGAAGAACTGCTTATATTTCAACCTGCTTGCTGTGACAAGCAAATTAGTGAAAGAGCAGAATGGCAGGTGTACCGTTTTCTTTCAGGCTTACGCCCTCGATATAAATCTGTCAAAGACCAATTCCTGAGGCGGCTTCCCTACCGTCCCTGAAACTATTTTTGGCAGACTGCAGGAGCTGGAATCTCCTAACCCACCTCCCACTGCAGACACTACTGCTCACTTTGCAGGAGGACGCCCATCTTTCCAAGGATCATGCGGTCGTACATTTGGTTGCAATCGTAGACGAGAGTAGAGACGGAGATGAGACTCAGGACGCGGCCGTGGTCGTGATTTTTCAAATCCTTGTTATCCAGCTTGTACTCATTGTGGCCGCTGAAACCATTCGTCTGACAAATGCTGGGTTACCTTTGGCATGCCCAAAGCCAATAATGCATATGAGGCAACACCGTATGACACAAACTTATGATACTATGGAGACCTCTCATGCTCAGTCTCCCACAGATACTCCAGTGTCTTTTACTACTGCAGAATATACTTGTCTTCGCCAACTTCTTCAGAATCCAGTTGTCGACACTACAACTTCAGGGCCTACTGCAACTCTAGTAGGCACCACAGGTACGATTCGGGTGCATCAACCCACCTCACTGCAGAATATTCTTGCAGTTCTGCCTCTACCTCTACTTCTACCTGGATCATCGACTCAGGTGATCAACCCACCTCACAGGAGAATGCAGTCTCCTCACCTCTCCCAGGGACCCCTCTACGGTGAAGCATGTTCGTGTGGCCAATGGCTCCTACTCACCTATCACTAGTGTAGGGACTATGGAATTTAGTCCCAAACTTAGACTAACGGATGTCTACTGTGCTCCTGCTTTTCCCCCCAGTCTGCTGTCTGTTCACAAATTATGCACAGAACTCAATTGCCGCGTAATATTTGATGATTTATGCTGTTATTTCAGGGACATCCGGACGAGACAGATCTTTGGTGGGGGACATGAAAAGAATGGCTTATATTATCTTGATATCCCTTTCAACTCTGATTTCGCTGGCGCAACTTCCATCTCTGCTGATCCTCTTCTCTGGCATCTTCGTCTGGGTCACCCCTCTACTAAAGCTCTTTCCTTAATGTTCCCTGAACTGTCCATACTTAAACCCTTCGAGTGTGAGGGCATGTCAGTTCGGGAAACATCATCGTGCATCTTTTCTTGCTAGGATTGAACCCCGTCGTACTATGCCTTTCTCATTTATTCATTGTGATGTTTGGGGAACCTTGTCCTGTTCGAACCATTGGTGGACACCGCTATTTTGTTGTTTTTGTGGATGATTATAGCAGGTCATTCTGGATCTATCTTCTTAAAGAACGATCAGAAATCAATAAAATTGTCAAAGTTTTCTTCGCTTATGTCAAAAAATCATTTTTCATCGAAAATTAAGATATTCCGCTCAGACAATGCCTTGGAGTTTACTCAGCGAGATCTTTCTGATTTCTTTGCTTCCAGTGGAACAATACATCAAACCTCTTGTCCTTATACCTCTCAGCAGAATGGGGTTGCTGAATGCAAGCTTCGTCACCTCCTAAATATTGCCCGTTCTCTTCTCACCCAGATGAAAGTTCCCAAAACATACTGGGGTGATGTTGTTCTCACTTCAGTCCATCTTTATCAACAGGATTCCCTCTCTTACTCTCAAAGGCTCCACACCATTCTCTTTACTTCACCCTGATAATCTTCCCTTTTCTCTGCCTCTACGAATATTTGGGTGTGTCTCCTTCGTCCACAATTTTCCACCAAGGACAAAATATCCCCTCAAGCCATCAAGTGTGTTTTCCTTGGTTACTCCTCCACTCAAAAGGTTACAGATGTTATGATCCCATTAATAGTCGATACTACATCTCTGCAGATGTAACTTTCGAGCAAACCAGCTTCTTCACACAAACTGTCACCGATGTCCCTCTAGATCTTCCTGAAGGATATTGTCAATCCTCAAGCGCATCACGGAAGCGTGTTGATCGTATCGTATACGATCGGAGCAACTAGTCGTACTAGATGCTAGATGCAGCGGAAATTAACATTTTTAACATAACGATGAAACCACATGATCACGAGAACACTTCTCGGATCGTTTCATCAAACCACAAAGTACAAGGATTACCTCTTGAAGCGTGGTTGTGATCGCGAGATCCCAAAGTAGAGATCCTCCTATCTTAAGTCCGACCCACGGAGAATGCGCTTGCGGGCACGATGATGAGTCGCGTCCTTCCCGCAATCCTTGATGAAGATCCAAGCGACGAGGGCGAAGCAAGAAGCTCTCCTCTTCACTGTTCAAAGTGGACGGCCACTTGGAAATTGAGAGAGAGACTACACACGAGAATTAGAGAGAGAGAGAGAGTAGTGGTCTTTCACAACTCTAGATGATGTGCCTTGGAGAGGCTACCCTAGCCCTCCATTTATACTAGTTAGGATCCAATGGATCTCAATCCATGGGACACATGGATCCAAGGGCTATGCTTGGTCCATGAGGAATCAATGGCTAGGATTTGTTGTTTAATAACAACAATTTAAAGTTAATTAATCAAGAGATAATATAACAAATGAAGTGGAGTCAACCAACCCCTAAAAAAGGGGGGCGTCACCCATGAACTCTTCATGGGTGACGCCACCCATGAGGGTGGTTGTTTTCTCCATTTTATTTATTATATTATTCCTCAATTAATTATAATAAATATTCACCAAAATAATTCCAAAAATTAATTTGTGAATATTTCAATCTTGCCATTGAAAATATGTGAATCATATTCACAACCCAAACTAGTTAGTAAATTGCATTTCTAATTAATTAACAAATGTGAATCCAATTCACATTATTAATTAACAAATGCTATTTACATAAATTCTCTCTCATATATGTATATTACAAATCATATTTATAACATACACATATCATGGATAGTGTTATCCACATTCTCTTAATCCTTGATAATTAAATCTCATTTAATTATCTTAGATAATCATTTTCACAATATGAATCATATTCATATTTAAGCTTGATAATTAAATCACATTTAATCATCAAGTCCTTGCTTGGATATTTCATCAAAGAATTATTCTTGAACCCTTTCAAGAATAATGTGCTTTCTCCGCAGATTACTTGGAGATAAGGACAGGGCGATTGTATATTCCACGTATAGTGACTTGGATGTTGAGATCTCATCTCAAATCCAGATCTTACGGACCTCCCACAGATGCTTGATTAAATCAAGACCGCAAATCCAATCTTCTCATTGAATCTGAATCCCATTCAGACCAATGTCCAACACTTGGACTAAGATCGGATTGCTTCTCTACTGAAAGGAGTCACTAAAATCCAGACCTGTTTCATCACTCCCTCGGAATGGAAGCGTCATGGATATATAATCGTTTATGATCACATCACCCTTCAGGTATTCCCAATACCTGTACATCCTGCATACTGGAAGACCCATGATCAACCCGAAGATCAAGATCATTTTATACTGTCTTCTTCAGGGTTTAATCATTAAGTTTCTCAATCTTGGTCATTGGGATTTGGTATCGATCATATGCTTTCCCAAAGCATATATCATACCTTCAAATTCATGTCATGCTTCCAAAGCACGACGACCATGCATGGAATTTGATCGGTCCCAATACCTCATGAGTGAGCTCATGTCTTCCGGTTCACAAGTGAACCTGTATGATCCCTTTGAGAGATCATATTGCTCATATACCCTTATATGCACACCAGCTCGCCGGTGTATAGACCTTGGTTAGGTCATCAACCTATTGGTCTGCCAAATGTACATACTTAGATATATAGCAATATATCTGTCTCCGGTCAGAGGATGCATGCCTATGCTGTGACAGCATTCAACATAGGACTTAGGTTATCTCGATCTCATTAGGTCAACCCATTGACCTAACTAATCTGACACCTCCGAATCACTATTCCCATGCAGAGGACCTGCATCAAGAAGTCGGTCAGATATCAGCCTATGTGAGAAAGGATTGCCATCTCCTACTCAGGCTGGAGATCTCCACTTGACAATCATTTGACGGTGCTTGATGAGTCCTCTATCTAACTCTTTAGATATTCATCCAAACACCAGCCTCTATGATTCATTTAATGAATCAACAGCTATATGATCATCAAGCTGGCCATGGTACATAACCCTAATTGTACAGAGGGACCTTATAGTGCATTCATTCATATAATTTCAGAAAGGGAGTGAAACATCAATAACTTTTATTGATAAACTTAAATATTACAATAACATTTATTGTAAGAATGGTTCGCCCAGGGCTCACAAGTCTAACACTTCCTCCACCACCAATCAACTACACCCATCGATCTCGGACCTCACCACCAGATGTCCCTCTATCCATACCTCTGCCTCAGGATGATATGCCATCTTCGACAATCCCCTCCGCTACTGTTCCGGATGATCCAGAAGACCTGCCGATTGCATTAAGGAAGCAAAAGAGAAAGTGTACCTCTTATCTTATGTCTAACTTTACTACTACTGCTGGACTTTCTTCCACTGACAAACAATATGCAGATGCCCTAATGACTATCTCCATTTCGAAAGATTATCATAGTGCCTCCCAAGATGCAGGTTGGCGACAGGTCATGAATGAAGAAATGGATGCACTCATATCTAGGGGCACGTGGGATCTTGTGCCATGTCCTACAGGCATCAAGCCGATTGCTTGCCGATGGGTCTTTACCACCAAACAATCTCCAGATGGTTCTATTGATAGACTTAAGGCAAGGCTTGTGGCAAAAGGATTCACTCAGACATATGAGGTCGATTACTTTGAGACCTTCTCCCCTGTTGCTAGGATGGGCTCCATTCGCACAATACTCTCTGTTACAGCGAACAAGAATTGGCCAATTTTTCAGCTGGATGTAAAGAATGCCTTCTTATATGGTGATCTCGAAGAAGAAGTCTATATGATGCAACCACCGGGTTACTCCGTCGAGGGGGAGTATGTGTGCTGACTTTGTAAGGCCATCTATGGCCTAAAGCAGAGTTCTCGAGCCTGGTTCGACAGGCTTACCACTGAAATCAGCTCTCTTGGCTTTCACAAGACAACATCTGATTACTCTGTGTTTGTTAGACGACGATCAATTGGTACTGTGATACTTGTTGTCTATGTTGATGATTTGGCGGTCACTGGTGATGATGACAATGGAATTCTAGAGACCAATGCATTCCTTCAGAAGGTATTTGTCACCAAGGACCTTGGACAACTCCGGTACTTTCTTGGTATTGAGGTAATACGCACCGCTGAAGGGTTACATCTATCACAACAGAAATACTGCTTGTATATTCTTACGGAAGTCGGTTTACTTGGATGCAAACCATCTGGCATCCCTGCATAGGTACGAAAACACGCTACATCCGCCGATTCTGAGTTTGAAGACACTACACGATACAGAAGCCTCGTGGGTAAACTAATCTACCTCACCGTTACTAGGCCTGATATATCTTATGTTGTAAGCAGAGCCAACCGCAACATGGAAAGACCCCTTTACAGTCATTGGCAGGATGTCCTTCTGATCCTTCGATACTTGAAGGAATCATCAGGGCGAGGACTCATCTATAGGGTCAACGGTCATACTGATATCACTGCTTATGCAGATGCTGATTACGCCAGTTCTCCTGAGGAGAGACGATCCGTTACAGGCTATGCTAAGTTTGTTGGTGGTAACCTTGTTACATGGCGAAGCAAGAAGCAAACCGTGGTTTCCAAATCAAGTGCAGAGGAGGAATATATGGCAATGGCCCATGCTGTTTGTGAGATTACGTGGCTTGTATCTTTTCTACGGGGTCTTGGGTTCCTAGTTACTACTCCTACACCGCTATACTGTGATAACAAGTCTGCTACATATATTGCCACCAATCCAGTATTTCATGAACGGACGAAGCACATTGAAGTTGATTGTCACTTCATTCGAGATGCAATACGAGGAGGGCAGATCGTCACACCACATATCTCTACAGATCTTCAACTTGCATACATGTTTACTAAAGCACTACCAAAGAAGCGTCTTTTATGGATAACTTCCAAGTTAGGCATGATTGATGGATATGCTCCAACTTGAGAGGGAGTGTTAGAAAATACATTCTGTTTTGTATTGTAACCGGGGTATTTCAGTCTTTTATCTCTGCGCTGTACTCTCTAGGGTTTCTAGGGTTTTCCTATATAAGGACCCCTAGACCCATTGGAATAGACACACAGTTTTCATCTCTTCACACCTCCCACTACTAGCCTAGACCGTGAGGCTTGCCAACTGGGAAAACATCATAGAAGTTCTTTTCTATCATCCGGCAAAATTCATTCTGTTTGTCTTTTTGAACTTATTCATCTGGATGTTTGGGGACCTAGCAGATATCCTGATCGTCTGGTAAACCGATATTATCTGGTATTAATAGATGATTTTTCTCGTGTGTCATGGATATTCCTGATGAAACATAAGTCTGAGGTCCTTTCCATTATCACTCGCTTTATAAGTGAAATTAAAACTCAGTTTGGTACAACTATCAAAATCCTTAGGTCTGATAATGATAGGGAGTTCCTCTCTTATGACATGCAGTCAATCCTTTCTACAAATGGGATTATACACCAAACTACTTGCGCTCACACCTCTCAACAGAACGGCGTGGCTGAACACAAGCATCGACATATACTAGATATTGCTCGAACACTCCTGATTTATTATCATGTTCCCTCTACATATTGGGGAGATATTGTTCTTACTGCTACCTATCTTATAAATCGGATGCCTTCCACAACCATTGATGAGAGAATTCCTATTGAAGTTCTTCTACCAGGGAAAGCTATGTTTCACGTCCCTCCTAAGATATTCGGATGTATCGCATTCGTTCATATTCTTGGTCCCGGACGGGACAAGCTTGAGGAAAGATCTGTCAAATGCGTCTTTCTTGGATATGCTAGAAATAAAAAAGGATATAGGTGTTACGACCCTCGATCTCGAAAGCACTATATCATTGCTGATGTCACCTTCTTTGAGTCTGTTCCATACTATTCCAATTCCGGATCTCATATCCCTCCACCGTCTACACACACCACTCCACTTCTGGTTCCCCTTCCACATGATGATATCCACACGAGTACTACTATATCAATGCTGATGTCACCTTCTTTGAGTCTGTTCCATACTATTCCAATTCCGGATTTCATATCCCTCCACCGTCTACAGTCTACACACACCACTCCACTTCCGGTTCCCCTTCCACATGATGATATCCACATGAGTACTATTTCACAGGGACATCCCTCTTCTGAGACAATACCATCTCCTCAGGTATGTTCTCCAAATGAGGCTTTACGGACTGACAGTACTGCTACATGTGATGATACAATCACATGTACTTCTAGTGGCTCCATAGATAAAGATATGGATCAACCAATTTCTCTACGGAAGGGGACAAGGCAATGTCCATCCTGATATAGCACAAAACATCCGATATCAGCTGCAGTATCCTTTTCTGGACTTAGCTCTTCCTACAGGAAATTTGCTGATGCAATCTCTGCTGCAGTTATTCCTAGCACACATATCAAGGCTCTTCAAAGCTCTCAATGGAGCTTAGCAATGGAGGAAGAAATGGATGCCTTAATCTCCCGTGACACATGGTCACTGGTCGAGCCACCCAGCAATGTCAAGATAGTAGGGTCAAAATGGGTCTTTACAGTAAAATACAACCCAGATGGTTCAATTTCCCGCTACAAGGCACACCTTGTCACAAAAGGCTTCACCCAGACATATGGAGTTGACTTCTTTGACACTTTCTCTCCAGTAGCTCGCCTATCCACTATACGTATTCTAATGGCAGTTGCAGTACAACATGATTGGCCACTACACCAGCTTGATGTGAAGAATGCCTTTTTGTATGGCGACCTTCAAGAAAAAGTGTACATGCAACAACCTCCAGGCTTTGAGGCTCAAGGGGAGTGTTAGAAGGTATGCCTTTTACGTAAGACCATTTATGGACTCAAACAAAGCCCTCGTGCTTGGTTTCATAAATTGTCTGAGGTGCTAGAAAATATGGGCCTCATCAGATCCTCGGTAGATCACTCGTTAGTCACTAGAAAGAATGGAAGAGCAGGAGATGACTCCGAAGGCATTTTAGAAGTCAAGAAGCAACTAGCAGAACAATTTGTGATCAAAGACCTAGGGCCACTACGATACTTTTTGGGGATTGAAATTGCTAGGTCCAAGCGAGGACTGGTTATGTCACAACGAAAGTATGCAACAGATCTGCTTCAGGAAACAGGAATGCCAGGATCAAAATCTGCAAAAATACCTATGGATCCTAAGGGACGCATCTACAAAACAGGAGAAATTGAAGACGCTGGTCGATATTGGCGACTTGTGGGAAATTTTCTCTACCTTACCATTACTCGACCAGATATATCCCTAGTCATTGGGAAATTAAGCCACTTTATGGATGCACCCACTACTTCTCACTTTGATGCATGCATGATGATTTTAAGGTACATCAAATCTTCTCCTGGGAAAGGTCTACTCTTCACCAAAGGCAGCAACTTAGATCTTATGGCCTATTCAGACGCTGATTATGGAGGATGCATGATAGACATAAAATCTACTACAGGTTTCTGCACTTACTTAGCAGGAAACCTTATTACATGGAGAAGCAAGAAGCAATCAATAGTGTCACGCTCATGTGCTGAGAGTGAATATAGAGCCATGGCTCAGACCGCTGCAAGACTGGTATGGATCCGGTCCGTACTTACAGACCTTCATGTCACTCCCAGCAATACCATGGAACTCAGATGCGACAATCGTGCGGCAATGCATATAGCCAACAATCCTATGTTTCACGAACGCACCAAGCATGTGGATATTGACTGCCACTACACTCGAGACCTAATATAGAGAGGGTTACTGCATACTCATAGTGTACCTTCTACTAAGCAAACTGCAGACATGTTCACCAAGCCACTGACGCACATGCAATTTGAGAAATGCTGTAACAAGCTGAGCATGATTGATATATATGCTCCAGCTTGAAGGAGAGTGTTGAGAGTTGTATTATTAGCCCTAATTGTAGGGGCATTTCGGACAACTCACTATCTAGGAGTCGTCCCTTTTCTGTAACCCTAACCCTAGGTCTCCGTCTATATAAGGAGCCTTAGGGATTGCTCTAAGGAATAAGAAAAAGGAAAAACCTATTTTCAACTGTATGAAAGGAATGGTAGCAGATCAAGTGATGGTAGCAGATCAAGCTGCTTACGTTGGATATCGTAATGTGAAATGGCAGCAAACCATTAGGAAAAGGGAAACTCTCATATAAAAAAGTAATGCTGATGTATTGAATGGCATTGACGACCTTGATAAAACCAATATATTACACACGATAATTATGATGAAAATATCTTCACGATTGAGAAGAACACTTCTCTGAATCTCTTAACTTATGTTTCCATACTTCTCCAACTCTTCTTAAATTTGCATTTAACTTTTAATTATCAATTCTCGTCAACAGCACAATTGTTCTCCATCACGGAATTCGAGAATGTTGTACTAGTGCAGACACTTCTCAATTATGAGTGTGAGTCGTATTACATCTTGGCAAAAAAATCAATAATTCTTGTGAAGGACTGAGACAAATATAACAGAGACCATATTGCTTTTAAATGAGGCATCCACTCCCATCCATTATATTTCTAATTCTCTTTTTTCATAATGATCTGATTGTGCAAAATAATATTTTGGTTATGTCATGATTACATCTGTCACACAAGTCGTTTCGAATGATGAAGCATGCTTGTGTGGATGTAAGATAAATCTCCTCACTTTATTTCGCAGAGGAATTGAATTCTGACATGGGATTATTAAGAGATTTTTCAAACCCCATAGTAAAATGAAGAGTTTTATAATAGGATCAATTAGCAAGGAGATGATCTAAGTTTTCACAAGGATGTTCATAGAGCCAGCATTGAATGTCAAGTATGGAACTCAATGAGGGATCAATGATTCTAGAGGGTTACAGGAGTTTGACAACCTCCACATCTACAAGGCAATGCGTACCAAAGACTGTTATCATTTCCACATCATTCTGCATGAAGATATGTGAATAGAGACTGTAATCATTTCCAAAAAGTCTCCAGAGTAATTTCAGTAGTAGAGATTAGTCTTCTTGTTTGTATCAGCGGACTCAAATACTAGTATACATTTTGGGAAGGCAATATCCTTCCAAGCTCTAACGTAACAATGCTCAAAGTCTGAGTCAAATTCTCACCAAATCTTTGGCCATATCCAGTCAGCTAGTGACATGTTCTGGTTAGGTCTACAGATTTAGAGATCAACTATAGGCGAAAAGCCGCAAGACGTCACCTGCAGATCCATAGATAACAACTTATTCCTCTAAATTTAACCACTTAGATTGAATTCCTCCATGATCATCAATATTGCAAGAAGGTGAGGTAATAGACCATTAAATTTCAATGAGGAATATTCAGATTTGCACTTCCGTCAAAAACCAAAGAGGATGGTCGATGTCTCACAGATCAGACGATTGCGCCTCTTCTATGCATTGAGGACAACTTGAAGAAGAATACGAGTGCCCACTGCGTGAGAAAGTTGAGAGGCTGAGAGGGGTAGTGGTGGGGAGCACGTGGTGGGGGGAGAGCAACGTCTCCTTTGGGAGGAGGAAAGGGGTGACGGTGGAGGGGAGCACACAGTGGAGAGGGGGACACCATGTGCAAAGGGGCGATGGAGGAAGGATGCACTGGCACAGGGAGAGCAAGGGCTCCAAGCGAGGGGAGAGGCGAATGCTACGAGGGGAGAGAGCGTCTCGAAGGGGACATGTCGCGGGTAGGGTTTGGGCAATTGGATCAGATGATAGGGATGTTGGGTGAGGTCAATTGGCTCCACCACCCGGCTCAGCTTCCCTTCCTCCAACCCGAAAGGGTCGTTTCGGGAATAAGTAGGAATAAGGATGGAGAATAAGGAGAATAAGGGTATATTCTTTGTTCGGATGGAGGATAGGAATAAGGAGAATAATGTGAAATAAAGGTATGTAATGTGGGATAAAGATAGGAATAAGAGTGAAATAAGATGGAATAATGTGGAATAATCGTACAGCTGAGAACCGTGTTGGGAGGAGAATGGTCCCCTATTTCAGGGCCTATTCTCCAACCAAACAGTGCCTAATGGAAAAAATGAGGCTTTCTCATCATCATTTTTTGCAATTTTTTATTATTTTTGAACAATATTATTATGTATATTCATCTACATATCTCTTTAATATGTCATTCGAATTGCATCAGAAACAGAGACTCCTGCTCCCTCCATCTAGAATAGGTAATTTTAACGGTCTAAACATTGTTGTAATGGACCTATTCTAGATGGAGGGCATAAGAGTCTCCGTTTTTTGATGAAATTTGAATGACATATTAGAGGGGTGTATAGATGAATATACATTACGATATTTTTCAAAAAAAATAAAAAATGTGGAAAAATAATGCATGCCAATACCATCAAACCCATATATATAGGATATATTTCCAATAAGACTTGGTCCTTCCATCTCTAAGGAAGTTTAACAATCTCATTCATCCATATTTAATCTGACGATTGTTATTAAATACATGTTAATATTAGTATTTAATTAATCAAAAATCCATTTTTTCATTGTTCGTTATCTAAATGTAGTATGTAAGAGGCTAAAATATCTGGATCATTAATCTCTCTCCTAGTTTGCTCACATAAATTTCGAATCCCTTAATCTCTCTCCTAATTTGCTCAAATAAATTTTGAACTCACATTTTGTTGAGCATGTCGACTGCATATGGCAGTGACGACGACAACGCATGAGGGAGGTAACAATGGCGACGCGTGAGCATACTTGACGATGGTGGCATATTGTGGTGCTTTCCTCGGTCGCATCATTGTCACGATTTTTGCGTGTGAGTTCTACATTGTTGCATATCTTTACCACAATTGACTGCAAAGATCCCTTCTTTTCTCAAGTTCTTGAAGATCTAGACATCTTCGTGGAGATTTTTGGATTCCCACTTGTTTAAAGTTTTGATTTTGCATGGAAAGATTCGAGCCTTTTTAAAGCGGATGAAATATATTATATAATTATATTCCATTCTAGTTTCATCATGGGGATGTTCTTATGATCCATGTGGCTCATGCGGTAAAGTTGGGAACTTGATCATTGATGGGTCATGTTCTTCTAGATCTTTACGGTGTTCATGTTCTTGTTATAAATGGAAGCTTTGTTGGATAAAACTATGGATATGGTTTGAAATTTTGAAGAACAGAATAAAAAAAACTCTATTTTTTCAGAAATATGGTGACGTGGCTTCAAGGTAAGGCGGAAGTGGATCGAAGGCAACGTGTAGATCGATGACGACATGTGTAGATCTTCACGTAGGGTGTAATGACAATGCGTAGATCGATGACGACATATGTAGATCTTCATGCATGCAGCAACGACAATGCATAGATCGATGACGACACATGTAACACGATGGTGGTAGTGCAAGGAGGTCATCCAACCATTATATCTTACATATTTCATTTTTATTATAGGATTTTTTATGTGTATTATTCAATTTTGATATGTATTACACATATTTTATGTGTATTTTTACGTATCGATTGGGCGCATATGACAAATGTAATTTTTAGAATAGCTTGTATATTTGACATGGATAATACATTATAGATGTGTATTATATATTTGGATAAGAAATATACATTTTGGATGAGTATCTTATGAAATTGATGCTTCTTTGTAGAATGCCACAACATTTACAAAAAATTTGCAGAAATCACATAAATCCCCAAAACATAAAAATACTTGCAGAAAATATAAACATAATTAATATAATACTAATATGAATTATATTCTACACACTAACATACAAACTTTACAAATGGTTGATGAATTTTGAAGGAACTACGGATTCTACAAAAAATATATAGCCGCTACAAAAGGAGCCACTTATTCTACAAAAAATATTTGAGAATACAAACAAATTGATAATGAAGACCAAAATACCCTTTTGAACAAACAAGTTGATAATGTTGTTAGATTTGAATCTAATGGCTATGATCGTTGGCCTTGCTTATAGATGGAAGGACCGTGTCTATTGGAAAGGACCCCTTATGCGTGTGAGTGTGTGGTTCAATGGGGTCGCCCAAATATGGCCGGTAAAAATCTTCATTTTTGATTTTTTTATTTTTTTTCAAAAATATCACCATGTATATTCATCTATACATTCCTCATATATGTCATTTGAATTTCTCCAGAAAGTGAGACACATAATGGAGGGCATAGGAGTTTATGTTTCTGACGAAATTCGAATGACATATAAGAGTGATATATAGATAAATAAACATGATTTTATTTTCATAAAAAATAAAATAAATATATAGAAAATGGTCCGAGGGTGTGGGGGGGACCCCGTTGGTTGCCCCTAGGAGCCTGTTTGGTTGCCATGGTACAACGTGGTACGCTGGCATACCCCTAGCTCCAACCCTGGGTTGAGATTACTTATATTGACCATATAATTTCTTTGGTATAATATTTTTTAACTATGTTCAAATAAAATTATTAATATAAAAAATATATTATAATCATTAAAAAAAGTTAGAATAACACATAATTAATGTCACATCACAATTATCGCTCCAACCCTTTAAATAGCTACTATTCATAGGAGGACACCCCAACCCAGCCTAACCTAGTAACCAAACCGCCCCTAGGGGCAACTCCATTATATATATATATATATATATATATATATATGTATGTATGTATATATATATATTGGGTAAATGGGGCTGCCCCCAGGGAGTAGCCAACTTGGCTACTCCCACCCCTATTTTTCCCTAATTTTTTTATTTTTTTGGAAAATAAAAATTTATATATTCATCATTATATCCCTCTCATCATTCTATTAAAATTTCGTCAGAAACAGAGACTCCTAAGCCCTCCATCCAGACGTTATTTTTTTTAACGGTCGCAGGATTTTTTAAATCGACCATGTTTGGATGGAGGCCGTAGGAGTCTCTGTTTCTGACGAAATTTTAATAGAATGTGAGAGGGATATAATGATGAATATACAATTTTTTATTTTTCAAAAAAATAAAAAATTGGGGAAAAAATAAGGGTGGGAGTAGCCAAGTTGGCTACTCCTTGGGGGCAGCCCCATTTACCTCTATATATATATATATATATATGGGACTAGGGAAGCTGCACCCGAGGGTGTAGCTAACTAGCTGCACCCAATCATTTTTTCATTGATTTTTTGTGTTTTTTGAAATGAAACTTAGGTGAATTTAAATCACTATATATCACCATGATATCATACCAATTTCAACTAAATTCGACATTTCTATCATCTCCATCAAGGCTATGACATTTTAACGATTTCAGAATTATTGAAATTGAATATATCTAGATGGGCATGCTAGGAGTGTTTGTTTTGCATGAAATTTGTAACACATATTCCACACAATAAACTAAGTAAATTTCCCATAAATTTCCTTCAAAAAAATCAAAAATCAAAGAGAAAAATACCCGGGTGTAGCTAGTTGGCTGCACCCCCCGGTGTAGCTTCCCTTTCCCTATATGTGTGTGGGGGGTGGGTTAAATGGGGATGCCCCCCTAGGGGGATCTAACTTGTCTCCCCTCATCCCATTTTTCTCATTTTTATTTTTTTGAAAATTACTTTTGTGGATTGTCATAAATATATCCCTCTATTATGTCATTCAAATTTCATGCGAAACAAAGATTCCTATGGCCTCTATACAGACGGAGGCGATTTCAGCAATTTTGTTACCGTTAAAAAATGAATGTCTGGATGGAGGCCGTAGGAGTCTTTGTTTCACACGAAACTTGAATGACATAAGATATGGATATAGTGTTGAAATTCCACGAAAGCATTTTTCAAAAAATAAAAAATAGGAAAAATGAGGGCAGGAGTGCTAAGTTAGCTCCCCCAAGCGGAAACATACATACATGCATACATACATACATACATACATACATACATACATACATCATATATACATACATGGGATCCAACTTCATGAAGTAGGTAACCTTACCTACTTCATTCTCATTTTTGATCAATTTTTATTTTTGGAAAAATACACTATGGATTTTCATCAATATACCACCCTAATATGTCATTCCAATTTCATCGGTAACAAAGACGCCTATGCACTCCATCGAGAACAGGTAATTTCACGATCTTAAAATTGATGTAATCAACATGGTCTGGATGGAGGGCATATAAGTCTCTATTTGACGAAATTTGAATGACATATTAGAGGGATATAATTATGAAACTCTATAGTGGTATTTTCCCAAAAAAATTCGAAAAGTGAGCATGAAGTAAGTAAGATTACCTACTTTTCACCACATTAATAATCGTATTTATCGTGGGTATGTGGTGAAAATGATCCATGCAGAACCACACTTTCGAATATGTGGAGTTTTTAACTTGGCAAGTCTACTAAGGTCGAACACGGGGACACGAGTCTCCTCATCTATTTATCGTAATTATCAATTACATAAGAGCAATTAAATTATCTAATCTAGGTCTTCTTATGCACGCAGAATATATTCTTCACAAAATGCACAAACAATAAATATGCATAAAATGATTAATGCAATTGAATGGAATGAGGAGACAATAATGCACACAAAATGATGATGCAAGATAACTGAACCGTGATGCATGGAGAATATGAATGCATTTTTTAAAATTTTTAATTTTATTTTTATGCAAAGTAAATGCAATACAAAATTCAAACAAATATGATGTTGTATGGAATAAGCAATATGCAATTTGTATTTTTATTTGCAGCAATAAAATGATGTCATATGCTAAGTAATGACCGTTGATAATGCAAACACATGCGTCGAATTAATCAAAATCAGTGACAAATAAAGGATATGCCAATTTTAGAGACAAATGATGCACTGGAATAAATCAATGGCATTTCAGATTAGTGAACAAGAGACACAATAATCACTAAGAATAAAGCATGATAAACATAGTGTCAATTTAATGAATAAAAAATTTCATCATGTAGAGGTTGAAATGAGCAACAAAATGAAACTGAAATCAACTTGATTGGGGTTTGTATACTCAAGATATGAATATTTGAATTTAGGATATAAATGTAGTAAAAAATACACAAAATAAAAAGATAACTATTGCAAACAGGCCCTTACGTGGGTCTAAATGTAATTTTTTAAACCTAGAGAGGCCTTCTTCCCATTTATACATGCATGACACACGAGGCATGCACACCTAAGGGGACCTATTTGTAATTCTTGAAAGTTGTGAGGGGTGAATTGTAATTTACCCACCCGCACACACATGGGACACACGGCGATCCGAGGTGACTTGGGATGCATCTCAGTTCCACCGAGCCTCCGTGGTTTGAAGTAGTGACGTGGAGGATCTCCAGTCGTTGGATGGACATCGGGAGGGGCCTCATCTAACGGCCCCTATAGCATCGGGCACCATCTCCTCCTCCACACACTAACCACATTTGGAGCTCTGACGAGATGCAAAGAGCTCCTTCGTTCTCCACCATGCATGCTGGAGCCTCAGGCAGCTCCGTAAGGCTATGGCGATGAAGACCGGAAGGAGGTGAAGGTATGTAGCTTCCTAGAGGGGCCATCAATGCCAACATGCAAGGGGTGTAGCTCTAGAATGGAGCTTCGTCCCAAGTTCGGCCAACGGAGGCTACATGCAAAAGGGATAGCAGGATGGATAATCGAGGCATGGGGTGAAGGGCCATGGATGGCAAGCGAGGGGAGCGAATAAGCAGTACTCCGAGTGAAATCTCCTCCACCTTCGACAGAGGAGAAGTCCTGGGATGGATGAGGCATGCGGAGGAGGAAGATGGTAAATGGAGAGGAGCGTGAGGATCGAGGATGTGCAACGGAGATCAAGGTGTGATCACCATGGTCAGAGGGGTTATGTTCTTCTAGAATGACATATAAGGAAAAATAGTTATGTTCTGACGAAATCCGAATGACATATAAGAGTGATATATAGATAAATACACATGATTTTATTTTTCATAAAAAATAAAATACATATATAGAAAATGGTCTGAGGGGGTGGGGGGCCGTTGGTTGCCCCTAGGAGCCTGTTTGGTTGCCATGGTACAACGAGGTACGCTGGCATACCCCTAGCTCCAACCATGGGTTGAGATTACTTATATTGACCATATAATTTCTTTGGTATAATTTTTTAACCATGTTCAAATAAAATTATTAATATAAAAAATATATTATAATCATTAAAAAAAGTTAGTATAACACATAATTAATGTCACGTCACAATTATCGCTCCAACCCTCTAAATAGCTACTATTCATAGGAGGATACCCTAACCCAGCCTAACCTAGTAACCAAACCCGCCCTAGGGGCAACTCCATTATTCATATAATATATATATATATGGGTTAAATGGGGTTTCCCCCCTAGGGGGATCTAACTTGTTGATGAATACCCATTCATCACTCTTTATTCTTTTATTTTAGCTACAAAACCCTTACCAAACACATGTATATTCAATTTACAAATAATTATCAAGAAGCCTGCATTGTGTAAAAATGAATAATAAGCATGTTTTGTGCATAAATAAAAGAATAAAGAGACAAAAGAAAAAGAGGGAGATATTTAGAATAAATATTGAGCGTCCTAATCCCAAGGGAAGGCTCAGCATGGGCCTGACGCATAAAAGCCCAAGTAGAGAGAGATAAGGAAGCTCACCCTTATACATATACATGTAAATAGAATAAAAATATTTTACTCTAAAAATAAAAATAAAAATTAGTTTGTATATATTTGTATATATTTGTAAATACAAAACCAAAATAAAAAAGATTAAATTTAAAAATAAAATAAAACATCTTCCTTGTGTATATTCACCATGCACATAAGATCATGTATATATTTATTTATCCCTATAAATAAGTCAATTAAAATCCCATAAAAATGGTATATATTCTATACTTCAGAATGTAAATAAATAAAATAAAAACCATAAAAACAAAAATAAAATAAAAAGCATAAAAATCTAAATCAAAATAAACATTGTGTATGTACCATGTACATACTTGTATATATCTATTTATTTACCCTTGTAAATAAATAATAAAAATAAAATAAAAATACCAAAATATTCCAAATTTTATCCTGTAAATAAATAAAATATAAAATTGGAATAATTTATATAAAAATAAATAATTAAAAATTAAAAATTAAAAGTACATATGTATATACATGTATATAATAATAATATTTTGTAAATACCTAAATTATATTTCAAAAAAATAAAAATCACAAAAAAATAGTTTGAAAATAAATAAACATTTTTCATGTTTAGAGTTTTTCGAAAATAAGTCATTTACTATTTTTAAATGAATTTCTAAATAATTAAAAATTGGAATACTCTGATTGATCCACGGGGGATTGTTGACCCCCGGTCAACTCTCCCCCGTGGACCCTTCTCTCGCGGATCTGGCATTTGACCCGACTTCTCCGATTTTTAGCCACTCGATCCAACCGCCAAATCTCGAAACCTCGGGCTCCATTTCTTCCTGGTGCATCCGTTATCCACGCCCGACAGAGGTTCTTGGGATCCGCGCTCTGAGCTTCTCGCCCAACTCCCAGATAGCCGGACCCCTAGGCATATATAGTCTGAGCTCCGCCGCTCCTTCACGCATCTTTGGCTTGTGCATTCCACCCTAGGACCTCCATAGCCACTGCCTGAGTGACAGCTCGCGATTGGCTGTGTTGCAGCGAGGAGGGAGCGACCAGACCATTGATCCGGCGACTTTGCGCCACCGTGCGCCGCCCAGACGTGATGCTCGAGCCTCGGGCATCGACGACCCTCGAGGCTAGGACCTAGAGCTTCCTCGGCTCATTCCCAGTCGACCTCGTCCATCAGGTAGACCTAGTTCTTCCTTTGTTTCATTAATTTTGATTCACGCCTAAATCACCCCGTCGCCGACTATCTTCGATTCCGACCACCCTCGCCTACATCTCGACCATCGGAGTCATCCATCACCTTCGCCCTTCCCCCCCGCACCTTCTGCACCCAGCCATCCAACCCAGTTCACACAGGAACTGGGATTGGAGCTCCGCCACCGTCGCTTCGTCGGAGCTCCCCCATATCAACGCACTGTTCACCTCCACCACCTCTAACCTGGTCGAGGCACTTTGCCCTCGATCCAGGAGTCTGTTGCATTGCTTTGCAGGTCAAGCCAAGCCCATCTGAGGCTCGGATAGTCAAGAGCAGCAACTCCAGCTCCGCCGTGGTCGCTGGACCACCTCCGACGCCTCCGGCTTCATCGGAGGCTCTCTTCAGACGCGGGAGGCCCATGCGCATCTGATGAATACCCATTCATCACTCTTTATTCTTCTATTTTAGCTACAAAAACCTTTGCAAATACATGTAGATATGTGTAAATACAAATAATTACCAAAAGCATGCATTGTGTAAAAACCTATAATTAGCATGTTTTTGTGCACAAAATAAAAGAATAAAGAGCAAAAAGAAAAAGAGGGAAATATTTAGAATAAATATTGAGCAACCTAACCCAAGGGAGGGCCTAGCATGGGCCTGACCGCATAAAGCCAAAGTAGAGGGAGATAGGAGCTCATGTGTATATACTTCTGTAAATACATAAAATTATATTTTCCTCACCCAAAAATATGTTTGTCCACATTGTGTGTATATTTAGAAACTATTAAAAACAAAATAAAAGATGAAAAGCAAAAAGATCAAAAATACCCTTCCTTCACCATGTACATAAACCACACCAATGTATTTATTTAACCCTATAGATAAATAAAAGTATTTTCTAAACTTTTTGTAAATATTCTAGGTTACTATTGTAAATACATAAAATAACAAGAAACAAAACAAAAATCAAATAAAAATTACAAAATGAAAAATACAAAAATACACTGTATAGATACCATGTATATAAATGTATACAACTATTTATTTCACCCTTGTGTATAAATAATAAAATAAAAATAAAAATACCATTTTATTTCCATATTTTATGATGTAAATAAATAAAATACAAAATGAGCATAAAAAAATACATAAAAATAACAAATAAAAAAATCAAAAAATAAAAATCCATATAGTGTACATATACCTATATAATAGCTACCCTATTTTATTTCCAAAAATTAATTAAAAATCACCAAAAAATAGAAAAAAATAAAAGAAAAACATTTCATGTTTTGAGTTTTCTTTTAATTCGGCCTATTTCTACCTTAAAATAAATAAACAAAAATTAGATACACGTGGCAGCTTCTGATTGGTCCACGGGGGATTGTTGACCCGGTCAACTCCCCCGGGACTCCTTCCTTTTCTGGAAGATGCGCGCCGCCCCACCTTCGCCGAATTTTCCCACGAGTCTCCAGGCTGTCGCCCACGCAAACCCCATGCCTGGATTCTTCGCCGATCATCCCTCTCCCTCGCCCGATCTTTCGCCACAAGATCACGCCTTCCATCGCTGTCTCCACCCAACCCTAATCGCACCTGTCACCATATATATCCCGACCTCCGCCGCCTCCGCGCCTCATCTATGGATCGCCATCCTTATTCCCGTGACCTCCAGAGCAAAGCCCGAGGTGACAGCTCGCGTTTGACCCTGTTGCAGTGAGGTGAGGGTGTCCGACCATCGATCCGGCGTTCTTCGCGCCCGCTGCTCCGCCACCAGCGTCGAGCACCGAGCCTCAGGCCTTGACGCCCTTCGAGGCTACGACCAGGAGTTAGCCACACTCCAGCACAGTCTCCGCTCCACCCAGGTAGTCGATTAGCTCTTCCATTTCTTCCAATTTCCGAGTTCGCCCAATTCGTATCTCCGACGCATTTCCCTGATTCCGGCCATCTCGCGTTTATATCTCGACCATCCGACCCGATCATCACCTTTGCCATTCCCTCACGCACCTTCTACGCCCTTTCACTCAACCCAGATCGCACAGGATCTGGGAACCGAGCTCCTCCGCCGATCTCCCGCGCGGAGCTCGCATTTCGACTCACACTTCACCTTCACGCCGCCTAACCGGGTCGAGGCACTTTGCCCTCGACCCGCGAAGCTTCTGAACTATTTTGCAGGTCAAGAGGAGGCCGTCTGAGGCTTCCCGACATCTTCCCAGGAGCTTCTCCTCCGCCGACCTCGCCGGAGTCTTCCAGGCTCGCCGGGCATCGGAGACCCGTAGCGCTGCGCAACTTCACGCCGGATCTTCTCCGACCTTCAGGCGCATCAGAGGAGAGCAGAGACACCTTCACGAGGCCGGCGAAGTTCGCCGGCCATCAGTTCTTCCACCATCCTCCAGAGCCGTCAGATCGCCTTCTTCGCTCCAGATCAGCCTCACCGTCCATCTGCGGAGTCCTGCCACCGTCCGATCATCCCGAGGATCGATCTTCACCGCTGAGCAGCGAGGTTAAGCCACGACGTCTCTCAGCCGTCCGATCAGCCACGTGGACTCACACTAGCCGTCGGATCAGGCCAGCACTTCCATAGTTAAAGGCGCGTTTGTTCTCCACCGTCCGATCTGCCACGCGTCACACATCAGACCGTCGATAATAATTAAAAGGGGTAAATTTCTCCTAGACCCTCTGTTTGTTCCATTTCATCTTAGTCCTGTAATTTTTAATTCAAGTTGTTATTTTCTGGGATATTTGCACCAAGGACCTCGTACTTATTTTATTTGCATTTATACCCCTGCCAGTTGTGAGCCACGTGCTTCGTCACGTGTTTTGTTGGATATTTGCATAAGACCCCTTGTAGTTCTGGATGTTATTCATTGAATAAAATGTTTGTTTATTTGCATATATACCCCTGTGAATGTTTTATTTGCACATGTGCGTTTTATTTTGGGTTATTTGCAGATAAGCCCTGGACTTTTGGTACTTGTTACCAATAAGCCCTCGGAACTTATTTTATTACCATTTGGTCCCTGTGTGCCCCAGGCACGTGCTTGGCACGTGTTTTGCTGGGTATTTTGCACCAGGACCCCAGGAACTTTGGGTATTTGCACTTTGGTCCCTGTGCACAGTGCCCCACCTTTATTTTTAATAAAATATCAAACGACTCCAAATCCAATGAGATTTTGACAATGGCTCTGCCATGGTGTAGGAATTTCTGTGATTTTTGAGGACATTTTTGATTTCATTTATTATTTTTAAAAATTCAAAAACCTCCTTTTTAGCTACTGTCTAGGTTTAAAAATAACAAAAAAATATAAAAACACCCCCAAAAATTCTAAAAAAATTAGATACTGTTTCTGCTTGTTGTTTGATTTTCTAGCCAATTTTGGCTATTTTTCATCACTTAAAACCTTAAAATTGAAAAACCCTTAAAAATCCATAAAATATAAAAATTAAATTAAAAATCCAAAATAATAATTAGGGTGCTTAAATTTTCCTTATTCTTCATAGTTTACAGGAAAATTACCTTCAGGGTTGATTGAAACTCTTAAATATTTTATTTTTGAGTTTCTAACCTTGCTGGACAGTACCTCTTCTTGGTTGCATTGTTTGATTTTTAATAAATAATTTACCCATTAGAAAAATTCTAAAAATTCACCAAAAACAGTAAAAAACTTAAAAAACCTAAAAACCAATTTTCTGGAATTTTTGTTTGATTTTTGGTGTGTTTAATAAATTGTGGAAGTTGCCTTGTTTTTCCTTTCTTTCATTTTCTTTATAATTTAAAAAATCTAAAAAAAATATAAAAACAAATAAAAACCACTAAAAAAGTATTCTCTTGGATTTCTGACTACATCGTAGGCCGCAAGGCCAATCTGTGCTCCTTGTGTTCGACCCTGGGAGCTATACCAGGTTAATCCTATAGCTAGATCGCTCTATTTTGTGCTTGCTTGTTTTTATCTGATTTGAGTGATTGATTTCTTCTTGATACACCTAGTCTACTCGATCGAGGTCGCAACGACCAGTTTTAGACCTTTTACCCCGATCGCTTAGGCTGGCCGTCAGAATGGCGCCGTTGCCGGGGAGCACGTCTTTGTAGTCATTTCTCCATATTGTCTCTCTAAATTATAACTGTTTTCTGACACTCTCTTTCTAATTTTTGTGCGAGGTACTGTGTGGAGAACTTGGAGTACACTTTTTGAGGATCCGCACGGGAAGAAGAGCAGGAGGAAGAGAGAGAGGAGAAGAAATTTTCTATTTAGAGAGAGAGAGAGAACAATATTTGTTGTAATAACTTAGACTTTGGACTTGTGGACATTTGTAACTTAGCGGGTCTATTTCGCCGAGCACCGGTGTGCTCGGGGGACCCATTTGGATTTTCGCGGCTTTTTCTGCGGTTTTTATAGCTAGCTGCCTTTTCCGGTGTTTACGCGGTTTTTCTCGAGCCCCTAGATTTAGGAATTTCTCTTGCTTGTGACGTAAATTTTTAAGGCCCAACACCTAATAGAATATCTGTTCCTATAGAACGTAATTGGACCTTAATAAAATTCACTGAAAAAGTTAGTTTAATTGGATTTGAGACCACGTGCCGTGAGGAGTCACATACAGCGCTGGCAGAACCCGTTGTGGCGGGCACCGAGTGACTCCCAAGATCGGACTCCGGACTCGATTCGGTTAGCTAACTATTGTTCTTCACGATCAATAGAAGTTGCTTGTCTAAGGCCGGTTTTTCCCGTTGCACCATTTAGGTAGTTTTGTTCTGTCTTTAAATTCTGCGCGGATCACTTGCATGTAGAGTGCTGGAGACAAGGTACGCATATCTTTCTCTGCATGCATCATTGATTTCTTCGCGCATCGGCTTTTTCGTCTTCTCCCTCTGTTTTTGGCTTAATCATCAGGAGAATCGGAAAAACCGTTAGGCCGCTTGTATTTATCTTGAAAAAAAAAATTAAAAAGAAAAACAAAAAAATTGGGACTGGATAACATTATTGACCCTAAAAGACACTCATATTAAAAATTTGTCTTGGGGAGAGCAACCCCCTCATTGTATGGTTTGGATGCGCGAGAGAGTGACCCGCACCCTAGGTAGAACCCTCCGGTGTTATTTCTAGCTGACTACCGACTCTTCCGTGCGGGCCAGTCGGTTGGAGTAGCATCGGGTATCCTAACAGGTCACGTAAGCGCTCTGATATTTTGTGTGTTCACCAAATAAAATTGACAAGATAAATTGACCGAGCTTTCACGGTCTTCAGATTGTGTTGCGTTGGTGAACCGGGGGTTTGCTTTGCGATCATATTTTCTCCAGATCCCATCCGCCCAACTCGCCAAGATCAAGATGATGGGTAGACGATCTCTTAGGCAGCCTCTGGCTGCACCGCTTTCAGGCGCGTCTACTTCATCATCTAGGTTGGCCCGTGAGAGTCAAGACCAGCCCTCCGGGCCCGAGTACGATTCCACCCTGTTCCCCCTCGACCCCCTTTCTTTTGCTACTGAGAGACATGAGCCCGAGGAAAGACGAATTGGTTTGACAGAACCTGAGTTGGGCTCATCTGATTTTGCAGACGTCGGTATGGCCGCCAGAGCAGACGATTACCCCGGAGGTCAGCAGGGAGAGCAGCATGTTGTATTTGACCAAGGGGCGATCAACTCCACCCTGATCGCATCATTAGAGACAGTTCAGCAGCAGTTACGCGATCAGGGGACTTTTATGATCGAGATGAGAAGGGAGATGGAGCGACTCCGAAGAGAGCGAGACGAGCCGAGCGAGCCTGAGGACATTCCTGACGCTGATGCAGAAGCAGCAGCCGCAGCAGCAGCGGCTGCCGCAGCAGCAGCCGCCGCCGGAGCAGGACCACCGACACCGATGCGGGAGTTACACAACCCCGGATCTACACTGATGCACCATTGGGTGGTGGTACCGACCATCGTGGGGGATTTCAAGTTCCCTCCGAACACCCTGCAGATGCTTCCTCATTTTCACGGACTTGCCACTGAGGAACCCCATCTCCATCTCCTGGAGTTTCTGATGATCTGCAGCACTGTCCACGACCGTCATGTGGACCAAGATACGATTCGTATGATGGCCTTCCCTTTTTCACTGGCAGATAGAGCAGCCGCCTGGCTGAAACATCTAGGGAAGTTTGTTTACACCTGGGAGCAGCTCCGCACCGAGTACTTAAACAAGTACTATCCACTCGGGCAGACGAATGCAGCGAGGGCCCTGATCAACAACTTCTCCATGCTCCCTAACGAGCAGTTTCACGAAGCATGGGAGAGGTTCAGAGAGCTTCTGGATAGATGCCCACACCACGACATTTCGAAGCCGAACCTAGTTCAAAGCTTCTTTAGTGGGATGACGCCAGAGCTTCAGGGTCTGGTGAATGCTTCTTGCGGCGGGTCCTACTTTGCCAAGGACCACAACCAAGTCTGGGCCATCTACGAAGAGATGGCAGAAAATTACATGGTGATGTCCCAGACTCGGTTGTACACACAGAGATCTCAGCAGCCGCCAGGACCCGTGCAGTATCAGCGGATAGCACGGGTTGATGCAGGTCCATCCAGTTCGTCCACAGTTGCAGCCGCACAGGCAGAGTCGGCCGCTGCGGACATGGGGATTATCAGCGAGAAGTTGGACCGCATGGAAATCATAGAGAAGAAGCAGTGCCAGGGCATAACTCAGATGGAGCAAATGGCACAAACTCTGAGCGACATGAAGACCCAGCTCTTGTGTCTTCAGGAGGCACAGACGGCTCCTCAGCCCCGTCTTCTGTCGCGAGGCGATTCCGGCGGCAGCCGCAGCTCGTCCCAGCGCTCCAGCTCTTTGCAGCAGCCTAGACAAGTTCACCTTGTACAGGCGGAGCCGTACCAGCAGCAGCAGCCCTCTTACCAGTCACCACCATCTCCAGACTTACAGATGGTGGTATATCAGCCGGATCAACCTCTGGCAGCACTACCGCCAGACTCCTTCGATGCTGAGCCGTTGATGGATGTCAACGGGATTTGGTATGACCGTCCTCAACCTGGAATCCGACGAGACCATCCCGGATTCAGGTGGGGGAATGGAGGTCACCAGTCCCAACAACAGCCAGCCGGTCAGGGAGGGCAGTACTCCCAGCAGAGAGATCACCAGCAGCCCCCAGCATACCAACTACACCAGCCATCATCCTTCGTACCTCGTCCCTACCAGCAGCAGGGACAGAATTGGAGACGTGAGCAGCAGGCTCACCAGCAGCAGCATCATTCCTCTTACCCCTCTCAGCCGCAGCAGCACCAGGTCCAGCAGCCTCATTACCAGAGAGGCAACCCGTCGGGTTCCCATGAGAGCCCCGCCATGGATGATCTAGCCCGCCTCTTCACAGAGCAGCAGGCTACATTTAGACGGGAGATGGACGAGTTCCGCCAGGAGATGCGGGACCTGATGAGAGGGAAGGCCGCCATCCCTGCACAGATCGAGCCTAATCCGAATAGCTTGAAGAGGAAATCTGAGCAGGTAGTTCACACTGAGCCTACCACTCCTAGTAACTCATTTGATGATATGTCATCGGATATATTTGATGCTGATTTTGTTACACTTAGGAGCGGTAGAAGACCAGCAGGCGGCGCCTCATCTGAGCGACAACACGAGGAATCATCTAGAGCGCCAGATGAGGAAGAGGAGAGCGGTACTGAAGCCGCACATCATGGTGACGGTGGTACTGAGGCCACCCGAGATGCTGATTCCACCGGCGGTACTGAGGCCGCCATTTCACCACATCGAGGAGGTGGTACTGACGCCACCAGCAGAGCCGAGCCAGCCCGCGGTACTGAGGCCGCAAGACGTCTAGATGTAGAGCCAGCTAGAGGTGGTACTGAGGCCACCAACATCTATTCTGATAGAAATGTTGTCTTTCCTCGCATGAATGTATCTCAGAACTCTAATTTGAATAAAGGAAAAGGTTTAGTTTCTTCTGATCCCACTGTGGTGAATGATGTTTGTGAGGATCCGGTCATCGAACCGTCTAGGCCTATTCCTAGTCCTTCATCTGAGAAGGACCCTGTGATCCCCTTTCCTAGAGCCCTTGAGTTGGGGAAGGGGAAGAAAAAAGAAAAAGATCCAAAAAAGAGAGAGCAGGAGGAGTTCAGCCAAGGCATGATAGACCGATTTCACATCCAGCTGACCCTCAATGAGGCTTTGCAGCACATTCCTCTTCTTCAGCGATCCCTAAGAGATAGGACCACAGTCAGAAGGAAGAAGAGGAACAAGACCGCAGAAATTCATGTGCTAACAAAAGCCACATGTTACGCGATCCAGAACCATCTGCCGACTAAGAGGCCAGATTTAGGGGCCCCGTATGTCAGATGTCAGATTAGTGAGCAGAGGTTCGACCGTACTCTCTTAGATAGCGGATCGTCGATCAATCTTCTTCCGGCAGCCCTTCTCGACCACTTAGCGTTGGGCACTCTTAGACAGAGCAGGACATACCTTCAGTTTGCTGATCGGTCTGTCAAGAGGCCAAAGGGGTTGTTGCGAGACGTTGTCGTCACGATTCAGGGTTTACAATTTCCCGTGGACTTCGTAGTGCTGGACATGGAGACCCCTGACTCGTTGACCGATTCCCCCATCATCCTCGGTCGCCCGTTCTTGGCCACAGCCAAGGCAGTGACTGACCATGACAGTGGGAAGGTATTCTTTCGCGTCCAGGGCGAGAGTATACAAATAGAGATGGTTAAGGACCACAGAACCAGAGATAGATCCCGCTCACATGGCAGTACAGATTCAGAGCAGCTGACAGACGCAGAGCCAGACATCCACCAGGACTGTGATTTTGTGATCACGGATGATGAGGCAATTTGGGCAGATCCTGCAGCACAGACCATCCTCTCATATTCAGATACAGCTGATGCAGAGATGATAGCAGAGGATAGTCTGGAGAGCACAACCTTGGTTCAGGATACTATTGAGTCAGCAGAGTCGGACCTTGATCGCGACACGATTTTCAGTGATGGTGGTACTGAGGCCACCTTGCTCTACGGTGGTACTGATGCCACCGCAGTTAATACAGATCCCTCGGATTCAGAATCTGATTGGGCAGATTGTGATGATCAGATGCCAGATCTGGATCCACCTGAGCCTATAGATGAGGAGGAGGTAGAGGCAGAACAGATCAGAGACAATGCAGAGGACTCGCCTTCTCCAGATCCAGTTTGTGAGAGTTCGTTATCATTTTCCCAGGTAGATTTGGCAGAATTGTCCGCATACACACATCTACTTCAGAAGCCAGATTTGCCAGCACCCAGCTGTCCAGAGCTAAAGCCGCTCCCTACTTCGTTGAAGTATAGATTCCTTGCGGGAGAGTCTGAGATGTACCCAGTCATCATCTCTGCCGATCTGACTGGAGAACAAGAATCCCGTCTGATGGAGGTTCTTGAAAAGAACCGCAAGGCAATTGGATGGAGCGTAGCAGATCTCCATGGGATTAGTCCCTCGTTGTGCTCCCACCATATCTATCTCGAGGAAGGGGCAAAGCCGTCGCGTGAGTTCCAGCGGCGACTGAACCCCAACCTAAGAGAGGTTGTTATGAAGGAAATATCAAAATGGTGGAGTGCAGATTTTATTTATCCCATTTCCGACTCCAAGTGGGTTAGCCCCTTGCATGTGGTGCCCAAGAAGACGGGCATCACGACTGTGATCAGTGAGTCGGGAGAGGAGATTGCTACACGGGTACCCACCTCTTGGAGGGTTTGTGTTGACTACAGGAGACTCAACCAGGCCACCAAGAAGGACCATTTCCCCCTGCCTTTTATTGATCAGATCATAGAGAGACTGGCAGGAAAGAGCCATTACTGCTTCCTGGATGGGTACTCGGGCTACAACCAGGTGGCCATCGCTCCTGAGGATCAGGAGAAGACTACCTTTACCTGTCCCTTCGGTACATACGCTTTTCGACGCATGCCATTCGGGCTATGTAACGCCCCTGCGACTTTTCAGAGATGCATGCTGTCGATATTTTCGGACATGGTAGGGGAGTGTTTGGAGGTCTTCATGGACGACTTCTCGGTTTACGGCGACGGATTCGATTCCTGTCTTGACTGCCTAGACCGAGTGCTCCAGCGATGTATTGCTACCCGCTTGGTTCTGTCTTGGGAGAAGAGTCACTTCATGGTGACTCAAGGGACGGTGCTTGGCCACATCATCTCCAACAGAGGCATGGAGGTTGATCCGGCCAAGGTTGATGTCATTAAAAAACTCACCCCGCCGTCTAATTTGAAGCAGCTACGGTCATTTCTGGGGCACGTTGGTTTTTATAGGAGATTTATTCATGATTTCAGCAAGATTGCCCGACCGTTGACTGACCTCTTGACGAAAGACACCGAGTTCCTTGTCGATGACAAGTGTCTTTCGTCCTTTGAAACTCTCCAGCAATGTGTTATTGAGGCTCCTGTCCTTCAGCCACCCGATTGGTCTCTCCCGTTCGAGATCATGACGGACGCCTCCGATTTTGCCGTAGGGGCCGTGCTAGGACAGAGGAGGGATGGAGTTCCGTTTGCCATACACTATGCTAGCCGCACATTGGATTCCACCCAGCGGAATTATACAGTCACAGAGAAGGAGATGCTAGCAGTAGTGTTTGCCCTAGATAAATTCAGATCATATATCATTGGATCTAGAGTGACCTTGTACACAGATCACACCGCCATCAGGTACCTCATGTCAAAGAAGGATGCCAAGGCCAGACTTACTAGATGGATCCTTCTACTCCAGGAGTTCGACATTGAGATCAAGGATAAGCCTGGAGTCAAGAATGTGGTGGCGGACCATTTATCCCGACTAGAGCAGCCCGAGGATTCTGAGCAGATTGATCCCATTTGTGATACCTTCCCAGATGAGGCGATCCTTGCTATCACCTCACTCCCGTGGTATGCTGATATTGTGAACTTTCTCGTTGCTGGGAAAGTTCCACAAGACTGGCCCAAGCAGAGGATTGAGACCTTCCTTGCGAAGGCCAAGTCCTACCACTGGGAGGATCCCATCCTTTACCACGAAGGAGGGGATAGCATCTGGCGTCGGTGTATTCCTCAGGAGGAGCATCATAGTGTCCTCACTTACTGCCACAAGCTTGAGGCAGGAGGACATCATTCTGGGAGGAGAACGGCACAGAAAGTGCTCCAATCCGGCTTGTGGTGGCCTACACTCTTCAAGGACTCTGATGAGTTCGTGAAGAGGTGTACTGACTGTCAGAGGATGGGCACTTGTGGACAACGTGATATGATGCCGATGCAGCCCATTCACTTCTGTGAGGTTTTTGACGCATGGGGCATCGATTTCATGGGTCCATTCCCTAAGAGTCAGGGATTTGAGTACATTCTGTTGGCCGTAGATTATGTTAGTCGTTGGGTTGAGGCTATCCCCGCCCGAGCCGCAGATGCGAAGACAGTTTGCAGATTTTTGAAGAAGCACATCATCATGCGGTTTGGGGTTCCACGAGTTCTGATTTCTGATGGGGGATCTCATTTCATCAACGACCAGGTAAAAGCCCTTGCTAGCGAGTTCAGTATAGACCATCGTGTTGCCACACCATACCATCCACAGACGAATGGTCTAGCTGAGGTGTCGAATAGGGAGATCAAGAATATTTTGCAGAAAGTCGTCCGCCCTGACCGAAAGAATTGGTCACAGCTTTTGGACTCGGTCTTGTGGGCATATAGGACGTCTTTCAAGACTCCATTGGGTACATCTCCCTTTCGCCTCGTTTATGGCAAGCCATGCCATCTACCTGTTGAGCTGAGGCACAAGTCACTTTGGGCAGTCACAGATATTCTTATGGATCCAGATGGTATAGGAGACCAGAGGAGGGCAGAGTTAGCCGCCTTGGAAGAGCTTAGAGATGCAGCTTTCTCAAGCAGCCTACATTATAAGGAGAAAGTCAAAGAGTGGCATGATTCTCATATCAGCCACAAGCATTTTGAGATTGGACAGAAAGTATGGCTGTTCGATGCGAGGCTTAGATTATTTCCAGGGAAGCTACAGAGCAAATGGAAGGGACCTTACTTGGTCAGAAAGGTACACGATAACGGTAGCATTGATATATCCGAGTTATCTTCTGAGAGTACCTTCCGAGTGAACGGCCAGCGGCTCAAACCATTTCTAGATCATGAGCCGCGGGACGTTATTATTGCTGCTATTCATTTTGCGTGAGATGTGGTCTTTTGACTCACATCTTTTACATCTCACGCCTGATTTTCACTGTTCCTCCGCCTGTATAGATCCAGTTGTCCATATCATTCTATTCTTTAGTCCCACATCCCGTCTCTCATCTTATGATTATGCTATACTTAGGGTGTACTTTACCCTAAGTATAGGGGGGATGTCGGACCTGTGAGTATTCTTTTCATTCTTTCTGCTCTTGTTTTTGCTGCCTATACTTAGGGATATTCTACCCTAAGTATAGGGGGGGCAGATTCTGTATCTTCTTCACTCGGCTTTCCCTTCATGTACAGCTTTCTATACTTAGGATTAGTTAATCCTAAGTATAGGGGGAAACCACCGAGTTCCTCTCATTTTATTCATTTATTCGTTCCTGTACTTAACCATTCCTTTTCACTCCCCTTTTACTAAGCACGAGTTATGTCTTCTTCATCGCTCTTGATCACTCTGAGGACATCGTTCAAGCTAAGTATAGGGGGGTGTGTATATATTTCATATATACTCTAGCCATAACTCGTACTTTGTGTGAATGTGTTAATAAATAAAATGGCTAAAAATCACAAAAATTTAAAAATTTTCATGCACATAAACCTCTTTTATTCTTGCACATACATAGCTAGTGTACAAAGTATTTTTGTAAAAATGATTTCAAAAATCTTTTGTGTAAATCTTGTGTAAATATTTTGTATCAAAATTATGCATATAGTACAAAATTTTTCCAAAATGTTTTGAAAATCAAAAGTTTGCAAAAATCTTGTGTAAAAGATTGTGAATATCAGTTTGCAAAACTTGCACCTCATGCATCATTCATGATTTCAAAACATTATTTTTCAAAAATTTTGCATGATTGTAAAATATTTGTAAATAGCATCTTGTGTACATATATGTATATAGTTTTTTTTCCTGGATGAGAGTTGACATTTAAACTAAGCCTGGAATTAAATTGAGAAATGGAGCTTGAATAAGATCTTAATCCACTTAACTTCAAGAGGAACCTTGTAGGACTTAGGGTTAAGGCTTTTCAGGTCCATAAGGACTTAATTCTTTGAGTCCACTAGGCTATGAGCATATGTCATCTTGATGAGCCTAAGTAGAGCACTTAACAACACACGCATGACTCTCAGAGACAATGGCTTCACTTGCACCTGCACTTTACACATGGCTCTCCACGGATGAGGTGGTGAGGAGGCAGTTTCCTTTGGCTTGGGGTAGCATATGAGGGTAGTACTTCTAGGCGGAACCTCTCTTCTTCTTATAGTGAAGGAAGTGCACCTCAACTTGGTCTAGTGGTGTTGAAAGCTAAAGACAGAAGCTGTGGGTTGCAATAAAGCTTCAAAAGAGGGATAGTCTACTGGCTCAAGGGGAAATTTCTTATATGCTGCACCATGTAGATATGTTGTACAGAAGTTCTTGAAAAAAAAAATGCAAAAACTTACCGAGGAGCTCTCCTGCACGCACACGAGCCCGGCGAAACTTACCGACGTCGAGTTCTTGGAGTATCCTCTATAGCCGTCCATCTAGCCCTCCAGCTCCAGATTAGATCGCAACCGTTCACTTCAGGAGCAGCCACCACCATGCGATCAGTGGAGGATAGATCGGGACTATCAGATCAGCGAGGGTTAGTCGCGCCTCTTCTCAACCATCAGATCACCACGTGGCGTCCATCTGGCCCTCGACTTATTAAAAGGGTAAATTACCCTGTAGGGCCTTCTCTTTTCCGCATTTAATATTTAGTCCTATAAATACGTTTCTTAGTTGCTATTATTCTGGTCATTTTGCATAGAGGACCCTGTGGTTTATCTTGTTCGCATTTATACCCCTGTACATGATGGACACGTGCATCGACACGTGAGTTTTGGTGTAATTGCAGTCTTTGACCTATGTTTATTACGTGTTGCTCTTTATAGTTTTATTAATTGGAATGACACTTATGCCCCTCTGAGTGTAACACACGTGCAGCACGCGTGGTTCTCGGGGCTTTTTACACTTTGGGCCCTATACTTTCCAGCCTTGTTATTCAAGGGGCCCTGAAACTTATTTTAATTGCAGACATGTCCCTCTGCACTGTGCCTTGTTGTTTGATTTTAATAAAATAGCAAAATTACTCCAAATTTGATGAAAATTGGACACACGGCTCCTGCCATTGTGTAAAATTTTCTCTAATTTTTGGAGACATTTTTGACTCTTTTTAGTATTTTTAAAAATTCAAAAACACGTATTTTTCTTACCGTCCAGTTCTAAAAATCACAAAAAATATTAAAACAACTTTAAAAATTACAAAAAATAGATATTGTTTGTCTTGCTGTGTTTGATTTTCTGACCACTTTTGGTCATTTTTGGACTTATAAAAACTATAAAATTACAAAATCCCTAAAAATCTATAAAAACTCTAATAAATAATTGAAAAATCCAAAAATAATAAATCCAGTGCCTAATTTTTCCTTGTATTTCATCCTTTATTGGAAAATTACCTCCAGCCTTGAAACAACCATTTATTATTTTTAAATGGTTGTAGAAGCCTGACTGGACAATGTCTTGCATTTTCTGTCTTGTTTCATTTTTATAAAATTTCCTAAAAATCAGAAAATACCAAAAATTCACCATAAACATAAAAAAATTATAAAAAAACATAAAAATATTTTTGTCTGAATTTTTGGATGAATTTTGAGTAGTTAAATAATTTGTCCAAGTTGCTTGTTTTGTTACTTTCCTATTTTCTTTATTAATTTAAAAATCCAAAAAAAAAATATAAAAATTATTAAAAACCCACCCAAAACTTGTTTGTTCATAATTTCTTCTTCTTAGACTACTTTGTAGGCCGCAAGGCCATCACATGCTCCTTGAGTTCGACCCTGGTCGCTATACCAGGTTAATCTAATAGCGAGACCGCTACCTTGATTTTTACCATGTTTTGACTTTTGTTGGTGGTCTGAATTTTTCTTGTTGAGCACCCGGGCGACTGAGGTCGCAACGACCGCTTTTGATTTATCTACCTTGGTTGCTCAGTGGTTTTTACTGCTCATCAGAATGGCGCCGTTGCCGGGGAGCACGGCTTATTAGTCGCTTTTTGATTTTTCCCGCAATTTTCTTTTCCGCGGCTTTTGTGCATATTTTGTATATATATCATTTATTTACGTAATTGTTCAAATAACCTTGTCTGATATTCTACTGGTTTTCTTGCGAGGGTCCGAGGACCGAGGCGGCTTTCGTCGGAAGCCGAAGCAACCGCGGGAGTCGGAGGCGGCTCTCTTCTCTACAGAGCCGCAGGAGGACACAAGGAGCGAGCAGGAGTGCGGGAGCCGCGGAATAGCCACGAGATTAGTTTAGTTTAGATTAGATTTACTTTTCAGCACTTATTTGAACTGTTGTGATAGTGCAGGTACAATTAGAGACACTTAGACTCTCGGGGTCTGTTTCGCCGAGCACCGATGTGCTCGGGGGACCCCTTAGTTTTTACGCGGCTTTTTCGCAGGTTTTGCTTTCTTTACTGCCTTTTTTGGTTTCTCGTGGTTTTTCGAGCCCCTAGCTTTAGGATTTTTTGCTTGATTGTGACGTAATTCATAGGATCCAAACACTGTAATACATTTTCCTGTTCCTATAGTTCGGTAATTGGACCTATAATAAAAGATTCATAAAATAGTTGATTCACTACCTTCGAGCCTACGCGCCGCGAGCCCGCCCCGTCAAGCGCTACTCCTGAACTCGACCTGTCGAGAAGAGGAGGGGTGGGTCTAGACCGGACTCTCTGGATTGGAGGCTGGTGGTCAGCTAGTTGTTCTTTCGAGTAGCACTGTTGTTTAGGGATTCGGTTTACCGCTTGCACCATTTAGGTAGTTTACTTTCTGTCTTTCAATTCTGCGCGGATCATTCCACATGTAGATTGCGGGAGTCAGGTACGCATTTCTTACTCTGCATGCATCATTGATTTCATTGCGCGTCGGCTTTTTCGTCTTCTCCCCCCTGTTTTGGACTTAATAACCAGGAGAACCGAAAAATTCGTTAGGCGATTTGTTTGATTATTGAAAAATACCTAAAAAGAATACCAATAAAATTTGCGACTGCTAACTTTATCGACCCTAAAAGACGCTCACTGAAAAATTTGTCTTGGGGAGAGCAACCCCCTCATTGTCTGGTTTGCTTGAGCGAGAGAGTGGCCCCGAACACTAGGTAGAGCCCTCCGATATTCTTCTGGACTGATTACCAGCTCTTTTTGTACGGGACAATCGGTTGAAAAAATATTGGGTAACCCAACAGGTCACGTAATCGCTCTGCTATCCTGACTGATCACCAAAATAAAATTGACAAGATAATTGACCGAGCCTTCACGGTCTTCAGCTCGCGTTGCGTTGGTGAATCGGGGGTTTGCTTGTGATCATAGTTGTTACCCGATCTCATCCGCACTACTCGTCATATCACGATGATGGGCAGGAGGTCTCTTAGGCAGCCTCTGGCTGCACCGCTTTTTAGCACTCCAGCCCACTCATCTAGGTCGGTTCGTGGGAGCTCAGACCCGCTCTCCGAACCCGAGTACGACTCCACCCTGTTCCCCCTTGACCCCCCTTCTTCTGAGACCGAGATACCAGTGCCAAAGGAGAGACAGACAGATGATTTATCGGCACCTGAGTTTGTATGTTTTGATTTTTCAGAGACTATGGCCGGCAGCAATGACGATCGCACCGGAGGTCTCCGAGAAAAGCAGACTTTTGTCCTGGACCAGGGTGCGATTAACTCCACCCTGATCACCTCCCTAGACTCAGTTCAGCAGCAGTTGAGGGATCAGGGAGCATTCATGATAGAGATGTGGCACGAGTTGGAGCAGATGAGAGCCGATCGTGAGCAGCACGACTGAGGGGGAGGACCCGACGATGCGGCAGCAGCCGCAGCAGCAGCCGCTGCCGCAGCCGCTGCAGCAGCAGGAGCAGAGCCACCGAGACCGATGCGGGAGTTACACAACCCTGGATCAACTTTGACGCATCATTGGGTCGTACTTCCAGCCATCGTGGGGGACTTTAAGTTCCCCCCGAACACTTTGCAGCTCCTCCCCCGGTTCCATGGGCTCGCCACAGAGGAGCCCCATCTCCACCTTCAGGAGTTCTTGATGATCTGCAGCACAGTCCACGACCGTCAGGTGGACCAGGATACCATACGGATGATTGCCTTCCCCTTCTCCTTAGCAGACAGAGCAGCCACCTGGCTGAAGCACTTGGGGAAGTTCATCTACACCTGGGAGCATCTCCACACCGAGTACTTGCATAAGTACTATCCACTCGGGCAGACGAACACTGCTAGAGCCCTGATCAACAACTTCTCCATGATTCCCAACGAGAACTTTCACGAGGCATGGGAGAGGTTCAGAGAGCTGACCGACAGATGCCCGCACCATGATATTTCCAAGCCGAACCTTGTTCAGAGCTTTTTCATCGGGTTGACACTAGAGCTTCAGGGCTTGGTGAACGCTTCTTGTGGCGGGTCCTATTTCGTAAAGGATCATGATCAGGTCTGGGCCATCTACGAGGAGATGGCCGAGAACTACATGGTGATGTCCCAGACTCGATTGTACACTCAGTAACGAGCCCAGCCACAGACCGTGCAGTAACAGAGGATAGCACGGGTTGACGCCGGTCCATCCAGTTCGTCAGCAGCAGCATCACAGGCCGAGTCCATAGCCGCAGACATGGGGATCATCAACGAGAAGCTGGATCGGATGGATATCATAGAGAAGAAGCAGTGTCAAGGCATCACGTAGATGGAGCAGATGGCACAGACTCTGAGTGACCTGAAGACACAGCTCATGTGTCTCCAGGAGGCACAGACGGCTTCACAACCTCGTCTTCAGGCACGAGGCGATCCGAGTAGAAGCAGCAGCTCGTTCCAGCGCTCCCGCTCCCACCAGCAGCCTAGACATGTCCATCTTGTACAGGCAGAGCCGTACCAGCAACCGCAGCTCACCTACCAGGCACCACCATCCGCTGACACTCAGATGGTGGTATACCAGCCGGATCAGCCTCTGGCAGTACTCCCGCCAGACCCTTAAGATTCAGAGCCGTTGATGGATGTCAACGGGATTTGGTACGACCGCCCCCAGCCCGGTATCCGACGAGACCATCCCGGATTCCGTTGGGAGGCCGGAGGTGCCCAGCCCCAGCAGCAGCTGTCAGGACAGGGTGGCCAGTACAACCATCAGAGGGATCACCACCAGCAGCAGCCCCCAGTTTACCCACAGCAGTAGTCACAACAGTATGGTCCTCGTCCCCATCAGCAAGGACAGTCTTGGAGGCGTGATCATCCTCCTCAGCAGTAGCAGCAGCCTCACTACCAGAGAGGCTACCCGTCAGGTTCTCATGGGCCATCCTATGAGAACCCCGCCTTGGATGACATAGCCCGCCTCCTCACAGATCAGCAGGCTACCTTTCGACGGGAGATGAATGAGTTCCGCCAGGAGGTGTGGGAGATAGTGAGAGGGAAGGCCGCCATCCCTGCCCAGATAGAGCCCAATCCGAACAACCTCAAGAGCAAATCTGAGCAGGTAGTTTGTACTGAGTATGACACTCCTAGTGATACATTTGGTGATATGTCTGCATATCTTTTTGATACTGATTTTGTCACACTTAGGAGCGGTAGGATGCCAGTAGGCGGCGCCTCGTCTGAGCGACATCACGAGGATCCTTCTAGAGCGCCTGACGAGGAGGAGAGCGGTACTGAGGCCGCTAGAGATGATGACGGTGGTACTGATGCCACCATGGATGCTGATCCCACCGGCGGTACTGATGACGTCGCTTCACCAGTTGGAGGAGGTGGTACTGAGGCCACCCATGTTGTTGAGCTAGAGCACGGTACTGAGGCCGCCCGTCTACCAGCCAATGGTGGTGCTGATGCCACCGATGTTACTTCTGAAATTCCTGTAGTTTTTCCTTCTGCACCTGTATCTCGAGACATTTCTGGCAATAAAGGAAAGGTTTTATTTTCTTCTGGTCCCACTGTGGTGCATGATGTATATGTGGATCCGGCCGTCGAGCCGTCTAGACCCTTTCCTAGTCCTTTATCTGAGAAGGACCCTGCGATCCCCTTCCCTAGAGCCCTTCAGATGGGGAAGGGGAAGAAAAATAAAAATCCAAAAAAGAGGCAGCAGGAAGAGTTCAGCCAGCAGATGATAGATCGATTTCACATTCAGCTGACTCTACAGGAGGCTTTGCAGCACATTCTTCTACTCCAGCGTTCACTTAGAGACAGGACCACAGTCATGAGGAAGAGGAGGAACCACCATTCAGAGATTCATGTGCTGACGAGAGCCACTTGTTTCGCGATCCAGAACCGTCTGCCGGCCAAGAGGCCAGATTCCGGAGCCCCATATGTCAGATGCCATATCAGAGAGCAGAGGTTCGACCGTACTCTATTAGACAGCGGATCCTCGATCAACCTACTTCCGGCAGCCCTTCTCGACCATTTTGAGTTGGGCACTCTTCGACAGAGCAGGACAGTCCTTCAGTTTGCTGATCGATCTGTCAAGAGGCTGAAGGGGTTGCTGAAGGACGTTGTCGTCACGATTCAGGGCCTGCAATTCCCCGTGGACTTCGTAGTATTGGACATGGAGATCCCTGAGTGAGTGGTCGATACCCCCATCATTCTAGGTCGCCCGTTCTTGGCCACAGCCAAGGCAGTGACCGACCATGATAGTGGGAATGTATACTTTCGCGTCGAGGGCGAAAGTGTACAAATAGAGACGGTCGAGGACAGCAGAGCCAGAGACAGATCATGCTCAGAGACTACTTCCGATACAGAGCAGATGACAGATGCCGGGCCAGACATCCACAAGGACTGCGACTTTGTGATTACAAATGATGAGGCAGTTTGGGCAGATCCAGACGCACATGCTATCCTCTCACCTTCAGAGACCGCTGATGCAGAGACGCCAGCAGAGGACAACTTGGAGAGCACATTCTTGGTCCAAGATACTTTTGAGGCAGCAGAGCCGGTTCGAGACCGCGAGACAGACTTGTTTTCTGATGACGGTGGTACTGAGGCCACCATGGATGATACAGATCCCTCGAAGTCAGATTTTGATTGGGCAGAGTTTGATGAGTATTTACCAGATCTGACTTCTTCTGAGCCTACAATAAGGGAGGAGGTAGATGCCGAGTAGAATAGAGACAGTCTAGTAGGATAGCCTTCTCCAGATCCAGTTTGTGAGAGAGAGTTCTCATTCTCCCGGGCAGATTTGGCAGCATACACCCAGATTCTTCAGAAGCCAGATTTGCCAGCACCAGTTTGTCCAGAGCTTAAGCCACTACCCGTGTCGTTGAAGTATAGGTTCCTTGCGGGTGAGCTTGAGATGTACCCAGTCATTATCTCCGCTGATTTGACTTGAGAGCAGGAATCCCGTCTGATGGGGGTTCTTGAAAAGAACCGCAAGGAGATAGGATGGAGCGTAGCAGATCTCCAGGGGATAAGTCCGGCACTGTGCTCCCACCATATCTATCTCGAGGATGAGGCGAAGCCGTCGCGTGAGTTCTAGCAGCGGTTGAACCCGAATCTGAGAGAGGTTGTCATAAAGGAGATATCGAAATGGTGGAGCGCCGATTTTATCTACCCCATCTCCGACTCCAAGTGGGTCAGCCCTTTGCATGTGGTGCCCAAGAAGACGGGCATCACTACAGTAGTTAGCGAGTCTGGAGAGGAGATTGCTACACGAGTACCCACTTGTTGGCGAGTCTTCGTGGATTATAGACGACTCAATCAGGCCACTAAGAAGGATCATTTCCCCCTGCCCTTTATAGATCAGATCATTGAGAGACTGGCAGGGAAGAGCCACTACTGTTTTCTGGATGGGTACTCGGGCTACAACCAGGTGGCCATCGCTCCCGAGGACCAGGACGACGACCTTTACCTGTCCCTTCAGCACATACGCCTTCTGACGCATGCCATTTAGGCTATGCAATGCCCCTGCGACTTTTCAGAGATGCATGCTGTCGATCTTTTCGGACATGGTGGGGGAGTGCTTGGAGGTCTTCATGGATGATTTCTCGGTCTATGGTGACGGATTCGACTCCTGTCTTGACTGCCTAGACCAAGTCCTTCGGCGATGTATAGAGGTTCACCTTGTGCTATCTTAGGAGAAGAGTCACTTCATGGTGACTCAAGGGACGGTGCTTGACCATATCATCTCCAACAGGGGCATGGAGGTTGATCCGGCCAAGGTAGATGCCATTAGAAAACTCACACCGCCGTCCAATTTGCGGCAGTTACGGTCATTCCTGGGGCACGTCGGTTTCTACCGACGATTCATTCATGACTTTAGTAGGATTGCCCGACCGTTGACTGACCTTCTGACGAAAGACATCGAGTTCCTTGTCGATGACAAGTGTCTTTCGTCGTTTGAGACTCTCAAGAGATGTGTTGTTGAGGCTCCTGTCCTTCAGCCGCCTGATTGGTCTCTCCCATTCGAGATCATGACGGATGCCTCCGATTTTGCCGTGGGGGCCATGCTGGGATAGAGGAGGGATGGAGTTCCATTTGCTATCCACTACGCTAGCCGCACATTGGATTCCGCGCAGCGGAACTACACAGTCACTGAAAAGGAGATGCTAGCCGTAGTCTTCACCCTGGATAAGCTCAGATCGTACATTATTGGATCTAGAGTGACCTTGTATACTGATCATACCGCCATCGGGTACCTCATGGCAAAGAAGGATGCCAAGGCCAGACTAACTAGATGGATCCTTCTACTCCAGGAGTTTGACATAGAGATTAAGGATAAGCCTGGAGTCAAGAATGTGTGGTGGATCATCTCTCTCGATTGGAGTATCTTGATGATTCCGAGTAGATTGACCCTATTTGTGAGACCTTTCCAGATGAGGCGATCCTTGCTATCGCCTCGCTCCCATGGTACGCCGATATTGTGAACTATCTTGTCGCCAAGACAGTTCCACAAGATTGGCCCAGGCGGAAACTTGAGACCTTCCTTGCGAAGGCCAAGTTTTACCGTTGGGAGAATCCCATCCTTTACCATGAGGGAGGGGATAGTATCTGGCGTAGGTGCATTCCTCAGGAGGAGCATCACAGCATTCTTACTTACTGCCACAAGCTTGAGGAAGGAGGACATCACTCAGGGAGGAGAACGGCACAGAAAGTGCTCCAATTCGGCCTATGGTGTTCTACTCTCTTCAAGGACTCTGATGAGTTTGTGAAGAGATGTACTGACTGTCAGAGGATGGGCACTTGTGGACAGCGTGATACGATGCCAATGCAGCCCATACACTTCTGCGAGGTTTTTGACGCATGGGGCATCGATTTCATGGGTCCATTCCCTAAGAGTCAGGGATTTGAGTACATTCTGTTGGCCGTTGATTATGTGAGTCATTGGGTTGAGGCCATCCCCGCCCGAACCGCTGATGCCAGGATAGTCTGCAGATTTTTGAGGAAGCATCATTACACGGTTCGGGGTTCCTAGAGTGTTGATATCAGACGGGGGGTCTCATTTCGTCAACGACAAGGTAAAGGCACTTGCTAGCGAGTTCAGCATAGACCATCGAGTTGCCACTCCATACCACCCTTAGACGAATGGTCTTGCTGAGGTGTCGAACAGGGAAATCAAGACTATTTTGCAGAGAGTCATCCGCCCTAACCGAAAGGATTGGTCGCAGCTTTTGGACTCGGTCTTGTGGGCATATAGGACGTCTTTCAAGACACCTTTGGGCACATCTCCCTTTCACCTCGTTTATGGCAAGCCGTGTCATTTACCTGTTGAGCTGAGACACATGTCACTTTGGGCAGTCACAGATATACTTTTGGATCCATACAGTGTAGGAGATCAGAGGAGGGCAGAGTTAGCAGCCCTGGAGGAGCTTCGAGATACCGCCTTTTCAAACAGCCTACATTATAAGGAGAAAGTGAAGGAGTGGCATGATTCTCATATCAGCCACAAGCAGTTTGAGCCAGGACAGAGAGTATGGATGTTTGATGCTAGGCTTAGATTATTTCTAGGGAAGCTACAGAGCAAATGGAAGGGACCATATTTGGTGAGAAAGGTACACGACAATGGGAGTATTGACATATCTGAGTTGTCTTCTGAGAGTACCTTTCGAGTGAACGGCCAGTGGCTCAAGCCATATCTAGATCATGAGCCGCGGGTCGCTGATGTTGCCCCTATTCACTTTGCGTGAGATGTGGTCTCTTGACTCACATCTATTGCATCTCACGCATGATTATCACGGTTCTTCTGACCTGTATAGATCCAGTTGTCCATATCACTCTATTCTTTAGTTCCACATTCCGTCTCTCATCTTATGATTATGCTATACTTAGGGTGTACTTTACCCTAAGTATAGGGGGGATGTAGGACTCTCGGGTATTCTTTTGATTCTTTCTACCCCTGTTTTGCTGCCTATACTTAGGGATATTTCACAAATTTGAAAAAAAATGATGATGATGGCTATAAAAAATGGAAATAGCCGGAAAAAAATGAGAAAAAAAGGTTTGAGCCATTTGGGCCCATCTTGTTGGGACAAGTTATCCAAAAAAAATTCTGATTCGAAAAAAAAGGGAGATGCGTACAAAAAAATAGTACGCACAGTTTTGCAAAAAAATGCAGAGGAAAGCCGTAAAAAAAGGGTTGTTGGCTTTAAAAAAATGCGAAAAAAAGAGGTAAAAAAAATGAAAAGCTGTAAAAAAATGCTTCAACGGCTTAAAAAAAATTAAAAAATGAAACGGCCAGCGCTATTCATGATTTGAGAAGCCGAAAAATTTGTGAACGGCTTATTAGTATTTTGTTTACCCCCATATTATATGAGATCTTTAGCTAAGGACTATGGATTTGAACATAGAGTTACTAGTCCTTACCACCCACAGTCCAACAGCATGGCAGAGGTTTCAAACAGAGAGGTGAAGAGTATTTTGCAGAAATTGGTTCGTCCCGATAGGAAGAACTGGTCTCAGCTCTTGGACCAAATTCTGTAGGCCTATAGGACAACCTACAAGGTACCATTGGGTACTTCACCGTTTAGAATGATCTATGGTAAGCCATGCCATTTGCCCGCAGAATTGATTCATAAATCCGAATGGGCAATTAAGAAGATTAATTGGTGTTGTCACCTAGGGAAGCTTTGTCGAGACTTGAACTTGAACGAGCTCGTGGAAATCCGAAACAGGGCATATGACAACAGTTTGATTTATAAGGATAAAGTAAACAGATGGCATGATCAGCACATTAGGTGAAAAGACTTTGTCCCTGAACAAAAGGTATGGTTGTTCAATGCCAGGTTGAAGATGTTCCATGGGAAGCTCAAATCTAAATGGACAGGTCCCTTTGTTGTTAAGAAAGTGCACGAGAATGGAAGTGTAAAGATAGCCGATCTCACAGATGGTGCACAATCTCATGTAGTGAATGGACAACTGCTGAAGCATTTTGTTGATTCGAAAGAGTAGTTAGTCCAAGTCGAGGTCATCAACTTCATGCAGAGTGCGCACAGAGCAGATACATCATATTACTCTTCATGAAGATGCAGCATCAAGATTCAACATCTTAGAAGGTTCAATCACTTTTGTACATGCCGGCGAGTTTCACCAGGCTCGTGTGCATGCAGGAGAGCTCCTCGGAGTCTACTGAAGATTGGAAAAGATGCGCTTGGGCCTCCCGCGTCTGAAGAGAGCCTCGATGAAGCTGGAGGCGTCGGAGGTGGTCTGGCGACCACGGCGGAGCTGGAGCTGCTGCTCCTGACTGTCCGAGCCCTCAGATGGGCTTGGCTTGACCTTCAAAGCAATGCAACAGACTCCTGGGTCGAGGGCAAAGTGCCTCGACCCGGTTAGAGGTGGTGGAGTTGAACGGTGCGTCGATATGGGGGAGCTCCGGCGAAGCGACGGTGGCGGAGCTCCAATCCCAGTTCCTGTGCGAACTGGGTTGGATGGCTGGGTGCAGAAAGTGCGCGGGGGAAGGGCGAAGGTGATGGATGACTTCGATGGTCGAGATGTAGGCGAGGGTGGTCGGAATCGAAGATAGTCGGCGACGGGGTGATTTGGGCGTGAATCAAAATTAGCGAAACAAAGGAAGAACTGGGTCTACCTGATGGACGAGGTCGACTGGGAATGAGCTGGGGAAGCTCTAGGTCCTAGCCTCGAGGGTCGTCGATGCCCGAGGCTGGCACCACGTCTGGGCGGCGCACGGCGGCGCAAAGTCGTGGGATCAATGGTCCGGTCGCTCCCTCCTTGCTGCAACACAACCAATCACGAGCTGTCACTCAGGAGGTGGCTATGGAGGTCCTAGGGTGGAATGCATGAGCCAAAGATGCGTGAAGGAGCGGTGGAGCTCAGACTATATATGCCTAGGGGTCCGACTATCTGGGAGTCGGGCGAGAAGCTCAGAGCGCGGATCCCAAGAACCTCTACCGGGCATGGATCACGGATGCACCAGAAAGAAATGGAGCCCGAGGTTTCGAGATTTGGCGGTAGGATCGAGTGGCTAAAAATCGGAGAAGTCGGGTCTAACGCCAGATCCACGAGAGAAGGGTACACGGGGGAGAGTTGACCAGGGGTCAACAATCCCCCGTGGACCAATCAGAGTATTCTAATTTTTAATTATTTAGAAATTCATTTAAAAATAGTAAATGACTTATTTTCGAAAACCTCTAAACTTGAAAAATGTTTATTTATTTTCAAACTATTTTTTTGTAATTTTTATTTATTTTTTTGAAATATAATTTAGGTATTTACAAAATATTATTATTATATACATGTATATACATATGTATTTTTAATTTTTAATTTTTAATTATTTATTTTTATAAAATTATTCCAATTTTATATTTTATTTATTTATAGGATAAAATTTGGAATATTTAGGTATTTTTATTTTATTTTTATTATTTATTTACAAGGGTAAATAAATAGATATATACAAGTATGTACATGGTATATACACAATGTTTATTTTAATTTTTATTTTAATTCTTTTTATTTTATTTTTTATGGTTTTTATTTTATTTATTTACATTCTGAAGTATAGAATATATACAATTTTTATGGGATTTTAATTGATTTATTTATAGGGATAAATAAATAGATACATGATCTTATGTGCATGGTGAATATACACAAGGAAGGATATTTTTATTTTTAATCTTTTTATTTTGTTTTTGTATTTACAAATATATACAAATATATACAAACTCATTTTTATTTTTATTTTTAGAGGAAAATATTTTTATTCTATTTACAGGTATATGTATAAGGGTGAGCTTCCTTATCTCTCTCTACTTGGGCTTTTATGCGGTCAGGCCCATGCCGAGCCTTCCCTTGGGATTAGGTCGCTCAATATTTATTCTAAATATCTCCCTCTTTTTCTTTTGTCTATTTATTCTTTTATTTATGCACAAAACATGCTTATTATTCATTTTTACACAATGCATGCTTTTTGATAATTATTTGTATTTACATTAATATACATGTGTTTGGTAAGGGTTTTGTAGCTAAAATAAAAGAATAAAGAATGATGAATGGGTATTCATCACCCCCCTATACTTAACTTTGCTAGTCCTTTAGCAAACAATTATTTGAGAAGGAAGTGAAAAAGAGAAAGAAAAAGAAAAAGAGGAGAATATACATGGAATAAGTTGATTATTAAACTTGCCTTCATTAAATTGAAATATGGAGCTCGATCAGATCTTTGGATTATTAATGTGTCGGAACCTTATTTGGACTTAAGCTTAAAACCTAACAGCCTCCAAGTTCCACCAATCTATGGACAAAACTCCTCAATAAACCCGATCAGAACAAGTCTACATACACAAACTCTAATGACCATGAATCTTTCCTTGCAGTGTAAGTGATATGTAGCTCCCCACCTCAGAAGTAACAAAGAAACAACCTCCCCCAACCTGGTAACTCTAATGCCTTGGTCTAGAAACTCTTTCCTCGAGAAGCGGGGTATTCCCTTCTAAGTTCAAGTGCAACCGGCTCAAGAAGAGGGGGAAGAAGAGAATGGACCATGACCAGTGTAGCCATGTATCCTTGGGAGCTCTAACCAGTGTAGTTGAGTCTCCCGCTGCAAGCTTCATGAGATGTAACATGTATACCATAAGCTTTTGCTTTATTTGACTATATACACTCTGGTGGGATTATTAAATTTTCAATCCGACCCACCACTTTTTTGGAGCTCTTTTATTTTTGCATTTTTTTCTCATGTGCAACTGTACAACATATCTACATGGTGCAGCATATATACAAGGAGTTTTTCCTCTTGAGCCAGTAGACTATACCTCTTTTGAAGCTTTATTGCAACCCACGGCTTCTGTCTTTAGCCTTCATCACCATTAGACCAAGTTGAGGTGCACTTCCTTCACTAAAAGAAGAAGAGAGGTTCTGCCTAGAAGTACTACCCTCATATGCTACCCCGAGACGAAGGAAATTGCCTCTTTACCACCTCATCCGTGGAGAGCTATGTGTAAAGTGCTGGTGCAAGTCAAGCCATTGTCTCTAAGAGTCATGCGTGTGTTGTTAAGTGCTCTACTTAGGCTCATTAAGATGACATATGATCATAGCCTAGTAGACTCAAAGAATTAAGTCCCAACGGACCTGAAAAGCCTTAACCCTAAGCCCTATAAGGTTCCTCTTAGAATTAGGTGGATTAAGATCTTAATCAAGCTCCATTCCCAATTTAATTCCAGGCTAGTTTAAATGTCAACTATACTCCAGAAAAAATATACAAATATTTGCAAAGATGTTATTTACAAATGTGCACTTTACAGATATTTACAATCATGCAAAATTTTTGAAAAATGTTTTGAAATCATGGATATGTGCATGAATGCAAGTTTTGCAAAATATTTACACAAATTTACACAAGATTTTTGCAAACTTTTGATTTTCAAAACATTTTGGAAAAATTTTGTACTATATACATAATTTTGATATGCAACTATTTACACAATCTTTACACAAAAAGTTTTTGAAATCATTTTTACAAGAATAATTTATATAAATAAATAGGTATGTGCAAAATGAATTTTATGTACAAGGGAGAAAAATTTTTAAATTTTATGGGTTTTTAGCCATTCTTATTTATTCACACACTCACACAAAGTACGAGTTATGGCTAAAGTATATATGAAATATATACACACCTCCCCATACTTAGCTCGAACGATGTCTCAGAGTGATCAAGAGCGATGAAGAAGACATAACTCGTGCTTAGAATAGGGAAGTGAAAAAGAATGGCTAGATACAACGATGAATGAAAGAATAGAATGAGGAGAACTCGGTGTTTTCCCCCTATACTTAGGATCAAGTAATCCTAAGTATAGCAAGCTGTACATGAAGGGCAATCCGAGTGAAGGATGTACATGTCCTACCCCTGCTGCTCTGCTGGCCATGGTCTTTGTAAAGGCAAAAGACCCAAACTCAGGTGCCGATAAATCATCTGTCTGTTATCTCGCATCTGGCACTGATATCTCAGGACTGGTAGAAGGGTGGTCAAGGGGGAACAGGGCGGAATCGAACTCGAGTTCGGAGAGCGGCTCTCGGCTCTCACGAACCAACCTAGATGAATAGGCTGGAGTGCCAAAAAGCGGTGCAGCCAAAGGCTGCCTAAGAGACCTCCTGCCCATCATCCTGATCTGGCGAGTCGGGCGGATGAGATCTAGGAAACACACAAGATGAGCAAACAAACCCCAAGTTCACCTACTTAACACTGAGCTGAAGACCGTAAGAGTTCGGTCAATTATCTTGTTAATTTTATTTAGGTGATAATGTCAGGATATCAGAGCGGTTACGCGAGCTGATAGGAATCCAATCCGCCTATCAGACTGTCCATTATAAAAGGCCGGTAGTCTGATCGAGGCTCGGATATGGCTCTAGCCTAGTGTGCGGGTCGCTCTCTCGCTCATCCAAACCAGACAATGAGGGGGTTGCTCTCCACAAGACAAATTTTATGTGAGGTATCTTTTATGGTCAAGTGTGTTAGCAGTCCCAATTTTATAGTTTTTCTTTTTTTATATATTTTTCAAGCAAACAACGCCTAACAAATTTTTCGATTCTCCTGGTTATTTAAGTCCAAAATAGGGGGGAGAAGATGAAAAAGCCGATGCGCGATAAAATCAATGATGCTTGTAGAGTAAGAAATGCATACATGACTCCATCAGTCTACATGCAAAATGATCCGTGTATAAAACAAAGACAGTAATAAAACTACCTATATGATGCACGAGAAACCGGCCCTAGATAGAGCAATTCTACATGTGAAGAACAATAGCCGAGTACTCAAACCTAAGTCCGGAGTCCTATCTTGGGAGCCACTCGGTGTCCGCCACAACGGATCCTGCACGCACTGTATGTGACTCCTCAAGGCACGTGAACTAGAGTCTAAGTTATCGAACTTTTTCTTGTGATTTAATTAATTATGTCCAATTATCGATCTATAGGTGTAGGCAGATAATTAGATATTGTGCCTTAATTAATTACGTCACAATCAATATAAAATCCTAAGCTAAGGCTAAATCCGCGCAAATCAGATAAGCAGTAAGTAAAATGTGATAAAAACAAAGCCGATGAAAACTGTGGTAAGGTCCCCCGAGAACTTCGGTGCTCGGCGAAACAGACCCCGATAAATCACCAAAGTCCAAGTCTCTGTCCCTGTGTTATTACAAATTAATGGTTATGTAGAAAAACAAAACTAGGCTAACTACGACTATCTACGCGGCTATTCCGTGGCTCCCGCACTCTTGCTCGGTTCTCGCGTCCTCCTGCGGCTCTATGCAGAAAAGAGCCGCCTCCTATTCCCGCGGTTGCTTCGGCTTCCGAAAAAGCCGCCTCGATCCTCAGGGCTTGCAAGAAAGCAAACAGAAATGTATCAGACACAGTTATTATGAAAATATATGCAAATTAATGAAAGAGAAAATATCTATACAACTATGCATAAAAATCCACGAAAAACCGCAAAAAATCTAAAGACTACTAAGCCATGCTCCCCGTCAACGGTGCCATTCTGATGACCAAGAAATCGCGATCCAAGACCCGTGTGAAGGTGTAAAAACAAGGATCGTTGTGACCCGGATCTCAGAGGCTCAGTCAATCAAGAAAAGAGAGACCACCAAATCAGATAAATTGATAAAAACAGGAATAGCGGTCTTCGCTATTTATTTAACCTGGTATAGCGACTAGGGTCGAACTCGAGGAGCATGGATTGGCTCAGAAGAGCCTACTAAGTAGTCGAGAGATAAAAAATGAATAAAATATTTTTTGGTGGATTTAAGGTATTTTTAATTTTTTGTGTTTTTAATTATAAAGAAAATATAAGAAAAGGATAAAAGAGCAAAGTCAACAATTTATTAAAGACTCAAGACTCAGAAAATTCAAATAAAATTGTTTTTGTGTTTTTTATATTTTTAAGTATTTTGGTAATTTTATGGGAATTTTATAATTTTTAGTTGATTTTCTAAAAATTGAAAAAAGGGGAAACATTGACAAAATGTACAATCAGATTTGATAGGCTAATTAAAAATAACTAATTAGTCTCTAAAAATCTGATGGCAATTTTTATGAAAAATATATACAAATAAGCTACAGAAAAAGAGTTTGCATTTTTTTGAATTTTGTATAATTTTTAAGATTTTTATAAGATTTTTAGGGTTCTGTGATTTTTAGTGGTTTTATAAATCCAAATGACACAAAATTTGACAGAAGCTGGAAAACAGTGAAACAAACTATCCCTATTTTTTTAGAATTTTTGGAAAAGTTTTTATATTTTTATTTGATTTTCTATTTCATACAGTAGCAAAAATGCATGTTTCTGAATTTTTAAAAATAGAAAAAAGCCACAAAAATGACCCAAAAAATTAGAGAAATTTTTACACAGTGGCAAGAGCCACGTGACCAAATTTCACTGGATTTGGGTTTGATTTGATATTTTATTCTATCAAGACAAGACACATAGCATACAAGGACCTAAGTGCAAGAAAACATAGTTCTAAGGACTAAATAGAAACATGTGCTAAAAGTATAGGGGATAAACCACAAAATTCACACAAAATTCACACATGTTCCAATTCCAGTACGCACGGAGGTATATATGCAAATAATTAAACTAAAGATTCATTCCATAACATTTATAAAACCCAGCCCATTACATGCAAAAAGCCCAAAATTCACATGTCGGCGCACATCTTCACAATTGGTGGGACTAGAATGCAATTACTCAAAACTACTAGGTCCAAAGTGCAATTATTCAAAATTAAAAATAACTATGTAAAATATTTACAGGACTCAACAGTAAATGCTAAAGTAGGAAGGGCCTAAGCGATATTTACCCTTATTATTCAGATCTGACGGACGAGAGAGTCCACGTATGATCGAACAGCTGAGAGTTGTGGATACCCCTTCGATGATAGACGCTCCAGATGGGATCCTGAGCTCGATCCAACGACTGAACGCAATCCTCAGATGGACAGATGTGATCTAATCTGGAGCAAAGAGTCGATCTGACGGTGCTGATTTAGCCGAAAATAGGTGGTCTTAAGTTCAGCACAAAGCGTGAACTCATTCGGTGTGGTGACCACACTAAATCCTGACTAAAGTCAACAATTAACCCACACTAAAGATCAACAAATTAGAACTAATGTGGAGTTAAAATTTATTTTTAACTCTACATAAAAGATGTATAGGTGCAAGTATGTAGAGAGTTCGAACACAGGGAACAAGTAGGGTAGTTCAAGCAAATGAATGCACTAGTGAATGTGTGTGTGAGGTGTCTACACTAAGCAAGCAAGCAAAGATGTTTTTTGTGGGTTTTTAATTTTTAATATTTTTTTATTTTAATTTTGTATTTTGATTTTTAATTTTCTGATTTTTATATTTTCTATTTTCTATTTTTCTTTTTCTTTTTCAATATTGGAATTTAAAGACAATATAATCAAAGACAAGGTAAGATATTTATAAAGCTAGGTAAAAATTACCAAAAATCCAGAAATAAATTGTTTTTGAAATTTTTAAGAATTTTTTACTGTTTTTGTGATTTTTGGGGATTTTTCAAGGTGTTTTTGATATTTTTAATTACTGAAATAAGGCACAACAGTGGAAATAAGGCTGGCTGTGAATAAAATGCGATTTAAAAATAGCAACCAGTAGCTCAAAATTTTCACACTATTTTTCAAATAAAAAGGACAAAATGAGGAACAAACTGAAACTGAGTTTTTGATTTTTGGAGTTTTCTACTATTTTATATATTTTTTTTGAGTTTTTTGAGTGTTTTTAAATTTTTAGTGTTTTTCTTTTGAACTTTTTAATGATTTTTGGACTGACACTAAAAGATGATAAAATAGACACTAGGTAATTTTTTTTTTTGGAATTTTTGGAGGTGTTTTAATATTTTTTTTGGTATTTTCTAAGCTAGACAGTGCACAAAAAGGATGTTTTTGATTTTTAATAAATATGACAATAGAATGAAATCAAAAACTAAATATGTGGCGTTGAAGTACACATGTCCAGGAGCTTAAGTCTATTTTTGTGAAATTTTTGGAGTTAAAATGATAGGCTAAATAATTAGAACAAACATCCAAACATCAAACAGTCCTGGCAGGGGTGTATGTGCAATATCTCAAACATCCAGGGGCATACATGCAATTTTCCACAAAATATTACACTAAAATTTGCATTCACTGGACTAAAAACAAATTACAAAAACCGAAGGGGCCTTCGCGCAAAATGTCCAAGCCACGCACGTACGATACACGCGCCTGACAGGGACCAAATAATAAATTCCAGAAAGGTCCGGGGGTGCAATGCAAATATCCCAAATATTTAACGCTAAATACAAAAGTTCTAGGACTAAACCAGAATAACTGAACCCCAGGGGTCCCTTCGCAAAATGGCCACGCACCTCACGCGCACGGGCACGTGAGATGACGTGGCCGAGGACCTTCTTGTAAATACGTGAAAGTTTGGGGGCCTTAAAGTAAATGTTACAAAAAGAAATCAACGGCAGATGAAAGTTTGAGTTTCTATTATAAAATACAAAAAAACAAGTTGGGTTTATAGTGCAAAATACCCAACTTAGGCGCGAGCGGACGGTGGATCTGACTTGATTTATACACGTATCGCGCGCCTGTGCTGCGATGCCGCTTCGCGATCGAGGGCTCGGGTTAGATGATCGAAAGGAGATGGACGGTCCTGAGCCCTCCGTATCCGACGGCTGCTGTGCTCCTGGAAGAACGAGGCTGATCGAACGGCTTGGAGGAGTCGACGAAGAACAGGGATGAACCCGCCGCGAGGCGAGTTTCCCAGGTCCAGATCAGGCTCCCCCGCCGCGAGTTGATGCTCCAAAATGCCTGGGAAGCTTCCTGGGACGTCCGTCTAGCTCGTGACGGTGTCAAAATGGAGGGAGAGACGCCGGTGCGCCGCCACGACGTGGGTGTACAGGGACTGCTCCAGGTAGCTCGGCGAAGATGCTCCTGAGGCTCAGACGCCTCCTTCAAGTCCTGCGAAGAAGGATAGAGAACGACAGCGCAAATGGCAGATAACTTGGCCTTTATTGGCGAGTAAACGGCGGGGTATGGAGTGGATAATGGTCACCGGAGTTCAAAGGGCTCCGGCGAGGTGGCGATCAGGTGGCTCGATGGATAGGAGGCGAAACGAGATATGGGGGTTGAATCTACAGCTACTGCAAAGCTAACAAATGCAAGAAAAAGATATTGTAAACCAGCCTCGAGCCCAGAAAGGGCGAGGAAAAACCTCACGGCGGCGCAGCCACCGGAGGTGCTTGGAACGCGGCGTTTGGGGTCGCCGCACCTCGACTGAGATGGGGGAGGATTCCCCTGTCACGAGAACTTTGCCCTCGACCCACACCTGGAAGTTTTTGGGTACCCAAATCCGGTTCAAAGAGCTATGGGAAGTGAGGGGGTTGGTTTTGAAACATGGTGGAGAGGCGAGTTTCGAGGAGGAGTCACGGGCAAGCCATGACGATCTGGGAAGATCTGATAGGTCGGCGGGCTAGGTGGGTCTACAGTGAGCAACTTTCATGAAGAGATCGACTACCCTCGAGCAACGCATCATGGCGAAAAAAATCGAGAAAGTAGGGGTCTTAGGCGTTCTGACAAGCAGCAGGCAAGGGGTCAGAGAGTTGACCCAGGTCAACTCTCCAGCCCTCCTGGTTGGTCCACGTGGACCAACCAGGAAAAAGCCTGGAAAAAAGTATTCTAAAATCATTTAAAAATAGTAAACGATTTTATTAATTCTTTATTATAAAATAAAAAATGTTTATTATTTTATAAATTATTTTATGGTGAAGTATATTTTTACAAGTTTGCATTTATACCCCTATATAGGTATATTATCTATATATTTGAGTATTTTATTTTTATTTAGGTATTTTTAATATTATTATTTTTATTTATGATTTTATAAAATTATAAAATACTTTTATGTATGCAAATATATTTTTATTTTATTTTTCTGATATGTTTTGTATATTTAATAAAATACAAGTATGTTTTGTATAAGTATATATATAGGTACTGTACCTATGTATTGAATATATACAAGTATTTTTATTTGTATTTTAATTATGTTTTTATTCTGATTTTAATACACATAATTATTATAAGTAATATTTAAAACATTATAAAAATATAAAATTATAAAAATACTAAATAATTAATAAATTGAATATTTTAATATGTACAAGTATACAATGTGGGTCCAAAAGCCAACTTTCAAACCGTAGCTCCGCCAAATGCGAAACCATCGCCATTGGATAGATTATTTTATTCTATATACAATTAAAGGTGAGTTTGCTGCATTTGGAGTTTTTATTTGTGAGATACGGGTCTGGGAAGTTGGGATTCTGGATTTTTATTTAGACCATAACTTTTTATCTGTACATTATTTTTCTGTGAAATCAATTTTGTATTTTTCTTTATTAAATTATCTACAACTTTCATGTACAAAGTTTCTTCATTTGATATGTAAAAAGTGGAACCAAAAATAGGTCCCAAAATGAATAAAGAATGAATAAAAGTATAGGTATTTTATCTGTATTTCTGACCTTATCTCCCCCTACTTTATTCCTTGCCGACCTATTCATCAAGATGCCTAGGTCTCGGGGTTTTGGGTCATAAAATATTTACAATATTTTATTCTTTTTCTTTTCTTTATTTATTCTATAATTTTGGCCTTAATTACAGTAATTTATACACTAAATAGATGCACATGCATGAATGCTAAGATGATGGAATTAATGATATTTACAGGCATTTGCTAGGGTTTTTGGTGCCAAAATGATAGAATAAAGATGATGAAATGTGGATTCATCATCCCCCTATACTTTACCTTTGCTAGTCCCTAGCAAACACTTATGCAATAAGTGCAAAAAGAAAAAGAAAGAAAAGAAAAAGAAGAAGATTGGATGGAGTTTAATTATCAAACTTGTCTTCACAAAATCAAAGTTTGGAGCTTAAGTCGGACCTTTGGAATTTTAGTGCGGTCGGAACCTTAATGAGAATCAAGTTTGAAATCCAACAGTCCTTGAGAATCCCAAAACTCTGTCCAAGTCTCCTCAATAGCCAGGTCAGAAATACTTCAACTCATACGCAAACTCTTACGACTATGAGTCTGACTCGTACAGTGTAAGTGATATGTAGCTCCCCACCTCAGAAGTAACAAAGAAACAACCTCCCCCAACTTGGTAACTCTAATGCCTCGGTCTAGCAACTCTTTCCTCGAGAAGCGGGGTATTCCCTTCTAAGTTCAAGTGCAACCGGCTCAAGAAGAGGGGGAAGAAGTATAGACTTTTGGAAGCTCAGCCAGTGTAGCCAAGTCTCCCGCTGCAAGCTTCATGAGATGTGACATGGATACCATAAGCTTTTGCTTTATTGGACTATATACACTCCGGTGGGGTTATTAAATTTTCAATCCGACCCACCACTTTTTTGGAGTTCTTCTTCTTCTTTTTTTTTTTCAATTGCATCTGTACAACATATCTACATGGTGCAGCATATATACAAGAAATTTTCCTCTTGAGCCAGTAGACTATCCCTCTTTTGAAGCTTTATTGCAACCCACGGCTTCTGTCTTTAGCCTTCATCACCACTAGACCAAGTTGAGGTGCACTTCCTTCACTAGAAGAAGAAGAGAGGTTCCGCCTAGAAGTACTACCCTCATATGCTACCCCAAGCCAAAGGAAACTGCCTCCTCACCACCTCATCCGTGGAGAGCTATGTGAAAGGTGCAGGTGTCCAAGTTAGGGCATTATCAACAAGAGTCGTGCGTGTGCTCCGAAATATTCTACTTAGGCAGTCAAGAATCCATTGAACCAAGTCCCGTGATCCTCAAAGAATTAAGTCAACTAGACCTGAAGTACCTCAAACCCAGTTCCTATAAGGTTCCTGTTATTAGGTAGATTATAAGGTCCAATCAAGCTCCAATCTCCGGATTTTACTTAGACTTGTTCAACTATCAAACTCAATCCGAAAAATGCTCATGCCATGCAATGCAAGAAATATTTTTGTGCTGCAATTTTCAAGATTTTGAACTTTTTATGGATTTTTGAAAAGATGATACATGCGTATGCGGATGCATTTTTTGTATTTTTCACAAAGATTTTTCAAATGTTTTTGGATTTTCATTTTGCAAATGTTTTTGGGATTTTTGAAAAGAAAAAGTTTTGGCTGAAAACTAGGTGAAAGCTATGTACACGGGAGTGCTTCTTATATATACAAGAAGTGGATTTTAAGGATTTACAAGGATAAGTGGTCAATTTTATAAGTACATATGTATAGTGGATTTTGGTGTGATGTTAGTATTCCTCAAACTTATTTGACACAAGCTTTTCACACAATTTTTGAAAACTATAGTCCAAAATAATTTTTACAATCATTTTTACAAACATGTACACACATTTGAAAATCATTTTGCAAAGGCTTTCAAAACAGTATATATAGGTTTTTCAAATATTTCTGCAACCATTTTTCAAACCATTTGCAAATCATTTTTCAAACATTTTATTTCACACAAAGAAAATAAGTTTTTACAAAACACAAATTTTTACAAAGGTTGAAAACATGTAACAAAATATTTTCAAAATAGTTTTCAATAGATGTTCACAAAGATTTTCCAACTATTTTTCAAACATTTTGCAAAAAACATTTTCACCTGATTTATTAATCAGTAATTATAAAAAGAATTTGAGGAATAACCACATCTTTTTATTAAGGTTTTTTAATGAATTTTAATGAATTATTAGCCATATTTATTACGAAAGTACGAGTTATGGCTAAAGTATATACGTAGTATATACGACCCCCCTATACTTAGCTTGAGCTATGTCCTCATAGATCGGAGAGAAAAGAGAAGACATAACTCGTACTAAGTATAGGCAAGTCTAAAGAATGAATGAATCAATGAATGAGAAGTTGACCGTCCCCCCTATACTTAGGATCAAATAATCCTAAGTATAGCAGACTGTACACAACGCAGGGAGGGTCAAGGGTGGGAATGAACAGATCGTACTCAGATTGTCTCCCCCTATACTTAGGGTAAAATATCCCTAAGTATAGACAAGAAGAGGAGACAATGGAGAAGATCAAAGAATAGAAAAACTCGGGATGCACGCCCCCCTATACTTAGGACAAAGTACGTCCTAAGTATGGAAAACTGTCTACAAGGGCGACACCTTTTCGGTAGATGAAGAAGATAGAGAAGGAAAAGAAGAAAAGAAGAAAAGAAAATGAAAGCAGAAGATGGATGAAAAGATCGTGAGGATGTACACATCACTCCCCCTATACTTAGGGTAAAAGAAGCCCTAAGTATAGACAACAACAGGAGCAATGACACAGAACGAAGAAGGAACACTCGGCTCGTCCACCCCCCCTATACTTAGGACAAAGTACGTCCTAAGCAAGGCAAACACGAGAATGGGTGGTCGAGCAATACGGAAGAAAGAACCGAGGTACACAAGGGAATATACAACATAGATGGATATACACATGATCAAGAAGGTGGAAAGCTGACCTTCTTGCGAGACCGCTGAGGGATAGATCTGATATGGTGTATGTCGACATCGGGGTCCACAGTGGACAGAAGCCGATCAGGGTCGACACGGTGAAGGCCCTCAGTGGAATCAAAACGGAAAGGGACGAACTGATCAATGGAAGCAGTATGGCTGGGTTCTCCCTTGGTGGTCCTATGATGTGAAGGCACAGACGGGTGAGTGGAAGAAGTACGACTCGGTCCGGCCTTGGAAGTCTCGCAGATCTTGAAGTGGAATGGGACAAACTCACTATCCTCGGAAGAAGTGTAATCGGAGTCGTCCTGCGAGTCCTCGTCCAGGTCAAAATCAAAAGGAACGAAATCATCAGTGGAAGTATACGAACTCAGATCGTCCTCAAGAGTCTCACCTGAATCACTGTCTTCAACAAGAGGTCTGAATTTATCAAAATAAATGGCAGCATCATAACCGACCTCAATCATCTTCACTTGTGAAGGGCCAGGAACGGATTTATCAGTGGAAGTAGTCAACACGGGTCCGTCCTGTCTAGTCTTACTCAAGTTATTTGTTGCCTTATGAGGTCTCTCAAAGTAATGAGCAACATCATAAACATCCTCAATTATTTTGGTATCTGCCCCCTGCTCAAATGGTTCAATCACATAAATACTCTGGATTTCATCAACACATCGCCACACACCAGGAGGAGGATTAGTGAGGTCCATGCTTTCCGACTTCCTCCCCTTTCGGGGGATCCGTCGGGTCTCATCAGGGATCACTAAGGAAGTATCTCTAGTAGCATCAGGTATGTCACAGGCCTCAGAGTCAGCTATAGTCGGTGAAGGTGCATCAAGTGCAGGTCTCTGGTCAACTGTGGGTGTGGTGATCAACACTTCGCTCTCGTCAATAGGACGGAAGCGAATCTCTCCTGATCCATAGTCAATAACGACCCTCGCAGAGGCGAGGAATGGTCGTCCCAGGATGATTGGAGATGGCTCCCCTGTGGAGTTCTCCATGGGCAACACGACAAAATCTACCTTGTGGCTCGTGCCCTGAATAGAAATGACGGCGTTTTCAAGGATACCCTTCGGCCTCTTGATGGATCCATCAGCAAACTGAACGATCATCCTGGTTTTCTTGAGAGGCCCTAAGTGAAGAGACTGTACCAGCGAGAAGGGTAAGATGCTAATAGATGCACCGCCGTCTAGGAGAGTGCGATCACAAGTATGGTCAGAGATGGTGCAAGTGATGAAAGGTGTAGCTATGTTCTTCCTCTTGGGAATGGGACGTTGAGTGATGGCGAGGGCAGTGGCCATGGTCAGAATATGATGCTCAGATCTGCTCCTCCGCTTTCTCTTCTTGGGAAGAGGAGCAGATAATTGGGTCATGGCCTGCTGAAGTGGGGCACGGATGATCTCATGAATAGTGGCCACCACTTCGGGTTCAGTCAACATTTTTTTGAATTGTTGCACTTCCTCCATACAAGGGAGGAAGTCGGAATCAGCATATACACGAGGCATGCCAAGAGCAGTCTGTACAGCGGCATCCTCGGGGTTAAAGGTAGGACTGGATGTGAATGGATGTGTGGTCAAGGGTTTTGGCAAGTGGACACTCTCCTCAAAATCTTGATCAGCTAAGTGTCTCCCGAAATCTTTTTGGATTTTTAGATTTTTCTCATTTTTTTGTATTTTTGGCGATTGCAAGCTCCCATGATTCTTCACAAGCAAAGCTGTATCCTCAATGAAAAGAGCACTAGTCCGATATTCTCTCAAAGTGTCAAGATTTTCCTTCATCAAATTGATGTGCTCTAGCATTAGGTTCATGACAATACTCATGGAGGTCGTGGGAGGTGACTCCAACAGGTCAGACTCGGGTGGATGTGGACATGGAGGCGGATAATATATAGGTGGGGGTGGATGTGGGTAGAAGTCCGAGTCGTGATACTGTGGTTGAGGCGGATATTTACACAAGTCTGAAAAAGTAGGAGGAGGATCCTCCTGGCAAAAGGGAGGTGGACCAGCTGGAGGGTACGAGGAATCCGCAAAATCCGGATAAAAATCGCTCCAGGGATCCATCTCGAAACAAGAGAGAAGTGATTCGGGGGAGCACGAAGGTCAAGTTAAAAGAGTGAAGAAAAAGGCGCAAATGCGCAGAGATGATCTAGAACACACACAACAATCACAGACAAAAATGAAAAGAATGCAAACCCTCAATTCACCTACTCAACTCGGTAGAGACCGCAAAATGCGGTCTTTTTATCTTGTCTGTTTTAGAGTTAGGTGAGAAGTCAAGAAGTTGCGCAAACACTTAGGGGGCTGAATGGGATTTGGGCACTAACCTTAGTGTGTGCGCGAGCAATGTAAAACGAAGACAATGAGGGGATTACTCGCCCCAATACAAGATTTTTCTTTTTGGTTGATTTTAGGGTCGAGTAATATTAGCAGTCCCAATTTTATTGGTTATCACTTTTTTTTGAATTTTTAATGAAAATGCACGATCCTAACGGGGAATCAATTCTTTTGAGCACCTAGGTTGGCAAAATCAGAGGGAGAGTCGGAAAAGCAATGCAAGCGGCAAATAATGATGGATGCTAATGCGTAAATGCTCACCTTGCCTCCAGCACTCTACATGCAAGGATGCTCAGCAGAATTGAAACCTATCTATATGCAAATGCAAAGCCGATGAAATCGCCCTAAGTTCAGAAATTGCTATTATCGTGAAGAACCACAAGTCGACCACTTATCTTTAACCTAAGAGTCCGGTCTTGGCTTACCCCTCCTCTTCTCGACACACTCGAGTTCAGGAGTAGCGCTTGATGGGGCTCGCTCACGGCACATGGGTTAAGAGATAAATGCACAGACTGTTTAAATTTTGACTAAGTCCAAACGCGGCTATAGGTACATGCAAGATATATTAGGTGTTTGGCCTTAATCTATCGCAAGCAATCCTAAATCTAAGGGCTCAATCACACAAAGTGAAGAAAACAAAACCGGAAAACAAAGTAAAAAAATGCGATGAAAAGCCGACAAAACTGCGGTGAGCCCCCAAGTGAACAAACACTTGGAATTTGGGCCCGAATGTCCAAGTATCCAAGTGTACCTGTATTATTACAAATTAATAGTCTCTCTCTCACAGAAATAAAGTGCAACTAGTCTAATCACTCTCTCTCAGTCCTCCTGCTCTCTCCTGCCGGCGTGACCTAAGAAGGCCGGCTCAGCTTCCCAAGGATGCTCCGGATCACCTAAGCAATCCGCCTTGCTCCGCGGTCCCTCACAAGAAGACAAGAAAAGAGATGGTCAGATAGCTCAACAAGATATATCAAAAATGTAAGAGATGGAAAATAATGCTATGGTAAACAATCACACAATCAAACAAAATGTGAACTACTCGCTGTTGCTCCCCGGCAACGACGCCATTTGATAAACTCGGAAATCGATCGGTCTTGTGTTCCACACAAGGCGGGAACACAGTCGAAGTGTCGACCAATCAAAATCTGAATTTAATCAACAATTAACCCACACTAAAGATCAACGAATTAGAACTAATGTGGAGTTAAAATTTATTTTTAACTCTGTACAAATGGTGTATAGTGACAAGTATGCAGAGAGTTCGAACACAGGGAGCAAGCAGGGTAGTTCAAACAAGTGAATGCACTAGTGAATGTGTGTGTGAGGTGTCTACACTAAGCAAGCAAGCAAAGATGTTTTTTGTGGGTTTTTAATTTTTAATATTTTTTTTTATTTTAATTTTGTATTTTGATTTTTAATTTTCTGATTTTTATATTTTCTATTTTATATTTTTCTTTTTCTTTTTCAATATTGGAATTTAAAGACAATATAATCAAAGACAAGGTAAGATATTTATAAAGCTAGGTAAAAATTACCAAAAATCCAGAAATAAATTGTTTTTGAAATTTTTAAGAATTTTTTACTGTTTTTGTGATTTTTGGGGATTTTTCAAGGTGTTTTTGATATTTTTAATTACTGAAATAAGGCACAACAGTGGAAATAAGGCTGGCTGTGAATAAAATGCGATTTAAAAATAGCAACCAGTAGCTCAAAATTTTCACACTATTTTTCAAATAAAAAGGACAAAATGAGGAACAAACTGAAACTGAGTTTTTGATTTTTGGAGTTTTCTACTATTTTATATATTTTTTTTTGAGTTTTTTGAGTGTTTTTAAATTTTTAGTGTTTTTCTTTTGAACTTTTTAATGATTTTTGGACTGACACTAAAAGATGATAAAATAGACACTAGGTAATTTTTTTTTGGAATTTTTGGAGGTGTTTTAATATTTTTTTTGGTATTTTCTAAGCTAGACAGTGCACAAAAAGGATGTTTTTGATTTTTAATAAATATGACAATAGAATGAAATCAAAAACTAAATATGTGGCGTTGAAGTACACATGTCCAGGAGCTTAAGTCTATTTTTGTGAAATTTTTGGAGTTAAAATGATAGGCTAAATAATTAGAACAAACATCCAAACATCAAACAGTCCTGGCAGGGGTGTATGTGCAATATCTCAAACATCCAGGGGCATACATGCAATTTTCCACAAAATATTACACTAAAATTTGCATTCACTGGACTAAAAACAAATTACAAAAACCGAAGGGGCCTTCGCGCAAAATGTCCAAGCCACGCACGTGCGATACACGCGCCTGGCAGGGACCAAATAATAAATGGTGCTACTGTGGAAAATACTTTATTCGAAGATGGTGACGGTGCAAATACATTCCGTGCTTTTAACCCAACTCAGGCGGAAGAGACTTATTCGATGGTCACTGCTAACCGCTTTTGGTCCCAAATTTTTGGGGTTGCTTTTTCCAATAAACGTTGGTTACATTTCTTTATGTTATTTGTACCAGTAACCGGTTTATGGATGAGTGCTACTGGAGTAGTCGGTCTGGCTCTGAACCTACGTGCCTATGACTTCGTTTCTCAGGAAATCCGTGCAGCAGAGGATCCTGAATTTGAGACGGTCCGGGGGTGCAATGCAAATATCCCAAATATTTAACGCTAAATACAAAAGTTCTAGGACTAAACCAGAATAACTGAACCCCAGGGGTCCCTTCGCAAAATGGCCACGCACCTCACGCGCACGGGCACGTGAGATGACGTGGCCGAGGACCTTCTTGTAAATACGTGAAAGTTTGGGGGCCTTAAAGTAAATGTTACAAAAAGAAATCAACGGCAGATGAAAGTTTGAGTTTCTATTATAAAATACAAAAAAACAAGTTGGGTTTATAGTGCAAAATACCCAACTTAGGCGCGAGCGGACGGTGGATCTGACTTGACTTATACACGTGTCGCGCGCCTGTGCTGCGATGCCGCTTCGCGATCGAGGGCTCGGGTTAGATGATCGAAAGGAGATGGGCGGTCCTGAGCCCTCCGTATCCGACGGCTGCTGTGCTCCTGGAAGAACGAGGCTGATCGAACGGCTTGGAGGAGTCGACGAAGAACAGGGGTGAACCCGCCGCGAGGCGAGTTTCCCAGGTCCAGATCAGGCTCCCCCGCCGCGAGTTGATGCTCCAAAATGCCTGGGAAGCTTCCTGGGACGTCCGTCTAGCTCGTGACGGTGTCAAAATGGAGGGAGAGACGCCGGTGCGCCGCCACGACGTGGGTGTACAGGGACTGCTCCAGGTAGCTCGGCGAAGATGCTCTTGAGGCTCAGACGCCTCCTTCAAGTCCTGCGAAGAAGGATAGAGAACGACAGCGCAAATGGCAGATAACTTGGCCTTTATTGGCGAGTAAACGGTGGGGTATGGAGTGGATAATGGTCACCGGAGTTCAAAGGGCTCCGGCGAGGTGGCGATCAGGTGGCTCGATGGATAGGAGGCGAAACGAGATATGGGGGTTGAATCTACAGCTACTGCAAAGCTAACAAATGCAAGAAAAAGATATTGTAAACCAGCCTCGAGCCCAGAAAGGGCGAGGGAAAACCTCACGGCGGCGCAGCCACCGGAGGTGCTTGGAACGCGGCGTTTGGGGTCGCCGCACCTCGACTGAGATGGGGGAGGATTCCCCTGTCACGAGAACTTTGCCCTCGACCCACACCTGGAAGTTTTTGGGTACCCAAATCCGGTTCAAAGAGCTATGGGAAGTGAGGGGGTTGGTTTTGAAACATGGTGGAGAGGCGAGTTTCGAGGAGGAGTCACGGGCAAGCCATGACGATCTGGGAAGATCTGATAGGTCGGCGGGCTAGGTGGGTCTACAGTGAGCAACTTTCATGAAGAGATCGACTACCCTCGAGCAACGCATCATGGCGAAAAAAATCGAGAAAGTAGGGGTCTTAGGCGTTCTGACAAGCAGAAGGCAAGGGGTCAGAGAGTTGACCCAGGTCAACTCTCCAGCCCTCCTGGTTGGTCCACGTGGACCAAACAGGAAAAAGCCTGGAAAAAAGTATTCTAAAATCATTTAAAAATAGTAAACGATTTTATTAATTCTTTATTATAAAATAAAAAATGTTTATTATTTTATAAATTATTTTATGGTGAAGTATATTTTTACAAGTTTGCATTTATACCCCTATATAGGTATATTATCTATATATTTGAGTATTTTATTTTTATTTAGGTATTTTTAATATTATTATTTTTATTTATGATTTTATAAAATTATAAAATACTTTTATGTATGCAAATATATTTTTATTTTATTTTTATGATATGTTTTGTATATTTAATAAAATACAAGTATGTTTTGTATAAGTATATATATAGGTAATGTACCTATGTATTGAATATATACAAGTATTTTTATTTGTATTTTAATTATGTTTTTATTCTGATTTTAATACACATAATTATTATAAGTAATATTTACAACATTATAAAAATATAAAATTATAAAAATACTAAATAATTAATAAATTGAATATTTTAATATGTACAAGTATACAATGTGGGTCCAAAAGCCAACTTTCAAACCGTAGCTCCGCCAAATGCGAAACCATCGCCATTGGATAGATTATTTTATTCTATATACAATTAAAGGTGAGTTTGCTGCATTTGGAGTTTTTATTTGTGAGATACGGGTCTGGGAAGTTGGGATTCTGGATTTTTATTTAGACCATAACTTTTTATCTGTACATTATTTTTCTGTGAAATCAATTTTGTATTTTTCTTTATTAAATTATCTACAACTTTCATGTACAAAGTTTCTTCATTTGATATGTAAAAAGTGGAACCAAAAATAGGTCCCAAAATGAATAAAGAATGAATAAAAGTATAGGTATTTTATTTGTATTTCTGACCTTATCTCCCCCTACTTTATTCCTTGTCGACCTATTCATCAAGATGCCTAGGTCTCGGGGTTTTGGGTCATAAAATATTTACAATATTTTATTCTTTTTCTTTTCTTTATTTATTCTATAATTTTGGCCTTAATTACAGTAATTTATACACTAAATAGATGCACATGCATGAATGCTAAGATGATGGAATTAATGATATTTACAGGCATTTGCTAGGGTTTTTGGTGCCAAAATGATAGAATAAAGATGATGAAATGTGGATTCATCAGGTGCCTAGAGGTCCTCCAAGAACAGGTCGCCGGCAAGTTTCACCGGCCAAATACGTACGCGGTGGTCCTCCTGCGGTGCTTCTCTGAGAGGGGAAAGGAATCCCAAAGTCTTCCGCAGCGATCAGTAGGCTCCAACAGGGTCGAGAGCGTCTGGAGAGCTCCGACGATGAGAATCACCTGGAGCAGTTGTGCTTCGACTGTTGGACCCCCAGATGGGGTCCTTCTTCGGTTTTACCTACACAGGGAGAAAGCTGGGTCGAGGGCAAAGTGACTCGACCTGGTTACGAGCGGAGTGGATGCATGTAGGAGGTGGTGTGGCGCTCTCCGACGAGGCGACGACGGAGGGGAGCGGTGGTCCTGCTCCGAGGCGAGTCAGGATGATCCGAGGGGCGTAGAAGCTGTAGAGGATTCTCGTGAAGGTGATGCGATAGTCGGATGATCGAAATGATGGTCAGAGTGGAGTGGGTTGGCCGGAATCAGCCGGCGGCGCAAAATGCGAAATCAGAAATGGAAGCTAATCTAAGGGATGGCGATGCTACCTAATGATCGCGGACGTCTATGCTGGAGGTGGGTGACCTCCTGGGGTCCTTGCCTTAATGGAGCGACATCTCCAGAGGCTCGAGTTTTTTCGGGCGGAGCACGGTGGCGCAAACCATCGGACCTTGGGCTAGGGCGCTTCACTCCACGCTGCAACACCTCCTGTGGATTGTTGCCACTCAATGCAAGAAGGTGGAGGCCAGAGGTGTCTGAAACGGTGGCCGAAGGTGGTCTGAAATGAGCGGTAGAGCTGAACTAAATAGTGGTGGAGATCCGATAGAAATGGAGTCGGGTAGGGCATGCTGATGCACAGATCCCTAGGACGATCCCTGGGCGTAGATCAGTGATGGATAAAGTAATCGAGGCCCGGGGTTTAGATTGACGGTGGTCGGATCAAGCCTGCAAAAATGGGAGAATATCGGGTCGGGGGCACAGATCCGGGCAAAGTGGTCCAGGGGGACAGTTGACCGGGGGTCAACGTTCCCCCGTGAACCAATGAGAAAAATCCATTTATTAATTATTTGTAAAAGCATTTTAAAATAGAAAATGATTTTATTTGAAAATATGTTCAACATGAAAATGTTTATTTATTTTCAAAGTATTTTTTTGTGATTTTTATTTATTTTTTTTAAAAATAAATAATGTATTTACATTATATTATTATCATATACAGGTATGTATACCTACGTGTTTTTTATTTTTATTTTTAATTTTTTATTTATGTATATTTATTCCAATTTTGTATTTTATTTATTTACATTATAAAATATGGAATATAAACTAATTTTTATTAATTATTTACAAGGGGAAAGAAATAGGTATTTTATTTTATATACATGGTCTATGTACACTGATGAGAGAGAATTTTATTTATTTTTCTTTTTCATTTTATTTTCCCATTTTTGTTTTAGTTTTATTTTTGCAAATATGTACAAAATATAGGGAACATAAATATATTTTTATTTTTAGAAAATAATTTGTTTACATATAGAGGGATATATACACCATGTTGAGTCACTCTATCTCTCTCTACTTATTTTATTTTGCGGTCATACCCTTGTGGAGCCCTCCCTTGGGTTTGGATCACTCAATATTTATTCTAAATATTTCCCTCTTTTTCTTTATTTCTTCATTCCTTTATTTTTATGCAAAAACATGCTAATTATGATTATTTACATGATGCATGCATTTTGACGAATTATTGTATTTACAAGTATTTACATGGTATTTTGCCAAGGTTTCTAGCTAAATAAAGGAATAAAGAGTGATAAATGGGGATTCATCATCCACACACCATACGTGCATGAGTCACGTGAGGTGACGTGGCCGAGGACCTGTTAGCAATACTACAAAGTTCGAGGGGCTTCTTGTAAATATTTTAGAAATTATAAAAGCAGATGAAGGATTTAATATACTATTTAACAAATACAAACACGTGTCGGCACAGGGGCGGGTGATGACGCTTTGATTTCGACGGCTGAGATTAGATGGTCCTCGACGCGATCGACGATCGAGAGCCTCTTGATCAAACGACTTTGACCTGGAGCGTTGGCCTCGATCCGACGGTGGAGAGTGGCGATGGATGTACAAGGATGATCCGCCGGTGAGGCGATCTTCCTCGCTCCTGATCGGCCTCCTCTAGCGTGACTTCATGCTTCAAAATGGTTGGGGTGCTTCCCGGAGTGGCCCTCTGTTGATTGAAAGCTCCAAAAACTCTGACGTGGACCGTAAATGGAGCAACAAGGTGGTGGAGCAATGGTTCTCTTGAAGGATATGGGGAAAAACCTCAAGAGCATCACGGAAGCGTGATCGTCGTATCGGATACGACGGAGAACAACTAGTCGCACTAGTTATTCGGTGCTGCGGAATTTAAAAAAAATTATTCGATGAAACCACATGATCTGAGAACCATTCTCAGATCGTTTCATCTATAACCACAACAAGTATAATGCAATACCTCTTGAAGCGTGGTTGACCGAGTCTCTAAGAGAAGAGACCTCCTGTCTCAAGTCCGATCGTCGGAGAGATTGCTTGCGAGCGCGGGGATGAACCGCGTAGTCCTCGCAATCCAAGAAGTTGATCCAAGCACGGTTGCTCCTGATCTCATCGCACGAGATCGAATGTCTCCTTCGTGAGTGAAGCACTCCAAGTAGACGGAGAACCGCAGAGCGTCGAAGCGGAAGCACGATGGTGCGGGTGTCGACGATACTTTCCACCAAGGTATGGTGGACGGCCACCAAGAAAAGAGGGAGAGAGGGCTGTCGAGTATGGAGAAAGAGAGAGAGATGTGTGCTACAATAGCATGTAAATAGAGAGCATGGTATGCCTCTCTATTTATAGGGTTTTGGGATCCATAGATCTCAATCCATGGGAGATATAAAATCAATGGATGAGATTGATTTATGTCAATCCAATGGTCAAGATTGTTGTTGGTAAAAGCCAACAACTTGTGATCTAATTTTGATTAAATATATTTGATAAATGAAATATATATTAATACCAAATTAAATCAATCAAATAAGGAGTAAAAATATAAAGGATATCAACCTTCCCCATTAGAGGGAGTGGACGACCACCAATTCCATAAAGGAATTGGTGCCGCCACCTCCTTCCCATATGGGGAGGGCAATCTCATGGATTCCCATGAGATTGCACATCTCCTTGATTTTCTCTCTACTTATTTCCAACAACTATTTGTTGGTAATTTTATTCACCAAAATAATTCTCAATTAATTTTGGGAATATTGCAATCTTGATATTAGAAAATTGTGAATCACATTCACTACCCAAAACAAAATGTAATTTACATTTTCAATTAATTAGACAATGTGTATCCAATACACATTAACAATTAATTTACAAATATAAATTATAATTATTTCTCTCTAATACATTATAAATCACATTTATAATATATTATGAATAATTGGATATTACTATCCACATTATTCTTATCCATAATAATTAAATCACATTTAATTATATTGGATAATTCCTCATACATCATGATAATTAAATCACATTTAATTATCAATTTCTCATTGCTTAGATTTTATGGAATTATTCTTAAACCATTTAAGAACAATGCTATTTCTCCTCAGATACTTGGAGATAAGGACAGGGCGATTGTATTGTTCCACGTATAGTGACTTGGATATTGAGATCACATCTCAAATCCAAGTCCCATGGACCTCTCATAGATGTTTGATTAAATCAAGACCATAAACCTAATCTTCTCATTGCGTCTGAATCTCATTCAGATCAATGTCCAGTATATGGACTAAGATTCGGTCACTTCTCTAATGAGAGGAGTCACTAAAATCCAGACCTGTTTCATCACTCCCTCGGAATGGAAGCGTCATGGTTATACAATCGTTTATGATCAAATCACCCTTCAGGTATTCCCAATACCTGTACATCTTGCATACTGGAAGACTCATGATGATCCCGAAGATATAGATCACTTTTACACTGTCATCTTCAGGGTTTGATCACTAAGTTTCTCAATCTTCATTCTTGGGATATGGAACAGATCATATGCTTTCATAAAGCATATATCTTACCTTCAAATTGACATCATGCTTCTAAAGCATGATGACCATGCATGGAATTTTGTCAGTACCAAAACCTCATGAGTGAGCTCATGTCTCCCGGTTCACAAGTGAACCTGTATGATCCCTTTGAGAGATCATATTACTCATATGCCCTTACATGTACACCATCTCGCCTGTATATAGACCTTGGTTAGGTCATCAACCTATTGCTCTGCCAATTGTACATACTCAGACATATAGCAATACATTTGTCTCTGGTCAGAAGATGTTTGCCTGTGATGTGACAATATTCATCATAGGTCTTTGGTTATCTCGATCTCGTTAAATCAACTCATTGACTCAACTAATCTGATACCTCCGAATCAATATTCCCATGCAGATGACCTGCATCAAGAGGTCGATCAGATATTAGTCTAATGAGATAGGATTGCCATCTCCCACTCAGACTGGAGATCACTACTTGTCAATCATTGACGATGCTTGATGAGTCCTCTATCTAACTCCTTAGATATTCATCCAAGCATCAACCTCTATGATTCAATTAATGAATCAACAGCTGTATGATTATCAAGTTGGCCATGGTACATAACCCTTATTGTACAGAGGGACCTTATAGTGCATTCATTCATTCAATATCAAAAAGGGAGTGAAACATAATCAACAACTTTTATTGATAAATCATTAATTACAATAACATTTATTGTAGGAATGGTTCGCGTTGGGCTCACATTGCTAACAATCTCCCACTAGCCCTCAGAACCATTCAGGAACAATCCTTAAACCCATACTCATTACATGCTGGTCAAAAACCTTCTATGTTAGAGGTTTGGTAAGAGGATCAGCAACGTTGTCGGCAGAGGCCACCTTGGTGATGATGATGTCACCACGCTTTTGAATCTCCCGAATGATGTGGTATTTCCTTTCTACGTGCTTGCTCTTCTGATGCCATCTGGGTTCCTTCGCCTGGGCAATGGCTCCCGTGTTATCACAGAGTAGCGGGATGGGAGTATCAGAGGAAACTACGCCAAGCTCCTGGACGAACTTGTGCAACCACACCGCCTCCTTTGCAGCATCTGATACGACAATGTATTCGGCTTCTGTTGTTGAATCTGTTGTAGTGTCATGCTTCTTGCTTCTCCAGCTCACAGCACCACCATTCAACAGGAACAAAACCCTGATGTCGATTTTCGATCATCAACATCTGATTGGAAGTCAGAATCTGTATATCCCAAGACTTGGAGATCACCATCTCCATAGAGCAAGATGTAATCTTGCGTCCGTCTTAGATATTTGAATATGTTCTTTACTGCATTCCAGTGTTGTTCTCCATAGCAGGATTGGTAACGACTTACCACTCCCACTGCATGGCAGATATCTGGCCTAGTGCACATCATAGCATACATTAAGCTTCCTACAGCTGATGCATAAGGGCATCCAGCCATGGCTTTCTTTTCCTCAACAGTTTGAGGAGCCATTCCTTTAGACAGGTGGATACCATGTCTTAAGGGCAGGGATCCTTTCTTGGAACTATCCATATGGAATCGTTCAAGAATTTTCTTAATGTATCCATGTTGTGACAATCCCAATATCCTCTTCTCTCGGTTTTTGAACAACTTTAGACCCAAGATGTAAGAGGCTTCTCCAAGATCTTTCATCTCAAAGGTATGGGACAACCAAATCTTCAAACTGGTCATCATCCCTGTATCATTCCCAATGATAAGGATGTCATCTACATAAAGCACAATGAACACAATGGCACTCCCACTAAGCTTCTTGTATACACAAGGTTCATCAGGATTCTGCACAAAATCATAACTCTTTATGGTTTCGTCAAATCTGATGTTCCAACTACGAGAAGCTTCCTTGAGCCCATAGATGGATTTCTTCAGCTTGCATACTTTTCCATCCTCAGTCATGAAGCCCTGGGGCTGCTCCATGTAGATATCCTCCTCGAGGTATCCATTGAGGAAAGCCGTCTTGACGTCCATCTGTCAGATGTCGTAGTCAAGATATGCAGCTATAGCCAGCAATGCCTTAATGGATTTAAGCATAGCCACAGGAGAGAATGTCTCATCGTAGTCGATGCCTTCTCTCTGTGTGTAGCCCTTGGCTACAAGCCGTGCTTTGAAAGTCTCTACTTTCCCATCAGGTCCCCTCTTTCTCTTGAAGATCCATTTGCACCCAATGGGTTTTACCCCTTTAGGTGGATCCTCTAGGGTCCATACACCATTCTTATGCATGGAGTCAATTTCTGACTTCATTGCTATCATCCATCTATCCATGTCATGATCCGCGAGTGCTTCATCAAATGAAGTAGGATCATTGTCAATCTCACTTGACACATGGAATCCATACCTTTCAGGTGGTGCAACCACCCTCAAACTCCTTCGAAGAGGTATGGGTGTTTCATCTTTATTTACTTCTTCAGTTTCTGATCAAGGAAGCTCAGAATCTTCAGGGGATTCTATGAGTTCCTCTACTTCACTTTTGTCTTGACTTTTAAGGAAATCATACTGCAGAAATTTCACATCTCTAGAGACAAAAACCTTTTGGGTCTCGGGATCATAGAGTTGGTATCCAATACCATCTCTAACATACCCAATGAAGTAACACTCACGAGTGCGAGATTCCAGCTTTCTTGCATCCACGTTCTTTGCATGGACCAAGCAACCCCAAACCCTCAAGTGTTTAACACTAGGTTTGGTTCCATACCAGAGCTCATGAGGAGTCTTAGGTACAGATTTGCTAGGAATCTTATTCAGGATATATATTGCAGTCTCTACTGCATATCCCCAGAAACTAAGTGGCAAATGTGTTTTACTCATCATTGAACGGACCATATCCATGATGGTCCTATTGCGTCTTTCAGCAATACCATTAAGTTGGGGAGTTCCAGGAGTAGTGAGATTGGAGACAATTCCATTCTCTTTAAGGTATTCCTTGAATTCGTCAGAGAGGTACTCGCCACCTCGATCAGATCAAATTCGTTTAATCTTCCTATCGGTTTGGTTCTCAACCAAAGCCTTGAATTCTTTGTACTTTTCAAAGGTTTCATATTTATGACGTAATAGGAAGACAAACCCGTATCGTGAATGGTCATCAATAAACGTCAAATAATATCGATATCCATTTCGAGTCGCGGTACTGAAGGGACCACATACATCAGTATGTATTAAGTCAATAATACCTTCGCATCTAGTAACCTTGTTACGGAAAGGAATCCTAGTCATTTTACCATGAATACAATGTTCACAGGTAGGTAAGGATTGAACCTGTAGAAAATCTAAAGGTCCATCCTTTATCAATCTATTGATCCTATCAACAGATAAATGACCAAGCCTTTGATGCCAAATCATGTTTGAATGATTTTCATTATTCCTGGATCTTTTAGGGTTTTTATTAGTGGTTGTAACATTCATGACATGCTCATTAATGCACAATTCATAGAGTCCTCCAGAAGTCAAAATACCATCTGCAATATATTTATCATAATGATTTATTACTAATTTATTATAGATTAGGAATGAATATCCACTTCTAACTAGCTTAGATATAGATATTAAATTCCTTCTTATTTCAGGTACATAAAGACACTCTTTAAGTACTAGGACTCTACCACAAGATAATGATAGCCGACAAGTCCCGACGGTGACTGCTGCAACACTTGCATCAGATCCCATCTGGATGACTATCTCCCTTTCTTCAAGTTTTCTAATTTCCTGGAACAAATGCAACAAATTGCATACATGAACAGAAGCACCAGAATCAACAACCCAACTTCCTTCTCGTCCTACGAGAAAATTGGTTTCAATGATAAAAGTAGATTTTATACCTGCTGGGGCTTTACTTTTGTCGACCGACTTCAGGTAATCCGGGCAATTACGCATCCAGTGCCCCGTCTTTTTGCAGTGATGACAGACGTCGGTTTTCTTCGACGCCATAAGAGTGGATGCATTGGAAGAAGAGCCAACACTTTGTCCCTTCTTCTTTCTCGTCTGGGCTGGACCCTTCCGAGAACCATGCTTCCGACCGCGCTTCCCTCTGACCTGTGCAACCATTGCACTGCCAGTGGGACCATCCTTCTTCATTACGTCTTCTGCAGACTTTAATGCAGCAAGGAGAGCAACACTTGTCAATTCCAGCTTGTTCATGTGGAATGACACTACAAAGTTATTGAAAGATTTGGGCAACGACAGCAGAATGAAGTCAGCTTGCATGTCTGCGTCCATTGTTGCCCCAAGAGTCTCCAGCTCCGACAAGTACCCAAACATTTTGAGTACATGTTCACGAACCGAAATCCCTTCCTGCATCCTGCAGCGAATGAGGTCTTTCATAACATTGTACCGCTGTGTGCGGTTAATGTCACCAAACATATCCTTAAGATTCTGCATGATCTCCTAGCAAGTATTCATCTCCACATGTTGCTTCTGAAGAACATTGGAGAGAGAACCCAAGATGTAGCATCTAGCCAAGACATGATCCTCATCATACTTATCATTATATGCTTTTTCTTCCTTTGATTTAGGGTTTTCAAGCTTGTCTTCCGAGAGCACATAACTGATGTGCTCTGCCGAGAGTACAAGCTCCAAATTACGGATCCAATCCGAGTAATTTGGTCCGGTCAATTGGTTGACCTCCAGAAGCCTGCTCAGTGGGTTCATGGATTTCATTTTTTGAAATTGAGAATGCACTATATTAGAATATAATATATTCAATTTAGTTTTATTTGATCAAGGCATTTTAAATCAAATTAGTCTTGCTATGTCAACCATGAAAGTTTATTCCCTTAATCACTTTCAAAGTAGGAGATATACTTACCAATATATCTCAAGCAAGAACTGGGATCTCCTCTTTATCTTTGTCATATCCCAATAATATGAGAACTTATGACTACAATAAAGAGAAGCGGGAACACATTCCGTCTTGCAAGTCCAACTTGCTTTTCCCAATTCGATCTTTAATACCCGGGCCCACCACCCCTAAGGTGATATTGACCCGTCATTAATTGAACCAACCGTCAATAGGAATACAACTCGCTATGCGCAATCCAATATCACCCTAATAATATGAGGGCTCGATATTGGGGTCACTACGCATACGTCCTTACTCTTTCGAGAAGCGACGAGCCCGATCCAAATGGATCATATGCAGGAGCTGTCACTTCGGACAGGTATCTCCCACATATAATATCTGGCGACGAAACCCTTCACCTTGACGGGAGATCATGGATGTCACTTATGTGATCCTCCATCTCCTATTCAAATTCTAATTAATTAACATGAATCATATTCATATAATTAATTCTTCCAAAGGAATTATTAACTCTAATCATATTAGAGTATTCTAATTGGACATAATTAATTCAATCATATTAAATTAACTACCAATCCAATTCAATCAATCAAACTTGATTGTCTTACTTGAATATATATGGTATTATTCTCAAAGTACATATTAATTCGTATTTTAATAATTATAAAATACATCTTGATTTCTTCGACATTATACAGACCCTACCCGCTGTCATGGCCAGTACCGGCGAGAGTGGGACGGACCACATACGTTGCAACCCACTACCCCAACGTCTCCGACTAGACACCATATCCGCCTCGGGAACGCATAATGCCAAATAGATCAATTTGTACTTGAGATGATCATCGGTTCTTCAACCGAAATTATACCACATAGTAATCAAAACAATTTTGATTATAAGAAAATTTGCTAGACAAATTCCCAATCCTATTCAAGCAAGGAGTTTGATGACTGTGATTCCAATTATGATTTATATCAAATCTAATCAATTAATTGGTTGGGGCCAAGTCAATTAGGTAAATAATTATTTTCTAATATTTCACAAATATTTTTCAAGATTTTTTGATGAAATTAACAATTAATTTCACTAATTGACAATCACTTGGTTCTAGATTAAGACTGTAATTTCAGTAATGATCCCTACTCACTAAAATTAACATATCTCAATCAATTTAAATCCAAATTAGACAAACTCAATTTTCAAAGATTGCTAACTTGATTTAGGACAGAAGCCAAGTGATGTTTCATGCATTTAGAGGCAATTCTAAACAGTAATTAATATTTTAATTACGTTCAGATCTACAGTACCCGCAACAGTGCATACATGTTCAATAAAACAACCATATCTCGAGCATACGAAATCCGATTTACGTAAACTCAGATCCTATGGTTTCATTATTAAATGGGAAACAAAATCCCAGTATTATTTAAACAATTTAAACAGTGCCTAATTTATTTATTAAACAGATCTTCGAAATCAAATGCAATGAAAACTTTCGCGATCTTAACGAACCCAAGTCGTCCTCGGTTAGCGAATGATATTCGAAACCATCAACCTAAGGCTCTGGTAACACTTGAAGGATATGGGGGAAAACCTCAAGCGCATCACGGAAGTATGATCGTCGTATCGTATACGATAGAGAACAACTAGTCGCACTAGTTATTCGATGCAGTGGAATTTAAAAAAAAATTATTCGATGAAACCACATGATCCGAGAACCATTCTCAGATTGTTTCATCTATAACCACAACGAGTATAATGCAATACCTCTTGAAGCGTGGTTGACCGAGTCTCTAAGAGAAGAGACCTCCTGTCTCAAGTCCGATCGTCGGAGAGATTGCTTGCGAGCGCGGGGATGAACCGCATAGTCCTCGCAATCCAAGAAGTTGATCCAAGCACGGTTGCTCCTGATCTCGTCGCACGAGATCAAAGTCTCCTTCGTGAGTGAAGCACTCCAAGTAGACGGAGAACCTCAGAGCGTCGAAGCGGCAGAACGATGGTGCGGGTGTCGACGATTCTCTCCACCAAGGTATGGTGGACGACCACCAAGAAAAGAGGGAGAGAGGGTTGTCGAGTATGGAGAAAGAGAGAGAGAGAGAGATGTGTGCTACAATAGCATGTAAATAGAGAGCATGGTATGCCTCTCTATTTATAGGCTTTTGGGATCCATGGATCTCAATCCATGGGACATATAAAATCAATGGATGAGATTGATTTATGTCAATCCAATGGTCAAGATTGTTGTTGGTAAAAGCCAACAACTTGTGATTTAATTATGATAAAATATACTTGATAAATCAAATATATATTAATACCAAATTAAATCAATCAAATAAGAAGTGAAAATACAAAGGAGATCAACCTTCCCCATTAGAGGGAGTGGACGGCCACCAATTCCATAGAATGGGTGCCGCCACCTCCTTCCTATATGGGGAGGGCAATCTCATGGATTCCCATGAGATTGCACATCTCCTTGATTTTCTCTCTACTTATTTCCAACAACTATTTGTTGGTAATTTTATTCACCAAAATAATTCTCAATTAATTTTGGGAATTGATATTGGAAAATTGTGAATCACATTCACAACCCAAAACAAAATGTAATTTACATTTTCAATTAATTAGACAATGTGTATCAAATGCACATTAACAACTAATTTAAAAATATAAATTATAATTAGCTCTCTTTAATACATTATAAATCACATTTATAATATATTATGAATAATTGGATATTACTATCCACATTATTCTTATCCATAATAATTAAATCACATTTAATTATATTGGATAATTCCTTATACATCATGATGATTAAATCACATTTAATTATCAATTTCTCATTGCTTAGATCTTATGGAATTATTCTTAAACCATTTAAGAACAATGCTATTTCTCCTCAAATACTTGGAGATAAGGACAGGGCGATTGTATTGTTCCACGTATAGTGACTTGGATATTGAGATCACATCTCAAATCCAGATCCCATGGACCTCTCATAGATGCTTGATTAAATCAAGACCGTAAACCTAATCTTCTCATTGCATCTGAATCTCATTCAGATCAATGTCCAGTATATGGACTAAGATTAGGTCACTTCTCTTATGAGAGGAGTCACTAAAATCCAGACATGTTTCATCACTCTCTCTGAATGGAAGCGTCATGGTTATACAATAGTTTATGATCAAATCACCCTTAGGTATTCCCAATACCTGTACATCCTGCATACTGGAAGACTCATGATCATCCCGAAAATATAGATCACTTTTACACTGTCATCTTCATGGTTTGATCACTAAGTTTCTCAATCTTGGTTCTTGGGATATGGTACAGATCATATGCTTTCACAAAGCACATATCTTACCTTCAAATTCACATCATGCTTCTAAAGCATGATGACCATGCATGGAATTTGGTCGGTCCCAAAACCTCATGAGTGAGCTCATGTCTCTCGGTTCACAAGTGAACCTGTATGATCCCTTTGAGAGATCATATTACTCATATGCTCTTACATGTACACCATCTCGTCGGTATATAGACCTTGGTTAGGTCATCAACCTATTGGTCTGCCAAATGTACATAATCGGACATATAGCAATACATCTGTCTCTGTTCAGAGGATGTTTGCTTGCGATGTGACAGTATTCATCATAGGTCTTTGGTTATATCGATCTCGTTAAGTCAACTCATTGACTCTACTAATCTGATACCTCCGAATCAATATTCCCATGCAGAGGACCTGCATCAAGAGGTCGATCAGATATCAGACTAATGAGATAGGATTGCCATCTCCCACTCAGGCTGGAGATCACTACTTGTCAATCATTGATGATGCTTGATGAGTCCTCTATCTAACTCCTTAGATATTCATCCAAGCATCAGCCTCTATGATTCAATTAATGAATCAATAGCTGTATGATTATCAAGTTGGCCATGGTACATAACCCTTATTGTACAGAGGGACCTTATCGTGCATTCATTCATTCAATATCAGAAAGGGAGTGAAACATAATCAACAACTTTTATTGATAAATCATTAATTATAGTAACATTTATTGTAGGAATGGTTCGCCTCGGGCTCACATTGCTAACAGCTCTAGGAACCTCGACTGCTTGCAAAACGAGCTCTAGAATCTTCTGGTGCTTCTGGACCAGCAAAAAATGAGTGAGAGGGTCGAGGGCAAGTTGCCTTGACCCCGCGGATGGGTAGACACAGATGGCGGAGACTAACGTCGGCCGACAGAGCTGGACACCCAGTCGAGTCTCGATTGCGGATTTGAGGATGTTGCAGATGAGATCGAGGATCGAAGTGATGGATCCAACTACTGGGATGCTAAGGAACTCAAAGGATATACAAGGGACGAGAAAACACCCACCAAGGTGGAACCAGCGGCGGGCTTGGGTGGCACACTTCAGCGAGGTGGATCCGACTCAATTCAACACCACGAGGGTACCTGGAAGGCATGTTCGACTCCTGCTGTCGCTGGGTTTGGCCCTTTGGGTGGAAGAGCGATCAAGGGGTCAAGGAAGGTCGGGGGGTCCTTTTGAAGGAGTTGACGGAATGACGAAAAGAACGAGGTAAAGCTTACAGAGCAGCGATGCAATCTCCAAGGAGAGCTATGGGCGTGTATCTTGGATTGTCGAGGAGCAAAAGTGCAGAAGGGAACATCATGAAAGGATGCAAGATTCATCCTCGAAAAATCTGCGAAAGCGGGTCAAAACCCATTCTGACACGAAGCCAGACCTCGATCAGAGAGCTGACCGAGGTCAACCAGGGAAAGAACCTGTGGACCTACCATAAAAATCCTCGGAGAAAAAGTTTTATAAATTCATTTTAAAATAGCAAATGATTTAATTATTACTAATTTATTAAATGAAAAATGTTTATTATTTTATGGAGTATTTTGTTATGATTTTTATTTATTTTTTCGAGGTCTGGAATTATAGGTTGCCTTTTATAGGTTATATACAGGTATATTCATCTATATATTTTATTATTTTATTTTTGTTTTGTATATTTAATTTTATTATTTTGGTTTATTATTTTATATATTTACATTTTTAAACAAGACATCACGTGTATGGTAATGGACGTTAGAGATGAATTTAGAAGCATCACTCTCGCTGGTGGTAAGTTGAGCATTTTAGCTTTCCATCCATGAAGTTTTGGCGGAAATTTTGTGACAATAGAGCACCATTCTTTGTTCAACAACCTTTTTATTGGGCAAGAGGAAAACAAAGATAGCTTAACAGAAATTCCTTCACTCTAATTTAGAATTCCTTTAATTTTTGAAAACTCATCCGATATGATATTTAGGCCATAGAAAGCTAATTTGTTATGATTTATTTCCAATCCGGAAAGCTTACTGAAGATATTCAAAGTGGTTAAGATTTTTTTAGATCATCCTCATCCTATTTAAGGAAAAGAAGAAGATATATGCAAATTAAATGTTTGTGTTCATTGCTTCAAATCCTCTTTTATGATTAGACCTTGAATTTTTTATTGTCAGTCAATTTAGCTAACATGACATCTAAGATGGAAAGTGAACGGGTAAAATATAAGACAAGATGGGGTCTCCTTGTCTCACCCCATGTGTCAGATGTATGAAGTCTACCGACGAGCCATTGACTTTGAAAGAGACACCCGTAGTTTCCAGAAAGGATGAGATCTAGGTAATGAAGATGCCATTGTAATTTCCAGTCTTTAGAGCACATGAGATGAACAACCAACATAGAGTATTGAAGGCCTTACAAAAATCAATTTTAAGTATCAAAGACTTGGTCCCCAATCAGTCCCACTCACTAATGATGGTGGATGTAGCAATGAAAGCATTCGATATCGACCGATACTCAATTGTAAGAGTTGAATGTTGTGGTAATATTCATAAAATCATATAACTTGAAACGTCCAATAGTGTGACGAACTGTTGTGTTTGTAATTTCATATATATATATATATATATATATTATCTTTTAATCACTTAAAAAGGTATTTTTATTTGCATTTAAGGGTGCATGATTTTTATTTGGTAATCGCCAATGAGTATGTCAATATTTAATTTGTCGTTTGAGTTTTAGTGATATTCTTCACTATTTTGTACTATTAGCGGCATTGATAATATCAACACTTTCGTGACTTTATCTCTCTAACTTCTTTATACTTGATATTAATATTTTAACGTCAACTTGTTATGGAATTTGTACGTTACATGCAACTTGGAGTTCAATTGCATCTATTGAATTGATAATGGATTGCTCCAACATCACATTTTAACCTTTACATGGTGTTCTTTTTATTGGGATAGCATTAAAAAAGGTATTCTATGTCCATAATATTCATGTTGGTCAATGTAATATTACATGTAGATATCTTGTGATTAAATAATGATAAAATGGAGCCTCATTTTTTTAACAGTTCGTATTATATCAAAGACATAGGAGAAATAAATACTATCACGAGAATAAACGTGTGATAAAGTTATTTATTTTTTTCTCTTGTGTGAATATTATATTAGAAAATTATATAAATTTTTTCTTATTTTCAATGTAAGCGGGTAAGAAGTCCTTTAATGTGAATGCGTTAGACAATATATTGCATATGTTGTTAAAAGTTATGCAAGTATACATAAAATTCAGAAGAGAGCAATTCATGCTCTGGCTTGAATGCTTCGATATCTCAAGGAAGAAAGTGGTTATTGTTTTATGTTTTGTGGAGATCCTTTAATTCTTGAATGATATTATGATGCAAATTCAATCCATTATTCAGATGAGTAAAAAATTGCTATTGAATATATTATTATACTGGAAGTGAAACTATTTTCTGAAATTAACCTAGCAAGCATGCTTTGCTCGGTCTCCAATAGAATATGAGTTTATTGCATTAGAGAAGGTATGTTGTGAGGTTGAATGGTTGAGAAACCTTTTTGAAAATCTTCCCATTTTGGATGAAGCCAATGTCATTTGTATTCATCAATTGTAATAGTCAGGCTACTATATCAAGAGCTAAAAATAATTTATAATGGGAAAACAAGCATATTCTCCTTAGAGACAATATTGTGAGATATCTCATGGCATCATATTCATTGATTATATGAAGTTAGAGTTAAGTTTGGATGATCCTCTGACTAAACCACTATGAAAAATTACATCGAGGGGAATGTGATTGTGCCCAAATCAATAGTCGAAGTGATGGAAACCCAACCTTCATGAACATAGATACTATGAAGAAGGTTCATATAGGATAAACAATTCACTAGATGACTTAGAGGATACTATCAATTATTCTCTATTCCTATGGTGTACAACATGATAGTATCATAAGTGGTGAGGTTAAATATACATGTTCTTAATGGACATCATAGCCCCAATTGGATGGTGTATAAATGCATGATACACTTGATGATGGTCCACATATATGGGTGTGGAGGTGAGATCGCTTCCTATGAGATTTTTTGATAAAATCTCTGAGATTTTTGGCTAAAATCTCTAGAGCACTCATGAAAATCTAGGTAGAAGCATGGACGAAATGTGTCAACCGCATGAGCAACAAAATTAGAAAATATAATGAGATATGAGTCAATGGTTTCATAAATTAAGGATTGGTTCATAGAAATTATAATTCTACTAATCTTTAAGGGCTATATTCATACTCTCTATGTCTTGTTTCATAGTCTATAAGACACCAAGTCTTATGCATTACATTTTCGAGTTCCTTCAAGTGTCTCTTCAAGTTTCTTATCCCTCTTTTTAATATTTATTGTCTTTATTTTTTTTTGATTTTGTGGGTAAGAAAATATATAGATGAAAAAAAGTATTTGAAATAGTAGGGGATTGTTGATATTTTGTTATATTTCAAATACTTTTTTTTATTTCCTAATAATTTCAACGTGAATTTAATTAGATTTAAGAGCTTCATGCATGATTGTTAATAGGCATTAAATCCCACGAATTTGTAGTTATTGTGCACATTATGAGAAATGCAGATCATATATTTGCATGGGTGGTACATTTGACTAGAGCTTTTAATATTTGGTATTACAATATCAATTTGTTGTTTTTTCAAATGACTTTTTCTTTATTTTATAATGTCTAGATGCATGTAATGTGTACTTATTGAGGACTTAATATTACAACATTAAGTTTCAACCTTTAATTACATATTATAGTAAATGTCAATATGTGTACCTCTTTATTCTTGTAACGTTATATACATAACATACCTCTTGAAGCATCATTTCATTCATGGATTTTATTATGCTTAATAAGGCACTAATAGCATGACATTAATGTTATCAAACGTTATGTCTATGGGATGAAACACCCTCTTGATATTCTTGTATATAAAGGGGTCAATAACATTTGTTCTAAACAATGCACAATACAATACAACATAACAATTCTATCATTTCCAATCTTTTCAAGCAAATCAACTTGAAGGAATGATCTATTGTTGCTCAATAGAACTAGATGTTAGCATATGCACGGTCATTGAGATCTCGTCGTTGTATCATTGAGAGTAGTCGTACCAATATCGATTGCACTATGGGGATCTAAGTGGGGGTACAAATCTATTCTTAAGGTCCATTTTGCACACCTTGAAAAGTTGGTCCATCTAATCATCATACTGATTTTGCATCACATATGGTATTATATATCTCACCCTTCTTATACTTATACTTATATTTATACTTTACCATTTCACCTAAGAAAGAAGGTATATGTGAGATACCAAGTATCAGATTTCACTAAAACCTAATTTACAACTTGTTCCATTATCCAAAATGGCTGAGGTAATATATATTAGGAAAGCACACCACCAACTTTCTTATTATATAAGTAGCAATGGTCAGTTGTGAATGGTCAACTTGGAAATGTGACTGAGGGATGGGCTAAGAGGAGGATCTTTACTTAAGAAGCCTTTGCTAAAGCTTGACTAGCTAATTACTATTCTGCTATTTCGGAGAAAATCAAGTCGGAAGAGAGTTGTAAGAGGAATAAGTCCTATGATGAATCTATCTTGTAGTACTCATTAAGACCTTTCCAACAACACCAATAACAATAGACATCGTATGAGAAAGTTATACATGTTTAAAATGATTTACGTCTTTTGGATCCGGAACCGAATACTAATCCGAGTCTATATAAAGGTCAAGTGCTTCAGACCTTAGTCATTAATCACCTGAGCCATCATTAGAGAGTCAGTTGAAGCTCCTCGAAGCTCCACAGCCGCTACTATCGTTGATGTCCGATCGATGACGACACCAACGCAAAGAGGATGGTGAGGTCCGCTATCATCACGCATGCGTTTCTCATGACGCACTTTAAAAACGTCGTTTTCAGGAGGGAGGAAGAACCTGGAGGAGCATCCTCAATGAAGTGAGATTATATCCCATAGATGAATATGTGATTCATCAATTTAAAAGTTGAAAATAGAGCTTTGTCCTCGAGTAATTAGATGCATATCTCCATTTATTGTGCATTATTCACATTCATGGATTTAGAATTAATGTTCGCATTTTAGCATGCATATTTGCATTAAATAAAGAGCCAAATTCTCTTGTACATATTCACATGTATATTAGCTAACATCACCTTATTTTCCTTATTTGTATGTATTTTATACTAACTCCAAATCCAATAAAATCAACTCTATAATGTATATATTACTAACACTAATAAAAAAATATAAAAAAATACTAACTTGTAAACCAATAAAATCTGATGAATCCGTGATTCGTCGCCCTTATTCTTTCATTTTGGCTAAAATCCTTGGTAAAATGCATGTAAATATCCACTAATCACAACTAATTATCATTTTAATTATAATTGTTAATATTATATATTTAACAATTATTTTACCCAAAATAAAAGAATAAAGATAAAAGGAAAGATAAAATAAAAGAAGTCTATAGATATAAAATATATACAAATTGTTCCTAACCTTGAAACCACATCAATATTGACCGGGTCGACAAAATAAATAAGTAGGGGGAGATACGGATCTTAACCTATAAAAATGTCAAGAAAACAAAGACCAAAATTATACATTACCCATTTATCACATTATTATTATTATTTCACCTATTTTATTTATCATCAAAACAATCTCAAATAAAAATACTTCTTTTAAAAAATTGTTCACAAAAATGTATATTATTTCTTAAAAATATTAAGAAAATATTTTGACATAAAAATAATTAACTGCAATGAACCGTAAAAGGCGCAAAATCTGACTTCCAAGGTTCATAACTATTTATAGAAAACTCCAAACGGACAAACTTACTTTTAAAATCTATTTTATACTTAATACTATTTATTAAAAATATAAAAAATATTCGAATTAAACCGGTGCGTTTTGGCGTCTTGTACCCGTTATCTATATGTAATATATGTAGAATCTTCTTGGATTTTAATTAATTAACTATAAACCCAATTAACTTAATTTATTTTCTTAAAATCTTCTAAATATATATAAAAATTTAAAATATAAGTAAGTCAAAATATCAATAAAATCCAAAGGCTCGAATCCGCTACCTAAATTTTCCAGGCCTCATAACTTGGCCGTTTGAACTCTGAAATGGGCAAATTCATTATTAGAATTCATATTATTAAATTATCTACAAAATGACACTGGCTTCGCTAAAATCGAAGTTAATATGAAAAACACGATTTTCGTGTCCGCATTAGTATATTGTATAATGAACCATAATTTATATTATTATAATAATAATTTGATTTAATTACTTAATTTATTTATTCATTAATTTATTTTTTATCATTATTTATTATTAATTTAATTACTTATCTACCTAATTATATATTAAATTATTAATTTCATTACTGAATTATCCTTTTAATGACTTAATTAACTAATTTATTATATTTTAATTATAAAATTATTAATTTAACCAATTAATAATTATTAGTTTAATGTAATTAATTAATTTCATTATTTTTATTTTCTCTCTCTCTCTTTCTCTCTCCTCTCTTTCTTCCCTTTCTCTCTCTTACTTTACCAAATTCTTTCTTCTTCCTCCCAACACCCATCTTCCCTACTCTCGTAGACGCCTCATCTTTCTCTTCCAATCGCGTCAACGAACCCAACGGTCAACCATTGGTCGTCCGTTCGCTCAACTGCTCCAGTAACCTTATCCTTCCTCGGTGACTAGAGATCGCTTCTACTTTGTATATAGACGACGACCTGCTACATTCGACGTATCCGCCATTTTTTTCCATCTGCATTCCAGTGAGCTCCGGTGATAGAGAGTCGTGACAAGTCTTGGGTTTCCATTGCAGCAAGGAAGGATGAAGAGCGGCGAGATCACAGCTCCGGCATCGCAGTTCCGTCCTCCGCCCTGAGTTCAGCCTCCGGACCTGCCGTCCATCGAGGCGAAGAAAACCGCATGAGCTCCTCTGCAACCTCCATCCCCTGGCCATCGTCCTTTTTCAATCCAAGTAGGTCTCCTATCCGATCTTCCTCCTCCTCCATCTTCTCCTCGCAATCCCACTTTTCTCCTTCACTTCTCTGCAACCCGGTCTGATTACCAGATCTCCTTCAATTTAGTCCCGTCACATCCCCCATTTCATCGCACCCTCCATCTCCTATTTGAAACCAAACCTCTCATTTCGTCCATTTCTAGCTTTTGGTCCTCCGTTTTTCCACATTTCTAATCATCTCAAATCCAATTGGATTTGAGAACTGAATCTCCATCTGACACAAAATGAAACTCCTTCGAGATAAATACTTATCCGTCAGTCATCATCGACAATATAATCGATCAGATCGGTGAACACACGTCCTCTCGATCTATCGCTGCCGAGAGCATTGACCGAACTGCTCGAATAACACCTGGAGACGAAGCATCGTCTTAACGCATACTCGTGAGGAACACCGCCACCTTGAATCCCGCAGCATATTCATCACATCCTCAAGAGATCTTCCACCTCGATTTACCTTTACTATGCGATTTGGAAGCCACCGAGAGGATCGACCAGATTTCGATAGCCTTACTCTATCGAGATCTACCTAAGCTCTGTAGCAGCGCAACCTCGTAAGATCCCATCGAAGTCGCCGCCCGTTTGAAATCATAGAAGAACAAAATCCAATATCCAGTTGTATAGGAACCCTCGGATCAAAATTCCATTGACATCCAACAGCTCGATCAGACATACCCGATCAGACATCCAACAGTTCGATCACCCTCGGATCCAGGAGGTTTTATATGAGTGTTATGTTTTAAATGAAATCTTTTTGATAATTTCACTTATGCCCCTCTGAGCATGTGTCATGTGTTTCAAGCGTGTTTACCTGGGATTTTTACAATATTAGCCCCGTCTTTTTATTGTTTTACAGATTGCCTTGTAGCTTTTCAATAATTGCAAGTAGGTCTCTACAACCTGTGTGATCAATTTTGAATCAAATGATTATCAAATCTAATCCAAAAATTCTCCAAAAATTACTAATAGCTCCTTCCACTGTGTAGTATTTTTGCTAATTTTTGTGACGCAATTTGATCTTATTTGATATTTTCAAAAAATCAAAAACCTATAAAAAAGTGTTTGTCTATTTTAGAAAATCCATAAAAAATATAAAAATACCCCTGAAAATTGTACAAAAATTCTTGTGTGTGTGTTTTGGCTTGTTTTAATTTCTAAAACATTTTGGTTCTATTATCTTTTTTAAAACCCTAAAAATCACAAAATACCAAAAATATTATAAAAATCATTAAAAATTCTAGAAAAATAAAAAGAATGTGTTTTCAATTTTTGTAGTTAGACATTGTCATCTATTTTGACATAAACTTGCAATCAGGATGTTTGGTGCACTTTAGATATTTTAAAGTTGCCTTCTCATCCAGGCTGTACACTGTTTTGATATTTTGTCTTTCTTTCATTTTCATAAAATTATATAAAAATCTAAAAAATCCCACAAAATATCCAAAAGCACTTCCATATTTTAAAAATATAAAAATCTTTTTATTCTGTATTTTTGAGCCTTTTTATCCTTAATAAAAATTGTTGTAGTGTGATTTCCTTCATCTTTGTATTCATTTGCATATTAGAAAATGTATATATATAAAAATTTGCAAATTAAAAACCACAAAAATATGTCTTGTATTTCTTGATTTTTGACTACTTTGTAGGTTTAGCCTGTGCTCCTTGTGTTCGACCCTTGTTGCTATAACAGGTTAAATAAATAGTGGAGACCGCTTCTTTTGATTTCGTGCTTGATTGGTTTTACTTGTGGTCTTACTTTTCTTGTTGAGTTCGGCTCGGATAATTGAGGTTGCAATGACCTTTGATATTACTAAGCCTCGATCGCTTGAGCGCTCATCATCGCTGCAGCTGAACAATCACGTGAGGATCGTGTGCGTCCGAGAATTTTGCACAGGCATCCACTCATCTTATTGATTTTCGAGCAGGTCCCTAATTGGAGAATCACATGCCTAGCATGTGCAGATCTTAAAATATTTGCGCATATACCTACAGACTTTTGTGAAATTACAAGCAGGTCCATGAGCTATTTCTGCATGAGGGCAACCATATAATCTTGGGAACTTTTGCGCGAATGCCCCCAAAGCTATCCCATTTTACGAACAGGTCCGGGTGATTGAAGTGGCACGTGCTTCAATACGTGAAGCTTGGAACAGTTGCGGGGATGAATCCATAGCTTTCTGCTATTTATGCACACACACCTTAATTTATGCATATTGAAGTTATACCCCTTTCCAATATATATAATAAACTACATATCCTATACATAATTAAGAATAAAGAAAAAATATTATAAAATTACACATGACTACCCTATAAACACTATATACAGTATACAATCAGATTTCGAAAATTAAAAATAATTTTCTATTACTAATAATTCATAAAAATACCCTAAAAATATAACAAGTTTTCAAAACACATAAAAAATATAAAAATACTCTTAAAATCTTGTAAAATTAGTTGGACTTTTTTTACCATATTTTACATTTTTAACTAAAAGTAAAAATAAAAATCATATATTAAAACCAATAAAATAATCAATTTACAAATGCACATCATATCATTTTAAAGATAATTTCATCTAGTTTCTAATAAAAATAAAATAAAAATATTTTCATAATGTTTTTAATATTAAAAATAAAAAATTCCTCACAGTTTTTAATAAAAACCTAATTTTCACTTTCAAAAGTAATCCAAAACTCCATAAAAATTCTAAAAACTTCTTAAAAATCCATAAAAATAGAAAATAAAAAATTACAACATCAAAATAACAAAATAAAAAAATAAAAATTATAGAATATTTTATAAAATAAGAAATAATAATAAAATATCTTAAAATTCACAAAAAGACTATTAAATTCGTAATAATTATATAAAAATCTAAAAAAATCTTTAAAAAAAATAAAAATTAGGAACCCTTTTTACTTAGTTTGTCTATAATTTCTCTAGTTTAAAACAGTTTGGCTCCTTGAGTTCAACACTCCCGTGCTTAACCTCTATTACTTAAGTTTAGGAGTATAAACAAAACAAAGAAGATAAATTCAAAATTAATATTTTCTACTGAAAATCACCTGGTCTATACAACAACCACAAATTCTTCTATTTTCTCTTTGCAGGAATAAAGAAGTGATCAGGTGGTGTTTTTCAGATGGCACCGTTGCTGGGGAGGCAGCTCTAGGGTAGCCATAGACCTAGGTTTAGGGTTTCTCTTTTCGCCATTTTATTCTCTAAACTCATGACTTTCTTATTTTTGAGTTGTGCAATACAGGTTGAATCGTGCGAGACTGAACCACAAAGTTAAATTTCTTGTAATTTCATAAAAGCATTGTCTCGTAGAAGGGGGCCCCTTCATGATATCCCAACTTGTACTTCTTACTCTCTTCTTCTTGGAGTATGTTTCATCGGGGCTGTACTCCTAGGGGAGCAGGGCACCCGCTATGACTTTTTCACATCGTGATTTTATCGATGGTTTTCCGTGGCTTTTCGAGGATAGGTGCTTATTAGGATTTCTCATTTTACCCCTTCTCTGAGGAAACATAGCCTAGATGTTTGCTAGGTCGAAACACCTACGTGCTTGTATCTAGGACCATAACTAAAAAGAAAAAATACGTTAGACGATTTTTCTGAAAATATCCAAAAAAGTGAAAACCGAAAATAAAACATGAATTGTTAATTTCTATCTGATCCTAAAATAAACGTAAGGACTCCACTTATTTTGGGAGAGCAACCCCCGAAATTGCATCGTAGGTACACTCTCCAGATTTAGTGAGTGAGAGGCGATCCATAAGGTAGAGCCAGAGTCTAGCCTTCTTTCGAAGTACTACTTAGTTCACGCTTTTAATCACCTTATCTTAAGTGGGTACACTCTGGTAGTCGGAATCAGTCCGAGTTTACTTAGCAGAGTGGGAGGTTTAGAGGACATTGCGTAAGGCTCCATCCTCAAGTAATACAAGTAGTCGGAAACAGTATGTACTTACTCCCATAGTGGCTGAGACTAGGTGATTTCTAGTGAGAAATCGGGACAATATGCCATAGAAGTTTCGGGCACCTATCTGATCTCGCTAATCTGTGAGAAGATTATTTGCCAAACAATCTTTAAATTGACATGATAAACGAACAAACTCTTACGGTCATCACCAGGGTTGCGTTGGTGAACTTGAGGTTTGCTTTGCGTTTGTTTGCGGTGTAAGTCTAATATTTCAAGATCTTGATCAACAAAATCTATCAAGATGATGAGAAGGCGATCTCTTCGGTCGACTCTAACCGATCCTCTGTCTCGCGCACTTGCCCAGTCATCTAGATCGGTGATGGACATGGGCGATCTCCCACATGGGCCACCATAAAAAAAAGAAGTGTTGTCGCCGAGGCGACCACTCATGGAAGACCGCTGCCAATAAGCAATTAACCCACAATCCAAAGAATACAACAATCAAGCTCAAAACAAATGTGAATTAATCTTTATTTTACTCTACCATAAAATGTATAGTGACAAATATGTAGAGGTCGAACCACAGAGAGCAACACAAAATACCATAGCCTACGTGCCAATCTTAGTCATCCTTGTGTGGGTTTTTTTTTTTTTTATATTATTATTAAAATGTAATACTTAAGTATCATGTATACATATAGATATATATTTTTATATAATACAAATTCCTTATATATATATACATAGAGGTTAAGCATAGAGCTTATAATACATGTAATATATGTATATATATAGGTGTATCTAAATATAATATTATATATAGGTATATATGTATATATATTTTTTTATATATCACATTAAGATTAAAAGAGAATACATATTACTAGATATATATAATATATATATATATATATATTTTTTTTTGGATATATAGATATAGATATATATACATAAAAGGTGTGTTATAATATTCACAAAAATAATAGAAAATAGTCAAAAATTCAGGACAAAGATCTTTTTGGGATTTTCATGGTTTTTTACTGTTTTTATAATTTTTGGGTATTTCTGCAAGTATTTTTGGCATTTTAAGAATAGCTAAATCAAAGCAAATAGGGGACTGGGTACTGGCCGTCACAAAAATAGAGGTTAAAAATATCTAACAGCCTCAAAAATGTTCCCCTTTAATTTTCTACTAACAATAATAAAATACAGCATAAGTAGGGCCTGAGTTCATATTTTTCTGATTTTTCTTTGATTTTTTTATATTTTTTGAAGTTTTTGGGCATTTTTGAATTTTTAAGGTTTTCTTTTTGAGTTTTTTAGGGATTTTTGGTCTGACACTAATATAGGACAAAATACACTGCATATAATTTTTTTGGAATTTTTCAAGGTATTTTCATATTTTTTTGGGGTTTTATGAGTTAGACAGGGACTGAAAGACAAGTTTTTGATTTTTAATAAATGCAAAAATGCAACAAAATGCAAAACTAAAAATATGGCGTTCAAGCATGACCAAACAGGGGCTTAAGTCTATTTTTGCAAGATTTTTCGATTAAATATGAAGCATGAAATAAATAGACAAAGCCTTCAAAAATTAAATGGCCTGGCAGGGGTATTTTTGCAAATAAAATAGTTGGCAGGGGCATACATGCAAAAATTACAATAAAAATACACTTTAACTTTTATTTTCAGGACCATTTCATAAATACAAGAACCCGACAGGGTTTAGATGCAATTTTCACGCGCCTCACGTGGTTGCTGCACGTGAGGCGCGGAGGGACTAAAATGTAAATGTAGAAACATCAAGGGGGTCCACTGCAATTTTTACAACTTATTTACAACTGAAACTTTTATTTTTGGGAGCAAACCCTAAATACAAAAAGTAAAGGGCGAGATATGAAATTTACCCCTTAAACAAGGCCTTGCATCCTGCGGCGCTGGAAGCGCCACTTATACACGTGGCGATCATCGGACGGCGGACTTCGTTTCGGCGATGAAGGGCTGGGATTAGAACATCCCGGCTGATCTGACGGTGGGTGTGCTTCTTCATCGGACGGCTGGCATGCAATCTGGGCCGCCCCGCTCGATCCAACGGTGCAGAGGGCACCAGGAAGAACTGGGAATGAACTCGCCCTCGGCGAGCTTCGATCGGGTCGCTCGAGCTTCTCCGGGCACCTCCTGCGCATCTGAAGCGTCCTGATCGTAGCTGGGAGGCCTCCGCGTCGTCTGACGGTGATCTCATGGCTCCTGGGGGCCTGAGTCGGTGGAGCGAGGTCGGAGAAGAAGGTGGCCCCCAAGAACCTCTTCCTGGTCAAAGCAAGCCCAGAAGGGCTCGATTCCTCGTGGTACCTGCACAGGAAGAACCGCGGGCGAGAGAGCTATCTCCTCGACCCGGGGTTATGAAGCTGCGGTGCAAGATGGAGGCGGGCGGAAGGGCTCCGGCGAGCGGCGGAGTTGGAACCCTGATTCACCAAGACCGAGGGTCCTGGGTTGATCTGATGGGTGCGAAAGATGGAGAAGACGACGAGGAACGAGATGGGATGATCGAGGTGGTCGGATACAGTGAGGTTCACGATGAAGAAGTCGCCGGAGCGGAGCTCCGGCGAACTTCGATTTTTGCTTTTTACGCTAATGTGATCAACTAACAACTAAACTAACTACTGAAGTGAAATGCTAACATTAAAAACTACCTAAGAATGCATTAAAAGGACAACTCTTATACCTGGGGGCCTCCAGGGAGCAGGGCGGACGCCGGAGCTCCGCCGCGTCAAAATTCTCCTCCCTCCGGCCGAGTCTCGATGCTGGGCTACTCCCCCTGTCACGAGGAACAATCCAGGCACAAGATCTAGGCGTTAGGTTGGAATGAAAGTGGCCAAATTCGAGGAAGGAAGCGGAGCTTTTTATTTATAAACATTGGCGAGTAGCCTTATTGACCGGCGATTATTTCATGATCTAGAGAGCATTTGGTTGATCTGTGATTTCGGCGGGCATCATGGAAGATTGGGGAACAAATCTTGTGAAGGAAGCGTTGTCGATTGATGGATGGTGTGCCCGGGAAAAAGGGAGGAAATCGGGGGAGTGGACTGTTCAGAGCTGCCAGGCGTGGGATGGGACAGTTGACCAGGGGGTCAACGTTGGCCGGCGTCTCATTGGGCCACGTAAGCCGCTACGAGACAAAATAGCAGGTCAGAAGGAAGATTGATTTATTTGACATCCGAAATGATTTTATTAATTTTTGCTTATAAAATAAAAAATGTGTATTATTTCATGTAGTATTTATTCCTGATTTTTATTGAATTTTTCGAGGTGTTTTGTTGTAGTTTTATTTTAGTAATGTGTATATGTATGTATTTACATGTATTTTTGGATATTTTATTTTTAATTTATTTATTTTCTTTTGTTATTTTCTTGGCTTATTTTATAAATTTATAACTTATTTTTGTGAGTATAAAGGTATTTTTGTTTGATTTTTATAAGTTTATTTGTATTTTTAAATAAATAGGTCTATGTATTTCTAAGTATATATATAGGTACTTTACCTATATATTATACACATTGTATTTATTTAATTAATTTTATGTGTTTTTATTAAGGATTTGTATTTTTAATAAGACACATATAATATATACATTATTATAAAAATATAAAAGAATAAAGAATAAAAGAATGCTTTTCCTTTTATTTATGCACATACAGGTAGTATAGGTATTTTGTCTATATATTCATAGACTTATTTTATTTTTACAAATTCTTTTTTTGGTTTTATTCAAATTTCAATATGTACATGTATTATATACATTATTTACAAGATTGTAAAAATGCAAATTTATAGAAATACTAAAGATTGAATAAAATGAATATTTTAATCAGGTCTATGTACAAGGAGGGCCAAAAACCTAACTTTCACAGATGGACTCCAAAAATTATGAGATCAATTTTATAAAATAGTTTATGAGATGCTGTATACAATTAAAGGTGAGTTTGGGTGATTTGGAGTTTTTATTTGCAAGATATGGGTCTGTGAAGTTGAGATTTTGGCTTTTTATTCTGTGTATAAAATGTACACTGAGTGTTATTTTTACACAAACTCAATTTTGTATTTTTATTTACATTATTATCTACAACTTTCATGAACAAAGTTTCTTTCTTTGAGGAATAAATAGTTATGTACAAAATAGGTGTCAAAAATGCATAAATGGATGAATGAATAAATGAGATATTTATTGTATAATTGGCCCTTATCTCCCCCTACTTTATTCCTTGTCGACCAATTCCATTCTGGACTTGGTCTCGGGGTTAGGGTCATAAAATATTTGCAATATTTTATTCCTTTTTCTTTTCTTCTCTTTATTCTATAATTTTGGCATTAAAAACCTTATTTAATGTATAATAAATACAAATGAATAATGAATGCTATTATGTCCAAATTAATGCTGTTTACATGCATTTGCCGGGGTTTTTGAGGCCAAAATGATAGAATAAAGGTGATGAAATGGAGATTCATCAATCGGTTAGAGATGTCTCTCATCTCAAACCAAAATCCACTCGAGTTGCTACTTCCATGCGTGACTCTAACCCTGGAAGCTCGTCGTCGATTTCTTCCCCTTCTCATTCTCTATCACCATCACCTCCAGCTACCGAAGACCATCAACAGTCAGATATTGATCTAGAAAATCCCGACTTAGATTCTTTCTCCTTTCCATAAGACATGGCTGGAAAAGGACCGCAGACCACCTCTGTACTCATTGATCAGGCTGCAATCAATAGCCGTCTACTTGCTTCTCTTGAGACAATGCAGAACCAGATTAGGGAGCAAGGTAGAGTAATAAATGATGTTAGAGCCGAGCTGACTCAACTGCAAGCCCAACGCAACAATCCTGATGTTGAGAACCCAAGAGATAATCATCCAGGACCTGAGGATCAAGAGCAACTGTCAAGACCAAAGAGACCGCCACTAGGTCCGAACCGCACAATGCAACAACTCTACAACCATGGAGCAACTACGACTCATCGGTGGATCTGTCTGCCTATTATTCACAAGAACTTTGAGTTCCATCCTCAGACAATCCAGCTGCTGCCCAAGTTTCACAGGATTTCTACAGAGGAACCGCACTTGCACCTTCAGGAGTTCGAGCTGATCTGTAGTACGGTACACGATGCGCAAGTGAATGAGGATACGCTCAAGTTGAGCACTTTTCCTTTCTCTCGTTGATCGAGCAGCCTACTGGCTGAAACACTTAGGGAGATATGTTTCGACATGGGAGGAGTTGAGAACTACCTATTTGAACAAGTATTACCCTCTCGGTCGAACGAATGCTGCTAGAGCTACGATTAGCAATTTTACAATGATCGAGAATGAGCAGTTCCATGAGGCATGGGATCGTTCTTGAGAGATCATTGATCAGTGTCCCCATCACGAACTTTCAAGACAACTCTAGTACAGAGTTTCTTCAGTGGGTTGACATCAGAGTTACAGGGATTGGTGAACGCAACTTTTAGTGGATCTTATATTTCAATGCGCGAAGATCGAGTCTGGGCCATTTATGAAAAAATGACAGAGAACTATACCACAATGTCATAGACTCGGGTTTACAATTAGATAAGGTCAAGTACTTATCACCAGCATTCCAGAGTGACAAAGATTGAAGGGAATTCGTCTGCTGTCATCTCTATTCCGATTGAATCCTCATAAGCTGATATGGGGATCATTTATCATAAGTTGGATCCTATGGAGATAATTGAGAAAAACTACCAGAATCTAGACAAGCTCAATAAGATTAACGAGCTTGATAGATGCCTGAGTGATATGAAGCCACATATTATGTGCCTTCAAGAGATACAAGCAGATTCCAACACGTCTTCGATATTACAGGTTGACTCAGGTAGCCGAGATCAAGGCATACTTCCAAGTCCTCCAGTACACCACATATACCATGTGCATTCTGAGCCGACTCATCTACCCTCAGTGTACCTGCAACTTCAACAGACGCCATCATCTGATACTCAGATGGTGGTCAGATGGTGGTGTATAAAAGAGATCAGCCATTGGAATCCATGCCCCCAGCATACTCTGAGATGCCTGAGCCATTGACTGAAGTCAATGGGATATGGTACAACCAGCCGCATCTACCAGGGATCCGTCATAATCATCCTGGTTTCTGTTGGTCAACAGGAGGTGCCTCTTCCCAGTAGCAACCGCAGGCACCAATGGGGCAGAGTAGAGAGCAGCAACATCGTTCAGGTCCTCGTCATTACAAGTAATCTCAGTGGAGGCAGAGCACTTATCAGCATCAATATCAGCAACAGTACACTCCATAGCGACACCCGGCTCAACCGCAACCTCAGTACCATCGAGGTGACTCATCTTGATCTCATGGGCCTTTCCATGACAACCCAACATTAGAATACTGATGAATCCTCGTTCATCACTCTTTATTCTTTTATTTTAGCTAATTATCTTGGCAAAGCATCATGTAAATAGGTGTAAATACAATAACTTAGCATTATGCATGCATGTGTTAATGTTACATAATTAGCATGTATTTGTGCAAAAATAAAAGAATAAAGGGAAAGAAAAAGGAAGGAGGTATTTAGAATAAATACAGAGTGACCCAAACCCCATAAGAGGGCCAAACATTGGCCTGATCGCCAAATAAATAAGTAGAGAGAGATAGGGCCTACTCTACGTTGTACAAATCATATGTGTAAACAAATAATTATTTTTTCCAAAATAAAAATAAAATTATATTTTTACGTCATTGTATATATTAATAAAAATAAAAAAATAAAAATCATAAAGATAAAATGAAAAGAAAATAAATTTCTTTCTCCTTTGTACATAATACATGTATATAGGATTTCTTCCCCTATTTATTTTGTACATGTAAATAAATAATAATAATGAAATAAAAATGAGTTTATACTCCAAAATATATGTTGTAAATAAATAAAATATAAAATTGTGGTATTTTTTGTAAAAATAATAAAATAAAAATAATTGTACACAATATATAGGTATATTATACATGCATATAATACTCTATACTGTATATAAATTAAATTATTTTTCAAAGAAAAAATCGTAGAAAAATAGTTTGAAAAATAACAAATATTTTTCATTTTATACACCTTTTGATTTAAAGTCATTTACTATTTTTTATTTAATTTGTAAATATTTTTGTAAATCCTATTTCCTGATTAGTCCACGTCAGGAGGTTGACCCCGATCAACCCCCTCTTCACGGGCTTGACACGACCCGACCTCTTCACCATACCATTTTCTCCCTATTTTCCTGGGCGGGTCATGCAACCTTTCACCCGATATCTTCGCCCGCATTTCCCTTGTGGATCTACAATCCTCGCGGTTCCCTAGGGAGACGTGGATCCTTCTCGGTTCGCGTGCTCGTGCCCATTCTTTCCAGCCACTTGGGAGTGCTATAAAATGTCTCATTCGCCTCCCAGGAGAGGCACTCATGCCTCGCTCCCTCTCGATACCCTAGACACCTTCAGCAGAGTGACAACTTCCTGGAGCTTCGCCTGGCATTTGATTTGATGCAGCGATGCCGTAGCTCAACCTTCATGGCCGAAGATCCGTCGTGAGCAGCCTCCCTTGCCTTCCGTCGCTTGGTTGAGGCCATTACCCCTTCAACCCCTTCGCTTGGAGCTAGGGAACACATTCTGACCTTCAGGTAACCCTTTATCCGCTACCTTTATCATTTCGATCAATTTTCCATCTCGGCGCCGCCGCACCTTCGTTATCTCCGACAAGCCGGTTGGAGCTCCATCATTTACCTTCAGCCGGTACGATATCACCACACGCTCACCCTTCATCTAGCTCCGCACCCTGATCACCCTAAACCTTGTCCATTAGGCTGATATTATGATTCAGATCTCCTCCCTTGCCTCTGTCAGAGATCGACCAACATCCCACCTCACTTATTTCACTATCAGCCCAAATAACCTGGATCAGAGCATCACCTCGAGTCCCCTCTACCATTTGCAGGTGAAAGCACGCGCTGAAGACCCCCGATTCCATCCATCTGAGACTCGCTGGAGTAGTCCCAGATCCCCTTCGTCGTCACGCCTATCTGACCGGTAGGTGCTCCATCATGTCCGCTCAGTCGACGCAGAAGCCACCCACGACTCATTTGGTGCTTCCCGATCGACCATCGGAGCTAAGGATCACCTCTTGTGCTCCGATGAAGTTCGCCCCCGAGCTGTTCGTCCAGGCTGCTTCGACACCATTGGATCAGCCCCGCACTGCCATATTTCATCCTGACAACGAACACAATAGCTTTTCCATACCGTTGGATGTTAGACCAAGCCTCCATCTGCACCCCACATCCCTGACCACCTCTAGAGAGTCAGATCTGACCCCTGCAGCGATCTGCGCCCCATGTCCGCTCCCACACCAGCGACCACCACATGTCCTCACGTGGCTCTCACGTGCTTCAAGGGTATATTGCTCTTTTTACCCTACATTTGTGATGCTTTATATTTTAGTCTGTAAATAAATATTGTAGTTGAACTTATTTGTACTTTAGTCCCTATAGTTTCTGGTAGTTGCACTTGAGTCTTCCTTGTCTGAAAACACGTGTGTGATCACGTGAATAGAGGTGTTTTTGCATATGTGAATTTGGACTTATGTCTTGTTAATGTTCGATTGAAAAGTTTTCCAAATTTGCATTTATGCCCCTGTGAACATTGTATAACGCATGTGCTGGAATTGATTAGAAGTTTTTCGGATAAGCCCTTGGACTTTTTAGGCATGCTATTATTTAGTCCAGAAACTTAAGCTAATTGCATCTAGGTCCCTACAAACTATGTGTTGAGTTTTTAATGAAATAAATATAATAATTATCCCAACAATTCCACAAAAATTAACAGTAGCTCTTATTACTATGTTATATTTTAGTGATTTTTGTGACTAATTTTGATTTTATTTGTTATTTTCAAAAAATTAAAAACCTTAAAAAGTGTCTCTGTTTGATTTAGAAAACCCATAAAAATAAAAAAAATCCCTTAAAAATTCCAAAAAAATTCTTGTGTGTTTGTCTTGCCACATTTTACTTCCAGTAGCATTTTGGTTTCATTATCTTTTATAAAGCACCTAAAAATTGCAAAACACTAAAAAAATTATAAAAATCTTTAAAAATTCTAAAAAAAATAAAAAAAATGTGTTTTAATTTTCTGTAGGTATATTTTATTTTATGCTTTCATATAAAATTGCTTCTAGGATTTTATAGTCATTTTAATTAATTTTATTTTACCTTTCTATCTAGGCTATACACTGCCTGTTGTTTTTGGATTTCCTTCAATTTTAGAAAATCCAATAAAAATCAGAAAAGCTTCATAAAATTATCAAAAACATCTCCATATTTGAAAAGCACAAAAATTATTTCATCTTTGATTTTTGAGCCTTTTGGACCTTAATAAAAATTTTTGTAGTGAGCTTGCTTTTATTTGCTCATTGATTTTCTTATTAGAAAATATAAAAAAATCGAAAATTAAAAACCACCGCAAATATGCCTTTGCTTCTTTGATTTCTGACTACTTCGTAGGTTGTCTCGTGCTCCTTTTGTTCGACCCTAGTGGCTATACCAAGTTAAATAAATAACAAGACCGCTTCTTTGATTTTCACTCTTGATTGAATTGCTTTGGTGGTCTGATTTTTGTAGTTGATTGTGCCTTGCCATTCGGGTTGCAACGACCTTCGATTTTCCTTAACCCGAGTTGCCTTGGGCCATCATCAGAATTACGCCGTTGCCGGGGAGCACGGCTTAGTAGTCGGTTTTCATATTTCATCTTGTTAGCTATTTTTTCTCTATTTGTTATAATTGTGCTCTGCCTAGTTCTTTCATGGATTTTCATGCGAGGTACTGCTCGAGAGCTGCTTAGGAGGAGATCCGTGCTTGAGGAGAAGCAAGGGAGGCGAGGAGCGTTGTTATAGCTTATAGACATAACTTAGAGTAGTTTATTTTTAGCTTTATTATTATTGTAATAATACAGGAACTCAGACCGTGGATTGTTTGGACTTGGCTTATCGGGGTCTGTTTCGCCGAGCACCGGTGTGCTCGGGGGACATTGATGACTCTGTGATTCATCACTCTAAAAGTTGAAAATAGAGTCTTGATCCCGAGGAAATGGCAGCATATTTCCCTTTATCTTGCACAATTAGCATTCATACATGCATTCATAATATATGCATCTTAGCACTCATATTTGCATTAAATAAGAAGCCAGTTCCACTTGTAAAATATCCACCTAATATCTCCTCCAGAATAAAACACCTTATAATATGTACACCTTTAGTTAATAATATAAGGAAGAAAAGTCAGGGATCCCCTTTGTAAAAGCACCCAATAAAGCCCTAGAATCTCTGGATCTTAGAAAGCTCATAACTCCCTCACACACCTCCAAAATAGGTCTACTCACTTTCAGATGAATACACATTCAAAGACCTTTAAAATGAGACTAATTTCTTCCAATTTGGAGCTCGTAGGAAGAAGTTGGGTTTTTGGGCCTCTATGTATACTATATATGTGTAAATTTGTACTCCTGTATTTTTTGTATCATATTTCACCTCATCTCCATCGTTGGTCAGCATGAAACTTGTAGATCTCATCGAGATCTACAACTTTCATGTTTTGAGTTTTTCCAAATTCGACCTCCTTCTCTCTCTAAACTCATTTCTCCTCTCAGCCACTCACAGCTGGCCACGTGGCGCTCTCTGATTGCGCCACGCGGCCCACTCCCCTTGCCTTAGCCGCCCATGCCCACAATCGTTGGATCTTCATCCCGATCCAACGGCTGCGCCACCTCCACGTACGCCTTCATCACCAACCCTTCGATCAGAGCCCCCTTTCTCATCTGCACCACCCGTTTGCGCCTCACTCCCCTCGCGCCACGCGTCACACTTTCATCCACACGATCTATTCCATCATGACCACTCGATCCACTCGATATCCTCAGCCCTTCGATCGACATCTAGTCCTCATCGCAACTGTTTGCCAGCACCGCTCCCACAACTTGCCACATGGCGCAATCACACCCCTTGATCGCTTCGCCTCAGATCAAATCCAAGCCGCTCCGTAGCCCCTCGCTCTAGACCGTTGGATCACAAGATCCAACGGTTGGGAACTCGTCTTCCACCTCCGGCGCTCCCTCTCTCCCACGATCTCCACTACGCTGACCCGTCACCCCCTTTCTATTCTCGGCCCCACTCCAGCCACCCTCTCCGACCGCCAACACCACCACGATGGAGACCACTCCTCCCTCATCCTCGCCAGCTCCCTCACTCACCACAACTCCCACCAGAGTCGCCCCACGACGACCATGAACTTCGCCTCATCACTAGCCACCCCGTCACCCTTGACTTATAAATTAACCATCTCCGGCCACCTTCACACCCATCCGCCATCCCAGAGAGAACCCTTGAGCTCAGGGCAATTGATTGGTGACAGCAATTGACCTTATCTTCGAGCGAAGACAGACGTCTTCTCCGACGAGATCCACGGCCGCCTCCGCCGTGCTGCAGCCACCTCCGCGAAGCTGCCCGAGCTCAGGCCCTCTACCGACCTTCGAGTGACGACCAAGAGCCCATCTTTGAGCTCCAATCCCCAGGTAGCTACCTCCATAATCCTCTCGATCTTCTTCTTCGTTTCTTTTATATTTCTCCGATTAATTCACCTTCCACCATCATCTTCTCGCTCCACTGTCATCCCTCCGAGCTCCGCGACGGAGCACTGATCTCCGTGCTACCATTATCTTCGTCAAATGCTTTATCCCACCTTTCACCGACGCCAGCTCTGCCACCTGGGCGGAGCACCATCACCGGACACCCCTCACTCCACCATAGGCCTCGCCTTTCACTCAGCACCACCTCCATGAACTGTTCACGTGCTTCGGCTATCCTCTAACCCCTGCAGGTGATATTACTTGGATTGGCCGGAAGCTCGTGAGCTCCCTTCGAGCTTCATCATCATCGAGCTCCGGCGCTCCTCCTCCGCTCCCGAGGCCACCAGACGCTTCGCCACTTCGCCCCGCATCTTCCCAGCTACATCACAGTCCTCCGCGAGCTTCATCGACGGCTGGAGGACCGGGCGGAGCAAGCCCAGCTTCGTCGGAGCCCCGCCTTCTCCTCCGCAGGAGGCGGAGGGCCATTGGGGAAGACGTTCAGCCACCGTTCGATCATCTTGATCAAACGGTCAGAGTCACGCCACGTCGCCATCATCCCGGAGCAGCCCAAGGCCGTTGGATCCCTCTAGATCTAACAGTTCCCATCGAGCCACGTCGCCAAGCACCGGAGCAGCAGAGAGACGTTGGATTTATCACGATCCAACGGCGATAGATCAGCCACGTCATCGCTTCATCGCGCTCCAGGTGCCGTTGGATCAATCTAGATCCAACGGTCACTCGTCATCCATGTCGCCATCAGCAGGAGTGAGACCACCGTCGTTGGATCAATCGATGATCTGACGGATCCAGCCACGCCATGCCTCAGCTTCCATTGACCGTTGGATCTTCACTTGATCCACGGTCCAAATCGTGCCACGTAGCCCGATCCGAGCCTCTTCCCCGACCTCTAGGCTCGGATCACCCGAAGCTTCTCCGAGCCTCCAACCGAACCTCTAGAGCACCCGAGCCTCGTCCTGAGCCGCCGACGTCCACCGTGCCTAGGGCACCCCATGTGAGGAGCACGTGCGGCCTGGGAAAATTGCACTGAGGCCCCTGAAGGTTTCTGAAATTACAATTCAGTCCCTACGAAGCGTACCCACGTGAGGAGCACGTGCGTCTGTGGAGAATTTGCATTCCACCCCCTGCATTCTAGGTAATTGCATAAAGGTCCTTATCAGCATATTTTATTTTGAGCAATTTTTAATTCCTGTATTGCAGTTATACCCCTGTCTTTGCATGCATATTTAGGTCTCCATAATTCATCATTTTTAAATTCCAAAAATTGCATGTTGTAGTTTAACTTGTCCTTTATCTTATGTAACACTTGGCACATTTTTGTGATATCGGTGAATTTTTAATTAATTAATCGGTTCATTTCTATGATATTTTGCCTAATTTAACCTTTTAATTAGTAGTAATTTCTCTGTGACTCCAAAAATTCCCAAAAAAATCACATTAGCTCTAGGATAATTAGATGCACCTTACATAAAAATTTCATCTCATTTGCACGCATTTCGAGGCTAAATAAATTATTTGGTGATTTCCTTGATTTATTTTTAATAGGTTCATTTCACATCAAAATTAAGCTCTGACAATTTTCCGAATTTCTCATCTTTAGATCTATCTAGGATAATTTTTATTCCTAAAAATATTGCGATTTGGTATTTATTAAAATTAAATTAGTCAAAATCATCCTGCACTCATTTTTAATTCATAGTTAATTCATTTAGTGTCAGAAAATTCCAAAAAAATTAGGGTAGCTTAACCACATCATATTTCATCATCTCGCCAAGTTTCATTATTTTTGGACTTCATTTGAATAGTTATCTGATTTAACTTTAAAACTGGCCTGATTTTGCATGTGTCTTGCATAAAAAAATCGAAAAAGACCGAAAATATTCCCTTTGAAAATCGAACATTGGAAATTTGCTAAAAATCTACCTAAGGAGACAGCTGCCTCCCTGAGTTCGACCTTGGACTTCCACCAAGTAAAAAAAATATTGCCGCTCGAGATTAACTTGAATATAATTGAAAGTGGTTTTTGATCTGCTCTCGTTATTTGACTGCAACGAACATTAGTAATTAATTTGGACATTAATTTGCTCGAATTAACAAGGGTAGTGGGAGCGGTTATCAAAATAGCGCCGTTGCCAGGGAGGCACGGCTTAGGTTAATTTGTAGTGAAACTCTGATTGTTTGATTTTCTATCCCCGGGTATTCTGACCCCTGGTTTTCTTTTGAATATTTTCCGTCCTTTAATTTTTGTATTTTTCGAGTCGTTCTTTATCTGATCTCAAATTATTTTTTGTGCGAGGAACGCAAGGAGTCTAAGACACTTCGAGGAATCGACATTTTAATTCTTTGAGTGATTTGAGAGAAATTGTACTTTTATTTATTTCCATATTTTTTCGCATCATTTCCGATGGTTCCCGTTTGGGTTCTCACGTGTGTAAAAATAGTGGAACCGTGTCCCCGTGTGCCATGTGGTTTGAATCGTAAATTAGGGTTGCACTAGCGGCTCCTCGAGCCACTCTAGGGTTTGCTTGTGCTCGTAATTTTTAGGATCACACATACACTTAAAAGACGCACCTAGACCACAGATCTAGTCAAATCAACCTGTTCTTCACTCGCTAATAGAACTGCCTGTCTAGGAGAGGATTTTGTCGTCTGCATTTGCATATAGTGTAAAAATTTCAATTCTGTTTTGCATGCTGCATACAAGCGAAGGGATCACTGTAAGTCTTCTTAACTCAGCATACGCATAATCGTTTTTTTTTCGTGCATCGGCTTTTCTCGATTTTCCCCTCTGTTTTTCACACTTAAATTAAACGGAAATTGGGACTGGACGATAGACGTGTTGTGTGGTTTGACTAACAAGTGAGAACTTAACTTAAAATCGGGACTGCTAACATTATTGACAAAAAAAATCAATAAAATTGGAAAAATTGTTTGCGGGAGACTAATCCCCGACCTTATTTTCAGGCTGAGTGAGGGTACTTGAGTGTGTGTGAACACCTTAAGGCAGAGCCAAAATCCCCGCCTTCCATATCACGGGCCAACTGATCCTAGCAAATATCACAAGTTTGATACTTTCAGATTCACTGACTAGTACCAAGTACCCTCTGCCTGTTCGCAGGTAGTCAGGGGTGAACCAGCGGTACTTCGCGACAAGTTGTTAGTAACCCTTCGGGGCGAAGTCCCAGCCTTGTCAGCCTCCGCCTGCTTGCAGGTAGATGGGGGCATGGTCTTTGAGTCCTCAACTTGGGATAGGAGCAAAGAAAGGAAGGATCGGCGGTATCTTAGGCGATAGGTTAAACAGGGAAGACGCATCCGGCTCTGAGCCGACTCCCCTATAGGCCGTGTAAATCCTTGCTATCTTGCTTGAAAAATCACATTTAAAATTTGACAAGATTAATTGGACTCGGTTTTGGGTCCTTCACCATGTTGAGTGTGAACTCAGGGTTTTCTCTTGCATTTGTCTTTGTGTCTGTCCGTGTGTGTTCTCCTACGTAATTGCACATTTTCTACCTCGTTCTACTTACATTTCCTCTTCAAGATGTCGGGATATTGGTCCCCATACCCTGTGAACTCTGATCATTCTCCCTCGACCATATACCGTTCATCTGCACATTCTCCTTCTTCCATGTATCTTGTGCCATCCACGGGTGACCCTTACCCATGGTCGGCTCCACCTCAACCCGAATATGAAGTCAGAACTTCGACTGACTTCTCCACTTCTTCGCATTTCTCACCTACTCCATATTCTAACACTCCGGATCCACTTCCACCTTGGGCTGATTGTCCTTACTCTCGAGAGCTTGCAGGAATCAAAGAACCGAATGAAGAGCAAGCCATTGCTGAGACAGATGATTGGCAAAATTATATGTCCCCACATACTTCATTCTCACCTCAAGTAGGGATTAGACAACAATTTACATATACAAATCCGGACTTGACCTTGGGGCACAACATGGTCGATCAAACATACCAAAAGGAGAGGCCTGCACATCCTGATTTCCCAGACTTGATTGACTTTGGTGATCAAGCCTCCATTAACCAGCCTTCATTTGGAGAACCTATACATTCACAAGATTGGACTCATGACCTAGACGTATCAGTACCTGTTTCATTGACTCTATCATATGAGGCTCCGACCAATATTTGCCATTTGGATAGTCCATACTCAACCCAACATTACATGCCAGAGTCTATGTATGTTGAGTATGAGATCCCAATATCTCAGCAGTATCCTCAAACTGATCAGAACTCTCCCATAATTTGTCATGAGAATTTTGTGGAGGATGACATCTCTAGACTTATCAAGAAAAATGAATCATTTGGTAACGAGTTAAGAGATGTCATGAACATATTGCACTCAATTTTGGCCAGCCTAGGTATGAAAGTGGAGAAGGAAGTAAGTAGATCTAATGTTGAAAATCGAGCAAGCATCAGGGAACCCACACCATCTGTACAGCTGGAGTCCATTCTATCTCCCTCTTCTACTAACCACTTGCCCTCCAATCTAGAGTCTGATTATTCATCCTTAAAAAACACCAAAAAATTGAAAAACCAGAAAATCACATAAAAATTGAAAAAGAAAATGATCTAAAAAAATGGATCCTGTCCTAAGGGAAGCACTCGATGAGGAACTAATTTTCAAACTTCCCTTAATAAAGGCCATAGATCACTTCCCCGACCTCAAGAGATTTGTAAAGAGTAAATTGATGCCCAATAGGTCGGGTAAGAAGAGAACAAGGACTGAGAGACACATAGTGTCTACGGCCACTTCCTTGGTGATGGGGAGAAAGACTAAGAGCTGCAGAGTGAAGTGGTTGCCCCGAGTTGAGTGTGAAATCAAAGACACCATCTTTACCCATGCGAGAATCGATGATGACTTGCCGATAAATATCCTCCCGAGCTCTGTGTTTGACAAGCTCAAACTCATGCCAATCAGAAAGTCAAGAGAAATCGTTCAGCTAGTTGATCGATCCATCAAACGATCTAGAGGAAATATTTCAGTCATCATTACTTTCCAAGGTGCTCTACTCCAGGTGGACTTCACGATCATTGACATCGAGCATCGAGGAGAGTTTACCCAGTCTCTGATTATTCTCGAGAAGCCGTTCTTAGCCTTGGCTAAGGCGATTATAGATTGCGAGACTCGGGAGATTGATTTTTCAGCATTGGGAGCACTCCGACCTCACCCATTCTTTGATACACTTTACTCTAAGGTGACCCGCACATCCGTTGACAGTCATGACCATCAAGAGGAGAATGAGTTCCACCTCTCCGCTACACCTGAGATACCGACTATCCGGACGACCGTTGGTTTTGAGATTCCCCACACCTCCACTTCATCAACTGCTTGCACCACCACCGTGACATCTTCTAAGGAGGATTCACGATCAGAAGCTATCATTAAGTTAGACATGACCTTTTTTGATTGTCTTGATCATTTTGATGATCCGACACAAGAGCCCAATAATGCCAAGCCGACTGAGACCACTAGCACCTTCCCGAGACATGTGCTGATCCTTCAGGAATATTACAATCTATATGGTGACTCGTCTGATGAGGAACCATGGTCAGCACCACACCATGTCCCGGACCTTCAAAGGAAACAACCAAGACTAAATTGACTCCACATCAAAACACGGTTGCTCCCTCTTCTAGTCGGCTATCTAGTGAGAGGAAGTCGAGAATTGATTCCTCGAGATGTTCCCCCAAACCTCTCTAGGTGTGTCGCTCTCATCTCCCTCTCATTGATTCAGGTTCTGGAAAACCGACTAAGAAAGTTTCCTTCAACACACTGGAGAAGGAGTTTTCAGAAGAGTCCTCATCTGGTCCGGATAATGTGATTTATATGAGTGAGCTCAGTTCGACTGTTCTCAAGCCATATCTAAGCAAGCAGCCGTGTGTCGACCCTCGTTGGACGATCCCTACACCTCACTATTATTCATCTGAGGACGATTCCGACAGCGACACATATGTATATTATCCACCTCCTCATCCATTTCCCCTCTTACCCTCGTCCGCCCCATTTTTTATCTTCTTCTACACTTAGGCTGCCAGAGCCTAAGTATAGGGGGGCGGAGCGACTTCTATACATTTTGTAATTTTAGCTCTCCTACGCTTAGCCCGAGCTATGTCTTTTTGGTCGCTTTTCGTGCTCTGAGGACATAGCACAGGCTAAGTATAGGGGGACGTGTATATATTACATATATACTTTACCCATAGCTCGTACTTTCGCGTATTTTCGCATATTTTTGTATATACTATGCGATAATTACGGGTGGGTAAAAATTTGAGAGAATTTTTTGTAAAATACACTTAATCTGTATAATACTCATAAAATACTTGTATCGTAGGAGGTATACCAGAGTGTGAAAAAAATGTTGAAAATAAAGGCTTCTTATTTACTCTTGCACATCATCTCTGCATCTGAAAAGAAAAAAAAGAGTCTTGCATTTCATACATAGCATGCCATCTACCTCTCATCTGCATTTCTTGCATATGCAAGGTGGAAAGCTAGTGGGTTCTGAACCAAGTTATGAATAGATATTGAGGATGGACTTGATTTGTTCCTAATTCACCTAATTTCAGAGGAACCTTATAGGAACTGGAGTTAAGATTTCTCAGGTCAAGTGACTTAATTCTTCGAGTCCGCAAGTCTATGTTCACATGTCATCTTGATTAGTCTAAGTAGAATATCTCGTGCACATGCATGATTCTTTTAGACAGTGACCTAACTTGGACAAGCACAATGCACGTAGCTCTTCATTGATGAGGTGGATATGAGGTAGAATCCTTTTGCTTGGAGTAGCACACGGGTGGAAACATCCGTCCTCCTCTAGGGAGGGTAGTGCATCTCAACCTAGTCTGGTGGTGTTGAAGTCTAAGGACAGGACGCTGTGGGTTGCAATAATTCTTCAAAAGAGGGATAGTCTACTGGCTCAAGAGGAAAAACTCCTGATGTACATGTTGCACCTTGTATATAGTTCAAAAAAAAATGCAAGAACTCCAAAAAAATAGACAGACCATAAACAAAAGAAAAAAATATATATTGCCTGTCGGAGAATGTATATTAGCAAGAAGTTTGCAGCCGGATGACTTGGCTACACTAGTCAGGCATCCCGGGATAGGTAGCTACACTGGCTACCATCCATTCTTTTCTCGACCCCCTCCTCTTGAGCTGGTCGCACTTGAACATAGAAGGGAATACCCCGCTCCTCGAGGAAAGAGTTGCTGGACCAGGTTATTGAGTTACCTTGTTAGAGGAGGCTGGTTCTGAGTCATTTCTAATGTGGAGAGTTACATTTCACTTACACAGTACAAGTAAGAATCACAGTCATCAGAAATTTGCGTTTGAGGATTTGTTCTGACCTGATTGTTGAGGCGTCTTGAATAGAAGACTTGTGGAACTTGAAGTCTGTTAGGTCTTAAGTTCAGGTCCCAATGAGGTTCCGCCACACAATTAATCCAAAGGTCGAGTCAAGCTCCATTTTCAACTTTTGTTCATGACCTTGGTATGGAACCCAAAATCATTTCACTCTTGCATTTCATTTAGTTGCTTGGGGACGAGCAAGGTTTAAGTATAGAGGGTTGATGAATATGTGATTCATCACTCTAAAAGTTGAAAATAGAGTCTTGTTCCCGAGGAAATAGCAGCATATTTTCCTTTATCTTGCACAATTAGCATTCATATATGCATTCATAATATATGCATCTTAGCTCTCATATTTGCATTAAATAAGAAGCCAGTTCCACTTGTAAAATATCCACCTAATATCTCCTCTAGAATAAAACACCTTATAATATGTACACCTTTAGTTAATAATATAAGGAAGAAAAGTCAGGGATCCCCTTTGTAAAAGCACCCAATAAAGCCCTAGAACCTCTGGATCTTAGAAAGCTCATAACTCCCTCACACAACCTCCAAAATAGGTCTACCCACTTTCAGATGAATACACATTCAAAGACCTTTAAAATGAGACTAATTTCATCCAATTTGGAGCTCGTAGGAAGAAGTTGGGATTTTGGGCCTCTATGTATACTATATATGTGTATATTTGTACTCCTGTATTTTTGTATCATATTTGACCTTATCTTCGTCTTTGGTCAACAAGAAACTTGTAGATCTCATCGAGATCTACAACTTTCATGTTTTGAGTTTTTCCAAATTCGGCCTCCTTCTCTCTCTAAACTCATTTCTCCTCTCAGCCACTCACAGCTGGCCCCCTGGCGCCCTCTGATTGCGCCACGCGGCCCGCTCCCCTTGCCTTAGTCGCCCACGCCCACAACCGTTGGATCTTCATCTCGATCCAACGGCTGCACCACCTCCACGTACGCCTTCATCACAAACCCTTCGATCAGAGCCTCCCTTCTCATCTGCACCACCCGTTCGCGCCTCACTCCCCTCGCGCCACGCATCACACTTTCATCTACACGATCTATTCCATCATGACCACTCGATCCACTCAATATCCTCAGCCCTTCGATTGACATCTAGTCCTCATCGCAGCCGTTCGCCAGCGCCTCTCCCACAACTCTCCACGTGGTGCAATCACACCCCTTGATTGCTTCACCTCAGATCAAATCCAAGCCGCTCCGTAGCGCCTTGCGCTAGACCGTTGGATCACAAGATCCAACGGTTGGGAACTCGTCTTCCACCTCCGGTGCTCCCTCTCTCCCACGATCTCCACTGCGCCGACCCGTCGCCCCCTTTCTATTCTCGGCCCCACTCCAGCCACCCTCTCCGATCGCCAACACCACCACGATGGAGACCACTCCTCCCTCATCCTCTCCAGCTCCCTCACTCACCACAATTCCCACCAGAGTCGCCCCAGGACGACCATGAACTTCGCCTCGTCACCAGCCACCCCATCTCCCTTGACCAATAAATTAACCATCTCCGGCCACCTTCACACCAATCCGCCATCCCAGAGAGAACCCTTGAGCTCAGAGCAATCGATTGGTGACAGCAATTGACCTTATCTCCGAGTGAAGACAGGCGTCTTCTCCGGTGAGATCCACGGCCGCCTCCGCCGTGCTGTAGCCTCCTTCGCGAAGATGCCCAAGCTCAGGCCCTCTACCGACCTTCGAGCGACGACCAGGAGCCCATCTTCGAGCTCCAATCCTCAGGTAGCCACCTCCACAAACCTCTCGATCTTCTTCTTCGTTTCTTTGATTTTTCTCCGATTAAATTTGCCTTCCACCATCATCTTCTCGCTCCACCGTTATCCCTCCGAGCTCTGCGATGGAGTACTGATCTCCGCGCTACCATTATCTTCGTCAAACGCTGTATCCCACCTTTCACCGACGCCAGCTCCGCCACCTGGGCAGAGCACCATCACCGGACACCCCTCACTCCGCCATAGGCCTCGCCTTTCACTCAACACCACCTCCACGAACTGTTCGTGCCCCTGCAGGTGATATTCCTTGGATTGGCCGGAAGCTCGTCGGAGCTCCCTTCGAGCTTCATCGTCATCGAGCTCCAGCGCTCCTCCTCCGCTCCTGAGGTCACCGGACGCTTCGCCACTTCGCCCTGCATCTTCCCAGCTAAGTCACAGTCCTCTGCGAGCTTCATTGATGGCTGGAGGACCAGGAGGAGCAAGCCCAGCTTCGCCGAATCCCCACCTTCTCCTCCGCAGGAGGCGGAGGGCTGTTGGGGAAGACATTTAGCCACCGTTCAATCATCTTGATCGAACGGTCAGAGTCACGCCATGTCGCCATCATCCCGGAGCAGCCCAAGGCCGTTGGATCCCTCTAGATGTAACAGTTCCCATCGAGCCACGTCACCAAGCGCCAGAGTAGCAGAGAGCCATTGGATTTATCACGATCCAGCGGCGATAGATCAACTACGTTACCGGTTCATCGCGCTCCAAGTGCCGTTGGATCAATCTAGATCCAACGGTCACTCGTCGTCCACGTCGCCATGAGCAGGAGTGAGACGACCGCCGTTGGATCAATCGATGATCAGACGGATCCAGCCGCGCCACGCCTTAGCTTCCATTGATCGTTGGATCGTCACTTGATCTACGGTCCAAATCGTGCCACGTAGCCCGATCCGAGCCTCTTCCCCGACCTCTAGGCTCGGATCACCCGAAGCTTCTCCAAGCCTCCAGCCGAACCTCCAGAGCACCCGAGCCTCGTCCCGAGCTGCCGACGTCCACCGAGCCTAGGGTATCCCACATGAGGAGCACGTGTTGCCTGGGCAAATTACACTGAGGTCCCTGAAGGTTTTTGAAATTACAATTCAGTCCCTGCGAAGCGTACCCACGTGAGGAGCACGCGCGTCTGTGGAGAATTTGCATTCCACCCCCTATATTCTAGGTAATTGCATAAAGGTCATTGTCAGCATATTTTATTTTGAGCAATTTTTAATTCATGTATTGAAGTTATACCCTTGTCTTTGCACGCATATTTAGGTGTTCATATTTCATCTTTTTTAAATTCCAAAAATTGCATGTTGTAGTTTAACTTGTCCTTTATCTTATGTGACCCTTGGCACATTTTTGTGATATCAATGGAATTTTTAATTAATTAATTGGTTCATTTCTGTGATATTTTGCCCAATTTAACCTTTTAATTAATAGTAATTTCTCTGTAACTCCAAAAATTTCCAAAAAAATCACATTAGCTCTAGGATAATTAGATGCACCTTGTATAAAAATTTCATCTCATTTGCACGCATTTCGAGCCTAAATATATTATTTGGTGATTTCCTTGATTTATTTTTAATAGGTTCATTTCACATCAAAATTAAGGTCTGACAATTTTTCTGGATTTCTCATCTTTAGATCTATTTAGGATAATTTTTATTCCCAAAAATATTATGATTGATATTTATTAAAATTAAATTAGTTAAAATCACCCTACATTCATTTTTAATTCACAGTTAATTCATTTAGTGTCAGAAAATTCCAAAAAAATTAGGGTAGCTTAATCACGTCATATTTCATCATCTGGCCAAGTTTCATTCTTTTTGGACTTCATTTGAACACTTATCTGATTTAACTTTAAAACTGGCCTGATTTTGCATTTGTCTTGCATAAAAAAATCGAAAAAAACCAAAAATATTCCCTCTGAAAATCGAACATTGGAAATTTGCTAAAAATCTACCTAAGGAGACAGCTACCTCCCTGAGTTCGACCTTGGACTTCCACCAAGTAAAAAAAATATTGCCGCTCGAGATTAACTTGAATATAATTGAAAGTGGTTTTTGATCTGCTCTCGTTATCCGACTGCAATGAACATTAGTAATTAATTTGGACATTAATTTGCTCGAATTAACAAGGGTAGTGGGAGCGGTTATCAGACATCACCGTGGTTTTTGTGGGTTTTGATTTTTCGCCTTTATTTCATTTTGATTCTCGAAGAATTTGGTCCCTAGACTTAGGAATTTCATTGATTGTGGTGTAATTAATAAACCCCAACCCCTAATTATCTGCCTGCACCTATAGATCATTGGACCAAATTAATTAAATCAATAGAAAAGTTAGTTTAATTAGGCCCGAGTCCACGTACCGTGAGGAACCACATACAACACTGGTAGGACCTGTTGTGGCGGGCACCGAGTGGTTCCCAAGATCGGACTCCGGACTTGGTCTGATTGGCTAGCTACTGTTCTTCTCGTGTAGAAATTGCTTCGTCTATGGATGTTTTCGTCTTGCATCATATAAGTAGTTTTATTCCTATCTTTTAATTTATGCGTGGATCACCCTGCATGTAGAGAGCTGGAGTCAGGTAGGCATTTCTTACTCTTCATGCATCATTGTGTTTGATTGCGCATCGACTTTTTCGACTTCTCCCCCTATTTTTGGACTTAAAATAATACGGCGATCGAAAAATTCGTTAGGTGTTGCTTGTTATTGAAAAATACCTAAAAAGAAAAACCATAAAATTGAGACTGCTAAACATACTTGATCATACAAGACACTCACAGTCTGTTGACAACATTGGGTTCCTACCAGCTCACTTAATCGCTCTGATAGACTGAATTATCACCTAATAAAATCGACAATATAAAAGATCGAACTTTTACAGGGGCTATAGTGTAAAAAGACCACATTGTGCTAATTTATTTTACAAACTAAAGAAAAACATAAAGAAACTGTAGGGGGAGAGAGTGCAAATTACCCAGCCAGGGGCATGCGGGTCACGTGGGTGACATGTGGCGGGCGATAGGTGGCTGGCAACGTGCAGTAGAGATGCTGACGTGTGGCACATCCAACGGCTCTGACACTATGGCGAACGTGGGAGTACGTGGCTGCTAGATCTGATATCTAATGGTCTGACAGGAGCAGGCCACGGACGGTCCGGATGACAATTGGGACAGAGGCGAGATCCGATGGTGGAGGAGAAAGCAGGAGGAACTCCTCCCTGGCGAAGTTCGACAGAGGACCAGAGGTGCTCCGGGCAGCTGATGGACACTCAGGAAGAGGGGCTCGACTCGCGATGCTCCTCCGCATCGGGGGGTGGTGGCAAATGAAGCATCCACCGGTCAGATCTCTGGGAAGCGGGATACGCCTTGGGATAGCTCCGGCGAGGTGGATGGAAGGCGAGCTGGGGAGTAATCGCGCACGCTCTGACCTGCAAACGGAAGCTGCTGCTCGGAGGAATGCTCCGACGAGGGTTATTTGATAAAAAAACTACGGGAAGCGATGGGGAACGACGAAGGGAGGTTCCGGCGAAGGAGGCGGAGGGAACCGAGCTCAATCTCCGCTCGGATATCCAAGATCGAGATGATCAGACTATGGAAGAAGGATGACGATGGAACGTGGGTTGATTTGAATGGATAGGGACGATCGGTGGAGCTCCGACCGTCAGGTCAGAGCCGGTGGATCGACGAATGCAAAATCGGAGATAAATGGAACTAGGATAGATGAGAGGTCTATCTGAGGGTCCAAGATCAATCTTGAGCTCCAGGAGGTGAAGTCGAGATGGGTCGTCGCCTCGACCCCGCTGCAGCGGGCGGGGAGGCTCGAACGCGGCGGCGCTCCGGCCACATATGTTGAGCTTCGGCTACAGGTACTCTCTTCGACCACCAAAGGACACTTCCGAACGCTGTCACCAAGGGGAAGGTTTCTAGGGTAGAATGAGGGCTTGCAGCACGAGCTATGGATCTAGGAATCGAGGTGAAGCTTTTATAACAAGTCCTAGGTGGCGAGGTTGAGCGGGCACATGCACGTAACCAAGGAATATCCACTCTTCCCTAGAGATCTGCGAGGGTCGGGGATCCAAGGGGAAGACGGGAGAGGTGGAATCGGAGCGAAAGGCGGACAGATCTGCGAGGGATAAATGGGAGAAGTCGGGATGAAATGCGGATCCGGGCGCAAGTGGTCCTAGGGGGGGGGGGGAGTTGACCGAGGTCAACAGTCCCCCATGGACCAATCACATAATTCCGAGGTCAAAATTATCTAGAAATTAATTTAAAAATTGAAAAGTAATTTATTTAAAAATATTTTCAACATGAAAAATGGTTATTTATTTTCAAACTATTTTTTAGTGATTTTTATTTATTTTTTTGAAAAATAAATTAAGGTATATACATTATATTATATTATGTGCATATATAAAATATTTATTTATTTTTGTTTTAATTTTTATTTTGTTTATTTTTGTAAAAATACTCTAATTTTATATTTTATTTATTTACAACATAAAATTTAGAGTATAAAATAATTTCTATTTTATTTTTATGGTTTATTTACAAGGGTGAAATAAATAGTGATACATAAATACATACATGGTATATGTACAATGTAGAGAGAGAAATGATTTTTATTTTGGATTTTATTTTATTTTTCTCATTTTTGTTTTATTTTTAGAAATATATACAAAATAGTGGAAACACATTTTTATTTTTATTTTTGGGAAAATAAATTATTTATATACATAGATATAGGGGATATGTACAAGGATGAGTGGCCCTATCTCTCTCTACTTATTTTATTTGGCGATCAGACCCATGTTGGGCCCTCTCTTGGGTTTAGGTCACTCAATATTTATTCTAAATATTTCCTTCTTTTTCTTTATTTTTTTCTCTTTTTTTTGCACAAATGCATGCTAATTATTGAATATTAATAAATGCATGCTTATTGACAATGTTTTGTATTTACAATCATATGCATGGTGTTTTGCCAAGAAAAATAGCTAAAATAATAGAATAAAGAGTGATGAATGGGATTCATCAGCCGCCAAAGCCTATCCTCGATCCTCTTGAAGGTTCGTAAATGGAGCTATCACCTCCCTCTCGCTATGGAACACAACAGGCGGAAAAGAAAGTGGGTCAAAGGGGTTCGAATTCAAATGTGAAAATCAGGGGCGTATATGAAGGGTCGACGAACGACTGGGAAGATCGAGGCGTGGCGGGTGAGTCATTGATTCAGAGTCTGAGTTTTCACCTGGCGTGGATGCTCAACCTCCCTGGAACAAAAGTCATGATGGGACTTAGGCGAAATGGTGCAAGAATCAGGCTGTAAAACTCGACCAAAATGGTGAGAAACGAGGTCTGACAAGGGGCAGGCGCTGGGTCAGAGAGTTGATCGCGGGTTTTGTAAAATCATTTAAAAATAACAAATTAATTTAATATTTTTTATTTATTAAATAAATAATATTTATTATTTTATTATGATATTTATTTATTTTTTGAAATTAAAATTACAAGTTTCCTTTTATAGCTTATATAAAGATATATTCATCTATATATTTTAATATTTTATTTTTATTTTATATATTTAATTTTATTATTTTTGTTTCTCATTTTATAAATTTAGAACTTATTTTTATGGACTTAAATATATTTTTGTTTTATTTTTCTGATGTGTTTTGTACACTTAAATAAATAGGTATATTACTTATGTAAGTGTAGTTATATGTATTTCATCTATGTATTGTATAGAAGTATTTTACTTTTATGTTTTATTTGTATTTTTATCCTAGTTTTAATATACATATATATTATAAATAATATTTACAAAATAATAAAAAATACAAAAAGTATAAAAATAATGAATAATAAATAAAATGAATATTTTAATCAGTATAAGTATACAAGAAGGGTCCAAAATTCAACTTTCAAACCGCAACTCCGAAAAATATGAAATCACCTTCATTAAATAGATTATTGAAAATTATATACAATTAAAGGTGATTTTTCTATGTTTCAAGTTTTTATTTGAGAGATACAAGTCTGAGAAGTTGAAATTCTGGAAACTTATTCAGGTCAAACTTTTTATCTGTACATTATTTTTGTATGAAATCAATTTTGTATTTTCTATATTAAATTATCTACAAATTTCGTTCAAAGTTTCGTTATTTGAAGTATAAAAAGTGGAACCAAAAATAGGCCTCAAAATGAATAAAGAATGAATTAAATAAAGGGGATTTTTATTGAATTTACCTTATCTCCCCCTACTTTATTTCTTGTCGACCTAGACATCGAGATGCCTAGGTCTCGGGGTTTTGAGTCATAAGATATTTACAATATTTTATTCTTTTCTTTTCTTTATTCTATAATTTTTACTTTAAAAACCGTATTTTGTACGCTATTTACATACACATGCATGAATGCTAAAATGCATGGATTAGAGGTATTTACATGCATTTACTAAGGTTTTTAAGGCCAAAATGATAGAATAAAGATGATGAAATGGAGGTTCATAATCCCCCTATACTTGCCTTTGCTAGTCCCTAGCAAACACTCATGCAATAAGTGCAGAAAAAGAAGAACAAAGAAAAGAAAAAGAAGAAAGATGGATTGAATTTAATTATCAAACTTTTCTTCACAAAATCAAAGTTTGGAGCCTAAGTCGGACCTTTGGAATTTTAGTGCGGGTAGAACCTTAATGAGAACCAGGTTTGAAATCCAACAACCTTCAAGCATCCCAAAACTCTGCTCAAGTCTCCTCAATAGCCAGGTCAGAATACTTCAACTCATACGCAAACCCTTACGACTATGAATCTGACTCGTATAGTGTAAGTGATAGTGGCTCTCCCCAACTGAAATGACAAAGAGATTGACTTCTCCAATATGACAACCCAATGATTCCCCAATCCAACAACTCATTCCTTGAGGAGCGTGGTATTCCCTTCTAAGTTCAAGTGGCAACCAACTCAAGAGGAGGGGGTGAAGAGTTTTTCCCCTTAAGCTAGTAGACTATCCCTCTTTTGGAGCTTTATTGCAACCCACAGTCTCCTGTCCTCAAAACTCATCATCACCGGATGGGTTGGGGTGCACTTCCCTCCCTAGAGGAGGAAAAGTGTTTCCACCTGTGTGCGTCTCATACCGGGAAATCCAACCCCCATACCACTCCAACTGAGTTGAGCCAAGTGAAAGGTGCAGGTGTCCAAGTTAGGTCATTATAAACAAGAGTCGTGTGTGTGCTCTGAAATACTCTACTTAGGCAGTCAAGAATCAATAGAACTAAGTCTCGTGATCCTCAAAGAATTAAGTCAACTAGACCTGAAGTACCTCAATTCCAATTCATATAAGGTTCATGTTAATTAGGTAGATTTAAGGTCCAACCAAGCTCCAATCATCGGATTTTACTTAGACTCGTTCAATTATCAAACTCAATCCGAAAAATGCGAATGCTATGCAAATGCTATGCAGAATGTAGAAAATATTTTTGTGACGCAATTTTCAAGATTTTGAACTTTTTAGGGATTTTTTGAAAAGATGATGCACATGTATTTTTTAGATTTTCAAAAATATTTTTCAAATGTTTTTGGATTTTAGTTTTGTAAATGTTTTTGGGATTTTCGAAAATCAAAAGATTTTGGCCAAAAACTAGGTTCAAATATTTACACAGGGATGCATCTTATATTTACAAGAAGTAGATTTTTCAGAATTTACAAGGGTAAGTGGTCAATTTTATAGATATATACTTAAAGAATTTTAGGTGAGATGTATGTATTCCTCAAACTTATTTGGCAAAGGTTTTTCGAACAATTTTGAAAACTATAGTCCAAAATAATTTTTACAAACATGTACACACATTTGAAAATCATTTTGCAAAGATTTTCCAAATAGTATATATAGATTTTTCAAATATCTTGGCAACTATTTTTCGAACCATTTGCAACTCATTTTTCGAAGATTTTATTTCACACAAAGAAAATAATTTTACAATTAAAATGTTTTTAAAAAAGGTTGAAAACATGTAACAAAACATTTTCAAATAGTTTTCAAATATTTTTCACAAAGATTTTCAAAATATTTTTCTAACATTTTGCAAAAAAATATTTTCACCTGATTTATTAATCAGTAAGTACAAAAATAATTTGAGGAATAATCAACATATTTTATTAAAGGTTTTTAATGAATTTTTATAAGTATGATTCGCCATATTTATTAAGAAAAATATGAAAGTACGAGTTATGGCTAAAGTATATACGCAGTATATACGACCTCCTTATACTTAGCTTGAGATATGTCCTCATAGATCGGAGAAAAAAACAGAAGACATAACTTGTACTGAGTATAGAAAAGTCTAAAGATAAATGAATAAGAGATGAATGAATAAAGGAAGGAGAAGTCGACCGTCCCCCTGTACTTAGGATCAAATTATCCTAAGTATAGCAGATTGTACACAGGGCAGGGAGGGTCAAGGGTGGGAATGAACAGATCGTACTCAGACTATCTCCCCCTATAATGAGGGTAAGATTTCCCTAAGTATAGACAATAAGAGGAGATGGTGGAGAGGATCAAAGAATAGAATCAACTCGAGGTGCACAACCCCCTATACTTAGGACAAAGTATGTCCTAAGTATAGAAGACTGACAAAAAGGGGCGACGCCTTTCTTATAGATAAAAAATATAGAAAAGGAAAATTAGAAAAGAAGAAAAGAGAATAAACAGATCACAGCTCAGTGTGTGCACCCCCCTATACTTAGGACAAGGTGTATCCTAAGTATAGCAAAATCATAAGATGACAACGAGGTGGCAAACATAATGAATGAATGAATGATATAGACATATGGATCTATACAGTGGAAGATGGAAGTGATAACCATGTATGAGATGCAGGTGATGTGAGTCAAAGAGCACATCTCATACTAGATGAATAGGGGCAAATCAACGGTCGACGGATCATGATCTAGATATAGTTTCAGGCGCTGACCATTAACTCAAATTATAGAGGAAGATGACAACTCAGATATATCAATACTGCCATTATCATGTACCTTTCTGACCACATAAGGACCTTTCCATTTACTCTGCAATTTACCTGGAAACAATTTCAGCCTAGAATCAAATAACCATACTTGCTGATCTCGCTCAAACTGTTTATGGCTGATATGAGAATTGTGCCATATCTTCACTTTCTCCTTGTAATGTAGGCCACTTGAAAAGGTTGTGTCTCAGCTACTCCAGGGCTGCCAACTCTGCTTTCCTCTATTCTCCTATACTCACGGGATCCAATAATAACTCTGTAACTGCCCATAGTGACTTGTGCTTGATTTCCACTGGCAAATGGCACGGCTTTCCATAGACGAGACGAAAGGGAGATGTCCCTAGTGGGGTCTTGAAGGAAGTCGATAGGCTCACAAGATCAAGCCCAAAAGCTGTGACCAATCCTTTCAGTCTGGGAGGACTACCTTCTGTAAAATAGTCTTTCTCTTTCTATTCGATACTTCAACAAGACCATTAGTCTGAGGGTGATATGGAGTGGGAACATGATGGTCAATGCTGAACTCATCCGCTACGGCCCTTACCTTGTCATTGATAAAGTGAGTCCCCCTGTCTGAAATCAAACTCTAGGTACCTCAAACCGTGAAATGATATTTTTCCTCAAAAATCGACATACAGTCTTAGCATCTGCGGCTCGGGCGGGGATGGCTTCAATCCAACGACTCACATACTCTAAAGCAAGCAGAATGTACTCAAATCCCTGACTCTTAGGAAATGGGCCCATGAAATCAATCCCCCATGCATCAAAAACCTCACAAAAGTGAATGAGCTGCATGGGCATCATATCTCTCTGTCCGCAAGTACCCATCTTCTGACACTCAGTACACCTCTTTATGAATTCATCAGAATCCTTGAAGAGAGTAGGCCACCAAAGGTTTGATTGGAGCACCTTATGTGTTGTCCGTCTCCTAGAATGATGTCCTCCTGCCTCAAGCTTGTGGCAGTAGGTGAGGACGCTATGCTGCTCTTCTTGAGGAACACACCTCCTCCAGATACTACCCCCTCCTTCATGATAAAGGATGAGATCCTCCCAGTGGTTTGACACAGCCTTCAGAAGGAAAGTCTCAAGTCGTTGTCTAGGTCAACTTTGTGGAACCGTCTTGGCGACAAGATAGTTCACAATATCGGCGTACCATGGAAGCGAGTCGATGGCAAGGATCGCCTCATCTGAAAATGTCTTAGTGATAGGTGCAATGGGCTCAGATTCCTAAAGGTTCTCTAATCGAGAGAGGTGATTCGCCACCACATTCTTAACTCCAGGTTTATCCTTAATCTAAATATCAAACTCTTGGAGCAGAAGGATCCATCTGGTAAGTCGATCTTTGGTATCCTTCTTTGCCATGAGGTATCGGATGGCGGTGTCATCTGTATAGATAGTCACTCTTGATCCCAGAATACATGATCTGTATTTGTCCAAAGCAAAGACTAAAGCTAGCATCTCCTTCTCATCTACAGTGCAACTCCACTGACGGCATCCAAAGTTCGTCTAGCGTAGTGAATGGCATACGGAAATCCATCCCTCCTCTGTCCAAGCACATCCCCTACGGCAAAATCAGAAGCATCTGTCATGATATCAAGTGGAGAGACCAATCAGGTGGCTGAAGGACAAGAGCCTTAACAACTAGATTCTTGATAGTCTCGAAGGACGTAAGACACTTATCATCTACAATGAACTCGGTGTCTTTTGTCAGCAAATTAGTGAGCGATCGGGCAATATGACTGAAGTCTAGAATTAACAATCGGTAGAAATCGACATGCCCCAGAAAAGATCGCAGTTGTCACAGATTGGACGGTGGATTGAGTTTTCTAATGATATACACCTTGGCCGGATCAACCTCCATGCCCCTGTTGGAGATGATATGGCTGAGGACCGTCCCTTGAGTCACCATGAAGTGACTCTTCTCCCAAGATAAGACAAGGTTGACCTCTATGCAGCTCTGAAGCACACGGTCTAGGGAGTCAAGACAAGCATCAAACCCATCGCCATAGATCGAGAAGTCATCCATGAAGACCTCTAAACAGTCACGCACCATGTTCGAGAAGATGGACAACATTCACCTTTGGAATGTTGCCAGGACGTTACATAGACCAAAGGGCATCCGTCTGAAAGCATATGTCCCAAATGGACATGTGAATGTCATTTTGTCCTGGTCTTCGGGCACGATGGCCACTTGGTTATACTCGGAGCACCCGTCAAGAAAATAGTAGTGACTCTTCCCATCTAGCCTCTCGATAATCTGATCAATAAATGATAGTGGGAAATGATCCTTCTTGGTGGCTTGATTCAATCGTCTGTAGTCCACACAAACCCTCCAAGAATTGGGTACCCTCCTAGAGAGGGAATTTTTAAGATTTTTATGAAGATTTTAGGGGTTTTTAATTTTTATGAGTTTCTTTTGAATTTTTTAGTGATATTTGGTATGAAGTTAAATCACACAGAAACAAACAAAATCTGATTTTTTGGAAATTTTCAAAGGGTTTTAATAATTTTTATGTATTTTTAAATGTAGACAATATATAAAATGCATGCATTTGAATTTTATAAATAATAAAATGCAATAAAAATGCAAATAAAAAATACAACATGGTAGAGCAATGCAACAGAAAAACAATGATATTTTTTGGGAATTTTTAAGGTTTTGTAGATGCATTAAATAAATAGAGACAACAAAGAGAAACTACACTACTGGTAAGGGCATATGTGTAAATATCCAGAAATCCAAGGGTACATATGCAATTCTTCCATAAAAATATATGTTGCAATAAAAACTTTGTGGACTAAATATTAAATCGAAAAACCACAATGTTAAAAGTACAAAAGTTCCTAAGTCACGTGCACAAGGCACGTAGTTGGGAGGGGCCTTTCTGCAAATAACAAAAACTTGGGGGCTTAACTGTAATTTCTCCAAAAATAATACAACATTACAAACTATTTTCTAGACCTAATAGAAATAACATAAAAAACAGGGGCTCCTACGCAAAATACCCCGTCCCCTACGTACGTAGGTCGCGTGAGGTGACGTGGACAGGGACCTAAGTGTAAATATGAAAACTCTAGGAGTGTTTTTGCAAAAATTACAACAATATTAAACCACAGATGAATGTTTATGGATCAAACTTTAAATACAAAAAGGGCGAGGGTATCAGGCAAAATTACCCCTGCTAAGGCGTGATCCAACGACGGGCGTCGCTTCACTAATACGTGTGTCATGACGGGGACGCCCGATGATGGTTCGCGCGGGGATGGATGGGATTAGATCTCTTAGGTTTGATCGAACGGTGGTGGCTAGCGTAGATCGGACGGCTGCTGTACACATGGGCGCCGGCCTTCGATCTGACGGCAGAAAGGCTAGGACGAAGAACAGAGAATAGTCGCCGGCGAAGCAACTTTCCCCACCCTCGATCTCAGCCTCTGATGCTGCTTCGAGCTCCCAAAATGGCTGGGACGATCCCACTTGCAGTCTTCTATTGATTGGGCGCTCCAAAAGGCTACGACAACGGCTGGAGCTCCCACGAGGAGGTGGCAAAGCTGGAAGGCTCCTCGTGCTCCAGCGAGATATCAAAACAAACTCCCAGATTCCTCTTGTAGCGTCTGGACCAGCAACAAGGGTTAAACCATCGAGGGTAAAATGCCTTGATGGTTGGCAAAGTGAAATGGTGCGGGTGACGATGAAATGGAAGTCGGCCGGAGCCAACTCCGGTGAAGGGAATCATTAAGGTGATTGAATGGACGAAACACGGAACTAGCGATGGGATATTGATCCTATGGTGATGATAAATGAAAAACGCAAAAGAAAATTAAGAGAAAGGAAGCCCTTGAAGATGAAATCACCTGAGGAAGAAGACCTCGATGACAAGCTTTGCTGAAGGTGGTGGGGCCGCCTCAGCCCGACCTCGATCCTCCTGAAGGTTAGTAAATGGAGTTGTCACCTCCCTCTCGCTATGGAACACAACAAGCGTAGAAGAAAGTGGGTCAAAGGGGTTTGAATTCAAATGTGAAAATCAGGGACGTATATGAAGGGTTGACGAACGACTGGGAAGATCGAGGCGTAGCGGGTGCGTCATTGATTCAAAGTCCGAGGTTTCACCTGGGTGTATGTGCTCAACCTTCTAGGAACAAAAGTCATGAAGGGACTTAGGCGAAATGGTGCAAGAATCGGGCTGTAAAACTCGACAAAAATGGCGAGAAACGAGGACTGACAAGGGGCAGGCGCTGGGTAAGAGAGTTAACCGCGTGTCAACTCCCAAGCCTGGAAAAAATGTTTTGTAAAATCATTTAAAAATAGCAAATTAGTTTATTAATTTTTAGTTATTAAATAAAACCTATTTATTATTTTATAAATTATTTTATTATGATTTTTATTTATTTCTTTTGAAATTAAAATTTACAAGTTTCCTTTTATAGCTTATATACATGTATATTCATCTATATATTTTAATATTTTATTTTTATTTTGTATATTTAATTTCATTACTTTTGTATATCATTTTACAAATTTAGAATTTATTTTTATGGACTTAAATATATTTTTATTTTATTTTCTGATGTGTTTTGTACACATAAATAAATAGGTATATTACTTATATAGGTGTAGTTATAGGTATTTCATCTATGTATTGTATAGAAATATTTTTTTTATGTTTTCTTTGTGTTTTTATCTTAGTTTTAATATTCATATATAATAAAAATAATGTTTACAAGATTATAAAAATACAAAGTATAAAAATTATGAATAATAAATAAAATGAATATTTTAATCGGTATAAGTATACAAGAAGGGTCCAAAACTCAACTTTCAAAACGTAACTCCGAAAAATATGAAACCACCTTCATTAAATAGATTATTGAAATTATATACAATTAAAGGTGGATTTACTACGTTTCGAATTTTTATTTGAGAGATACAGGTCTGCGAAGTTGGGTATCTAGAAACTTATTCAGATCAAAACTTTTTATCTGTACATTATTTTTGTATGAAATCAATTATGTATTTTTTATATTAAATTATCTACAAATTTCATGTTCAAAGTTTTTTATTTGAAGTATAAAAAGTGGAACCAAAAATAGGTCCCAAAATGAATAAAGAATGAATTAAATATAGGGATTTTTGTTGTATTTTGGCCCTTATCTCCCCCTACTTTATTCCTTATCGACCTAGACATCGAGATGTGCCTAGGTCTCTGGGTCTCGAGTCATAAAATATTTACAATATTTTAATCTTTTTCTTTTCTTTTCTTTATTCTATAATTTTGGCTTTAAAAACCGTATTTTTGTATACTATTTACATACACATGCATGAATGCTAAAATGCATGAATTAGAGGTATTTACATGCATTTACTAGGTTTTTTGAGGCCAAAATGATAGAATAAAGATGATGAAATGGAGGTTCATCAATCAGCATCCCACCTCGCTTCTTTAAATTTCATCCCAAATAACTTGGACCGGAGCATCGCCCCGAGTCCCATCTACCCTTTGCAGGTGAAAACGCGCGGTGAAGACCCCTGATTCCATCCATCTGAGACTCGTCGGAGTAGTCACAGGTCCCCTTCGTTGCTACGCCTATCTGATCGGTAGTTGCTCCATCATGTCCGCTCAGTCGATGCGGAAGCCTCCCATGACTCATCCGGTGCTTCCCGATCAGTCATCGGAGCTAAGGATTACCTCCTATGCTCCGGTGAAGTTCACCCCCGAGCTGTTTGTCCAGGCTACTTCGACATCGTTGGATCGGCCCCGCACTGCCAGATTTCATCCTGACCACTGACACAATAGCTTTTCCAGACCGTTGGATGTCAGACCTGGCCTCCACCTGCCCCCCACGTTCCCTAACCACCTATGGAGCATCATATCTGACCCCTACAGCGATCTGCACCCCACGTCTGCTCCCTCACCAGCGACCGTCACGTGTCCTCACGCACCTCTCACGTGCTTCAAGGGTATGTTGCTCTTTTTACCCTGCATTTGTTATTCTTTATGTTTTAGTCTGTAAATAAATATTGTATTTGAACTTATTTGCACTTTAGTCCCTATAGTTTCTGATAATTGCATTTGAGTCCTTGTTTGAAAACACGTTCGTGATCATGTGAATAGAGGTGTTTTTGCATATATGACTATGGACTTATGTCTTGTTAATGTTCGATTGAAAAGTTTTCTAAATTTGCATTTATGCCCCTATGAACGTTGTATAACGCATGTGCTGGAATTGATTTGAAATTTTTCAGATAAGCCCTTGGACTTTTTATGCATGTTATTATTTAGTCTAGAAACTTAATCTATTTACATCTAGGTCCCTATAGACTACGTGTTGAGTTTTTAATGAAATAAATATCAAAATTATTTCAAAAATTCCACAAAAATTACCAGTAGCTCCTGCTATTGTGTAATATTTTTGGTGATTTTTGTGACTAATTTTGATTTTATTTATTATTTTTTAAAAATTAAAAACTTAAAAAGTATCCCTGTCTGATTTAAGAACCCCATAAAAAACAAAACCCCCTTTAAAAATTCCACAAAAATTCCTATATGTTTGTTTTGCCACATTTTACTTTTAGTAGATTTTAGTTTCATTATTTTTATAGAATGCCTAAAAACTGCTAAAGGCTAAAACCTTATAAAAATCATTAGAAATTCTATAAAAATAAAAAAATATGTTTTCAGCTTCTGTAGGTAGATTTTATTTTATGCTTTCACATAAAATGTTGATAGGATTTTATAGGTATTTTAAATAAATTTAATTTGCCTTTGTATCCAGGCTGTACACTACTTGCCATTTTTGGCCTTCTTTGATTTTTAGAAAATCCTATGAAAATCAGAAAAGCTTCATAAAATTATCAAAAACAACTGCATATCTGAAAAGCACAAAAATATTTTCATCTTTAATTTTTGAGCCTGTTGGACCTTAATAAAAATTTGTGTAGTGATCTTGCTTTTATTTGCTCATTGATTTTCTTATTAGAAAATATAAAAAAATCACAAATTAAAAACCACCACAAATATGCCTTTGCTTGCTTGATTTTTGACTACTTCGTAGGTTGTCTCGTGCTCCTTATGTTCGACCCCGGTGGCTATACCAGGTTAAATAAATAACAAGATCGCTTGCTTTGATTTTCACTCTTGATTGATTTGCTTTATGGTCTGATTTTTCTAGTTGATTATGCCTTGCAATTCGGGTCGCAACGACCTTAGATTTTCCTTAACCCGAGTTGCCTTGGGCCATCATCAAATACCTTGCCAACTTGATTACTAACAACCAGGAATCTTTTAGGAGAGAAGATGATGAGTTTAAAACCCATGTCACGGATCTGGTCAAAGGGAAGTCCGCCTTGCCTGCCAAGATATAGCCTAATCCGAATAATCTGAAGCAAAAGTCAGATAAGGTAGATTTGACTGAGCCCACCCTCTAGTCATAGGTATTTTTCGATGACTATCTTTACTGTGATGATGCTTATTCCATTCCTCTTAGGAGCGGTAGGATGCCAGTAGGCGAAGAATCTACTAGGATCGAAGAGGACACTCTGGATAATATAAGCGAGCCGGTAGAATACATTAATGGCAGTACTGAAGTTGCACCCTTTGACGATGAAGAATCAGATGGTGGTGCTGAAGCCACCAAGTCTGAAGAGCAGCTAGAGCCAAATGCTGACGTAGCTACTTTACCTTTCTTTGTATCTGATGATGATAAGAGAAAATCACAAAAAATGCATAAAAGAAAAGAATTCGAAAAAGAAATAAAAAGATAGTTCATCATTCTCCATCTTTCTCTGATACTTCGTAGAAAGCAAGTCCTCATTTTTCAAAAACAATTTCTTCTACTTCTTTTAATCCTCCAACTGTATAGACTAACCAAGAGGATGTACAGATTCCTTTTCCCAAAGCACTCTTCTTAGGAAAAGGCGATAAAAAAATAAAATAACAAAAAGATCCAAATAAATGATCTGACGAAAGAGATGCTCGACAAGTTTACGATCCAACTCACTCTTTCAGAAGCCTTGGCACACGTTCCTCTTTTGCAGAAAGGTCTAAAACAAGGAACCACAGTCCGCAGGAAGAAGGGGCAGCGCAATCACTGTTCTAAGATCCATGTGCTAACCAAGGAAACTTGCCATGCTATTCAAAATCGACTCCTATCCAAGAGATCAGATACATGAGCGTCGTATGTCAGATGTGAGATCCTCGATCAGACTTTTGATAGGACTCTATTAGATAGCGGATCTTCAATTAATCTTCTTCTTTCTTCCTTACTTGAAAGTTTGAGTTAGGGCCTCTTCGAACAAATCGAACGCTCTTGCAGTTTGCTGATAGATCGGTCAAGAGGCCTAAGGATTAATCGAAGACGTTATCTTCACCATTCAAGGTTTGCAATTTTCCGTGGACTTCGTCATGTTAGACACGGTGGTCCCTAAATGCGTGACTGATACCCCAATCATACTAGGATGACCTTTTCTAGCGATAGTGAAGGATGTTTTCGACTATGAAATCATGAAGGTATACTTTTGCATGTAGGGTGAAAGTATACATATAGAGATGATCCAAGACCAGAATTCTAGATCAACTGAATTAGAGAGTGCTTCTGATGACGGATCAGACAGTCATCAGGATTGTGATTTTACAAACCAATAATGAGGCCGTATGGGCCGAACCTAGCACCTAATCTTTCATCACACCATCAATCGAAGTCAAGATTCAGATATCCGAGAATGGGAGATTGGGGAGCACAATCTTAGAGCCTAATAGAGAGAATCTTGATGGAGGTGAGTCGGATACCTTTTCAGATCTTTTATACATTATATATCCCTCCGAGTCAGAAGTGAACAATCAGAACTACCAGTTACCTTTAGATCAGTCATATTTCGATGATTCTAAGTGGCAGTGCTTCGTCGAACTACTATCACTTTAGACCATCTACAGAGCCGACAACCAGTATGGAGATCGAATCAGAACAAAATATCCAACAATACCTAGTTCTTTCTGAGTCAGAGCAGGCAGATCTCACGCATATCGATCTAGCAACCTATATCTTGGCTATAATCAAACCCGCTCTTCATGTTCCTTCTCCCCCTGAACATAAACCATTGCCTCAGAACATGAAATACTTATTCCTTGCTGGAGAGCCAAAAATGTTTCCGATAATCATCTCTTCCAATCTGATCGAAGATCAGGAATCCCGTCTGATGGAGATTCTTGAAAAGAACAACAAGGCAATCGTATGGTCAATAGTTGATCTCCATGGGATTAGTTCAGCTATGTGCTCCCACCACATATTTCTCGAGGATGATGCCAAGACATCTCACGAGTTTCATTGCAGCCCGAACCTGAATCTTCGAGAGGTGATTATGGAGGAAATATCCATGTGGTGGAGCATCGGTTTTATCTATCCCATCTCCGACTCGAAAGGGGTTAGTCCTTTACATGTGATACCCAAGAAGATGTGTATCACTACAATGATCAATGAGTACAGAGAGGAGATCGCTACCCATGTACCGACTTCTTGACGCATCTGTGTGGACTACAGACGTTTGAATCTGGGGGCCAAGAAGGATCACTTCCCACTACCATTCATTGATCAGATCATCAAACGGTTAACCGGGAAGAGCCATTATTGTTTCTCGATGGGTACTCGGGATGTAATCAAGTATCCATTGCTCCAGAAGACCAAGAAAAGACTACATTCACCTGTTCGTTCGGAACGTATGCTTTCAAATGGATACCCTTTGGATTATGTAATTCTCCGGCTATATTCCAAAGGTGCATGCTTTTGATATTTGCGGACATGGTGGGAGATATCTTGGAGGTCTTCATGGATGATTTCTTGCTCTACGGTGATGATTTTGATTCCTACCTTTCTAGCCTAGACCGTGCGCTTCAGAGGCATATGGAGGTTAACCTTGTACTTTCTTAGGAGACGAGTCATTTTATGATGACCTAGGGGACGGTCCTTGGTCACATCATCTCCAACTGGGGCATGGTGGTGGATCCGACCAAGGTGGATATAATAAAGAAACTCAATACACCGTCCAACCTAAAGCAGCTATGGTCTTTCCTTGGGCATGTCAGTTTCTACCAACATTTCATACGAGACTTCAGTAAAATTGCTCGCCCATTGTCTGATCTTCTCACAAAAGACACCGAGTTTATAGTCGATGATAAGTGTCTTTCAGCGTTCGAATCTCTCAAGAATATGGTTGTAGAGGATCCTATCCTTCATCCACCCGATTGGTCTCTTCCATTTGATATCATGATGGACTCCTTCGATTTTACCGTTGGGGCTGTGTTGGGACAGAGGAGGAATGACCTTCCATATGCCATACACTATGCTAGAAAGGCTCTGAATTCCACTCAGTGGAATTACACGGTTACAGAGAAAGAGATGCTAGCCGTAGTATTTGCCTTAGATAAATTTAGATCCCATATCTTAGGATTGAATGTCACAATCTTCACTAATCATATCGCCATCAAGAATCTAATGGAGAAGAAGGATTCGAAATCGTGTCTGACCAGATGGATTCTTCTACTCCAGGAGTTCGATATTGTTATAAAGGATAAGCCTGGAGTAAAAACTGTGGTGGCGGATCACCCCTACTGACTAGAAATCCTCGAGACTTTTGAGTTTGATTCTTGCTATCACTTCACTGCCATGGTATGCCAACATTGTGAACTTTCTTGTTGCTAAGAAAGTCCCACAAGGTTGGTCCAGACAGGGACTTGCGACTTTCCTCGTGAAAGCCAAGTCTTACCATTGGAAGGATCCAGTCCTTTGTCATGAAGGAATGGATTCCGTCTAGCGTCTGTGTATTCCTCAGGAGGAATACCAGAGTTTCCTCATGTATTGCCATCGAGTAGAAGCTAAAGGACATCATTCAGGGAAGAGGACAAAACAGAAGATGTTTCGATCCGGCCTTTGATGGCCTATTCTTATTACGGATGCCTACGCATTCATAAGGTAAGAGCACTTGCTAGCAATTTCGGTATAGACCATCGGGTTCCTACTCCATATCACCCTCAGATGAATGGTCTAGCCGAAGTCTTGAATAGGGAGATCAAGATGATCTTGCGTAAGTTTATTCGCCCAGACCGAAAGGATTGGTCGCAGCTTTTAGACTAAGTTCTTTGGGTCTATAGAACATACTTCAAAACTCCATTGTGCATATTTCCCTTTCGTCTCGTTTATGGCAAGCCATGCCACTTACCTGTGGAAATCAAGCACAAATCCTCGTGGGCAGTAAAAGAAGTGATATTTGGCCTAGATGATTCGGGAGATCAGAGGCAGACTGAACTAACATCCCTGGAAGAATTAGTGACGAAGCCTTCACGACTAGCCTTCATTATAAGGAGCGGATGAAAGAGTGACATGATTCTCACATCAACCGCAAACAGTTTGAGCCAAATTAGAAAGTATGTCTATTCGATGCGAGACTAATGCGAAAGGTGTACGACAACGGTAGCATCGATGTATCTGAGTTGCCAACTGATTCCACCTTCCGAGTCAACGATCAGTGGTGAAAGCCCTTTCTCAATTATGAATCGCATATTGTTGAAGCTTCTCCCATCTATTTTGTAAGAGATGATCTTTTCATTCCTACACTCCGTATCTCATACCTGACTTTCAAAGATCTCGTGTATATACTCTTGATTTTATTCTTTCCTTCTTCCGTTTGTCTTACACCCTTAGGTTCATCTAGATTTTTGCTATACTTAGGATGTGCTTTATCCTAAGTATAGGGGTGTAGACATCGTTGTTGCTCACGTCGTTCTGTTCTATTACCCCTGTTTCTGCTATCATTAAGATCACTTGATCCTAAGTATAGAGGAGATGATCGACTTCTATTCCTTATTCGTTATTCTTCGAGTCATTGTAGTATAATTTTTTCACAGATCTATACTTAGCCCGAGTTATGTCTTCCTTTGCTGCTTCTTTTGTCACTATAAGGACATAGTTCATGCTAAGTATAGGGGGGTTTCGTATATATACTATATATACTTTAGAATCCATAACTCGTAGTTTATTGTATTTTTAGTAATAAAGCTTCTTAAAAGTATGGTGTATATTTTGGGTTTTTAAAAGCTGCAAGAAAACGTAAATATGTTTTATAAAAAAAGTCTTAAAAATTAAAGATAAAAAATATTGTAAAATTCTTTGATAAAATCCTCAAAATTTTGTAAATAAAATCCTTGTAAAATCTGTATAAAAGCTGTATATCTTGTATATAAATTATGAATAAAGTCCTTTATAAAATATACAAAATTTGTGTAAAAATTTTGAAAATCTAATTAATCCACTAACTTTTTAGAAAAGACCCTAAAAATTGAAAAAGTTCAAAATTCGATACAAAATTGCAAAAGTCTTTAAAATTCACTTAAAAATCTTAAGCAGAAAAATGTACCTCATCAAAAAAAATTGTTGCATTCATTAGCATTTTTCAGAACAAGTTTGATTCTTGAATGGAATGGATTTAAGTCTGAGAGATGGAGCTTGGTTTAGGTCTTAATCCACTTAGTTCTAAAAGGACTTTATTAGGAACTGGAATTAAGACTCTTCAGGTCTTTTAGACTTAATTCTTTGGGTTCCATGAGACCGTGTTCGGAATTCAACTTGAAAAGTGCCTAAGTAGGACACTTGGTGTCGTCCATTTAACTCTTCTCCATTTGAACCAATTTTGAACTCATGCACTCTGCACTTAGCTCGCTTGCATGGGGTTGTGAATGGCAATCTATTTCAGTGGTGTGTTTCCATCCTTGTACGACGGTGATGATGTCTTAAGATGGAAGAGACTGGGGTTGAAATAAAGCTTCGGATAAGGGAAGGATCTGCTAGCACAATTTTTTCTAAGACCTCAAAAAATGGATGGAATGAAAATATTCTATATCCGCCGGGGAATAAAATACATATGCAGTGCAACAACATTACTAACAAAAAGAAGCCGAATACACCAAATACCAAAAATGACCACAATAGTCTGAGCTTTAGAAAAGCATGCATGTCTTACTGGAGACTTGGCTAAACTGGACAGGATTCACATGAGATGTGATTACACCGATCACGCTCCAGTTCTCTTCCAATTCTTCTTACTTCTTTCTATTCTCAGTTGTGGACACATCACGACCTGACCTTAGAAGGAAATACCTCTCCCCTCGAGGACTGATCTATTGGATGAGGGCCCAATGGGAGTGTGTAACTGGGATGGGAGGTTTCTTCACTTCTTTAAGCAGGAAGATCTAAAACCTTTCACACGCAATACAGATTGCTTTCAAAGCTTAAAAGTTTGTGTGATGGATAGATGGATCTGAGTTGGCTATTGAGGTGAACCTGGTTAAGGATTTGTGGAACTTGAGGGATGTCGAGGGTTAAATCCTAATTCTAATAGAGTCCCAACACACTAATAATCCAAAGGTTTGAATCCAAGCTCCAGATTTTGGGTAAAGTAAGAATCGATTTAAAGACATAATCATGTTCGATTTCTTTTATTTTCCTTTTTCTTTTTCTTTTTACTTGCACTTATTTATAAAATAAGTTTTGCTAAGGGACTAGCAAAGGTAAAGTATATGAGAATGATGAATCTGTGATTCATCACCTTTATTCTTTCATTTTGGCTAATGCAGGTAAATATCCACTAATTCCAACTAATTATCATTTAGATCACAATTGTTAATATTATATATTTAACACTTATTTTACCCAAAATAAAAGAAAAAAGATAAAAAAGAAAAATAAAAGAAAAGAAAGATGTCGATATAAAATATATACAGACTGATCCTAACCCTGAGACCAGGTTAATACTGACCAGACCGAGAAAATAAAGAAGTAGGGGGAGATAAGGATCTTAACCTATAACAATATCAAGAAAACAAAGACCAAAATATAAGTTTCCCATTTATCACATTATTACTATTTCACCTATTTTATTTATGATGAAAACCATCTCAAATCGAAACACTTCTTTTATAAAAATTATTCACAAAAATATATATTACTTTATAAAAATATCAAAAAAATATTTCGACATAAAAATAATTAACTGCAATGAACCGTAAAAGTCAACCTCCAAGGTTCATAACTATTTATAGAAAGCTCCAAATGGACCAAATTTACTTTTAAAATATGTTATATACTTAATACTATTTACTAAAAATATAAAAAAAACTATTCGAATTAAACTGGTGAGTTTTGGCGTTTTCGATGCGTTGTCTATTTGTACTTTATGTATAATCTTCCCATATTTTTAATTAATTAACCGTAAGCCCGATTAACTTAATTTCTTTTCTTAAAATCTTCTAAAAAAATATATAAAAATTGTGCATATATTTGGGTCTGTATTGGTATATTATATAATGAACTGTAACTTATATTATTATGATAGTAACTTAATTAATTAATTAATTCATTTATATGTTTAAATAATTTATTTATTTCATTTTCTATTATTAACTATTAATTAAATATTTAATTATATACTTAATTATATATTAAATTATTAATTTAATTACTTAATTACCCTTTTAGTTACTTACTTAATTAATTTTATATTTTAAAATTATTTAATTATTGATTTAACTAATTAATAATTATTAATTTAATGTAATTAATTAATTTCATTAATTTTATTTCTTGTCTCTCTTTTTCTCTCTCCTCTCTTTCTTCCCCCCCCTCTCTCTCTCTTACTTTACCAAATTCTTTCTTCTTCCTCCCGAAACCCATCTTCCCCATTCCCGTCGACGCCTCATTTTTCTCCTCCAATCGTTGTTAATGAACACAACGGTCGGCTGTTGGTCGGTCGTTCGCCTAACTGCTCCGGTAACCTCATCCTTCATCGGTGACCAGATCGCTTCTCCTCTATATATAGACGACAACCTGCTACATTCGATGTATTCGCCATTTTTTCCACCTCCATTCTAGTGATCTCCGGCGATAGCGATTCGTGACAGGGCTTGGATTTCCATTACAGCGAGGATGGGTGAAGAACAGTGAGATCACAAGTCCGATGTCGCAGTTCCGTCCTCCGTCGAGAGTTCAGCCTTCAGACCCGCTGTCCATCGAGGTGAAGACAACCGCAGGAGCTCCTCCGCAACCTCCATCCCCTGGCGCGGCATCCGTTTTCAATACAAGTAGGTCCCCTATTCGGTCTTCCTCCTCCAACATCTTCTCCTCTCAATCCCTCTTTTCTCCTTCACTTCTCTGCCACCTGGTCTGATTACCAGATTTCCTTTAATTTAGTCCCGTCACATCCCCCATTTCATCGCACCCTCCATCTCCTGTTTCAAGCCAAACCTCTCATTTCTTCCATTTCTAGCTTTTGATCCTCCATTTTTCCACATTTCTATTCATCTCAAATCCAATTATATTTGAGAATCGAATCCCCGTCTGATGTAAATTGAAACTCCTCTGAGATCAATCTTTATCCTCCAGTCATCATCCACAATATAATCGATCAGATCGGGGAACACACGTCCTCTCGATCTATCGTTGCCGAGAGCATTGACCGAAATGCTCGAAGAACACCTGGAGATGAAGCATTGTCTTAACGCCTACTCGTGAGTAACACCGCCACCTTGAATCCCACATCATCTTAATCTCACCCTCGAGAGATCTTCTACCTCGATTTACCTTTACTATGCAATCTGGAAACCACCGAGAGGATCGACCAGATTTCGATAGCCTTACTTTATCGAGGTCTATCTAAGCTTTGTAGCAGCGCAGCTGAGAAAAATTCACGTATGCCCCCGGTCAGAAGTCTTTTTCGCCCTATACGGTGGGGAAATTTTTTTTGTTAAGTATCGTATGGAAGCAGCATCTTGAATAGGCGGCTTTTGCCAAAGGAAGTCGCCTTCTCAAGACGTGGCTTCCATACGAAAGCCGCCCCCTTAAAAGGCGGCTTTGGGTTAATATAGACAGCAGCACATGGCCCTCCCTCCACGCATCCAGACGCTCGCCCAGCGCCCCCCAGCCCAGTTGTGCCTCCTCCACAGCCCGCCGCCCGTCGCCCCCTGTCGCCCCATAGCCCCGCCTCTGTCGCCGTCGACTCCTCCGCCCCCTTCGCCTCTTCCATCGGACGGATCCTCCTTCGTCCACTCATCATCCGGTTTGTCTACATTTACCTAAGGTGAGCCATTCTTTCATATTAGTAACCCTATTTCGAGATTGTGTATAATGTGTTCGTCTCTCGCTACGTATATGATGTCCATGGATATTTTGTGCTTTTGTCACTTTGGAGGAACGATTAGAACATCTGGGAATGGAACAACATATGAAGGTGGTCGTATGAAACCAATTAAGATAGATCCGAACATGAAGTTTGATGTCTTGTTGGAGAAGGTCGTGTCGTTGTTCCGTCTCGATCGTACACGTTCCATGGATTTGAAGTTGTTTCACAGAATGGAGGCGAATGGTAGTAGTTATTTGGCAAATGTTGAATACGATGACGACATACAAGATGTTGTTGACTATGCAGGAATGATGGGTTCATCATATCGTCCAATTTTATATGTAACCCATCAAGAGGAGTCATCACCGAATGTCACCCGAGCCTCTACACCAGTCACCCGAGCATCTTCACCTCTAATTTGTGGTCATGGTGTTGCTACCTTTGATATGAATGACACAATTACTCAGGAAATTGACCGCGTGAGTACCGATGAAGAGTTAGATTTGAATGACATGGAAGATGAAATGGAGAATGCTGAGGAATCTGAGGAACACATTATTTCTGATATACCATTCTATAATGTCCGTGGTGGTGATGGCTATATAAGAAATGACGAGGGTGCCTACGATGCTAGAGAGGGACTTAGTCTTGTAAAGGAGTTGAGGAACGGGATGACCTTTAAGTCGAAAGCTGACTTGGTCTATTCCGTCAAGATGTTTCACATCAAGCGTCATTACAATTTTCATGTGCACGAGTCAGATAAGTCGGTTTGGGTTGTCTACTGCAGCGAGAAAGAAAGATGTTGTAAATAGCGTTTGCGAGGTCACCGGTGTCCACTAGATGGTCAATTTGTGATTTCTATGGTGGATGCGCCCCACACTTGTTTGCATCGTGTAGCTAATCAAGATCATCCTCAACTTGATTGTAATTTCATGGCCCAGAAGTTTCTTAACTAGATAAAAATTTCACCATCCGTAAGAGTCGCAGTTTTACAGGGCATGACTTCTGAGGATTATGGCTACATGGTCAGCCGCAGAAGGGTTTGGGATGCTAGACGCGAAGGAATAGAGATTGTCTATGGGGACTGGGCCAAGTCCTACAATGAATTGCCATACCTTTTCAGGGCATTTGAAACTTCTATTCCAGGTATTGTTACAGATTTGGATACTACAGTTGTTGATTCTGGCCTAGTGTTTGAGAGGGCCTTCTGGGGTTTTAGACCTTGTATCAATGCCTTCAGGCACTGTAAGCCTGTAGTTAGTGTTGATGGGACTCACATGTATGGAAGGTACAAGCAGAAGATTCTTATTGCATGTGGATGTGATGCCGCCAATCACATTGTTCCTCTAGCTTTTGCATTTGTCAACGAGGAAGATGAACCCAGTTGGGCGTTGTTCTTGGAGAGGCTGCGAGTTCATGTTTTTAGGGATCGTCCAGGGCCTATTTATTTGTTATCTGATCGTGCACCTGGTATTCGTGCAGCCCTACGTAATGATGTTGTGCAGTTTCATCCTCCATATGTGTATTGGAGGTTTTGCCTACGTCACGTTGCGAGCAACTTCAACGACGTATTTAAGAATCAAATGATGAAGAAGATGATCAAGCGGGCTGGGAGTGTATACTCGCAGTCCAAGTGGCAGATGTACATGGATAAGTTGAAGGAATGGAAAGAAGATGCTCCCAAGTGGTTTGATACACATGCTTGTCCGAAAAAGCAATGGACCACAGCGTTACCCGAATAAGGGGTGCTCCACTACATCTTTATGAGGTTATCACGGGGCAACGATTGACACAATTCGGTTTGAAAGGAGGGAAGAAGCATACAATGCTACTTAGTGATCTTTCTTGCACATGTCAGAAATGGCAAGTACACAGGATTCCTTGCTCACATGCTTGTGATGTCATGTCACATTTGAATGTGGATGTGGAAGAGTACGTGGGTCCATGGTATTCGTGGAGTGCTCAGAAACAAATTTATGATGGTATTTTCTTCCCCATTGGTGACAGAGATAAGTGGCCAAAATTTGAACATGAAGTTGTAATCCCCAACCCAACTAGATTGAGGCCAAAGGGTAGGCTGAAATCTAAACGGATCCACAACGAGATGGATATGAGAGAGTCGGTTGTGCCCTCACAATGTGGATCTTGTCACTCATAAGGTCATAATGTAAGAAATCAAAGACATTCCACCAATAACGGAAATAAACGTGGTTTATGCAAGGGGGAAGGTCACAATTGGAGGAAGTGTCCAAATCGAAATTTACATGGTATTTCTTGAATATTTTTATATATATTTTTATTGTCAGTTGAATTATTTTGGCATACTTAGCCGTTGAAAATTTTATGCAGATGGAGCCGGGCCCAGTTGATCGTTCAGTTCTTCGCCAGCAGTGCGAGCACCGTTTACGTGCAGTTTGGTTTGAGGATATATGTATCAAGGTAATTTTTAACATACGACCTTTATCTTTGTTATACTAAATACTTTCTCATTGTCGCTTTACAGGTGTCCAGGTGGCTACATTGTAGGCGACGAGAGGGTACACTTCGTCGGGCACAGTTGGATGAGAGATTGGTGGAGCACATATACACAACGGGTTTTTTAGGGGTATTGTAGCTAGAGTTTATTTCGTTGGATTGGCATTTGTTGACTGCATTGGTAGAGAGATGGAGGCCAGAGGCGTACTTTCCATATGTGTCATGGGGAGATGACGATTACTCTCCAAGATGTTGTTGTCTTGTTGGGTTTGAAGATAGATGGGCTTGCCGTGATTGGACAGACTACTTCGCCGAGCTGGGCGGATCATTGTGAGAGATTGTTGGGCATTCGACCACATAGACCGGATATTGATGGTGCTCGCCTACGGATGACATGGCTTTGGGACCACTTTTCTGAGCTCCCTGCAGGTGCAGATGCAGATATGATCATCAGACACGCACGTGCTTACATTTTGCAATTGATTGGAGGGATTATTTTTCCTGACAAGTCAGGGAACGAGGTGTCCTTGATTTACTTACCGCTTTTGAAGGACTTATCAGCGTGTGGAGATTATAGTGGGGGATCGTCTTGTTTAGCCTACCTTTACAGACACATGTGTGTGGCTTCGAGGACAGACATAGTAGAGATTGGTGGCTCGCTCATCCTCCTGCAGCTATGGGCATGGGAACGATTTCCTCACATCACGCCGGTGGTACATAGACATCCGTTGTGGCGCGGTACTCCACTAGGTTGTCACTGGAGAGCAGAGTTTGACATCACATCAAAGCCTACCCATGTTGTACGACCTTACAGGGATGCATTTGATCTCCAGAAGTATCAAGTACCAAATTAACTATCACTTTCTATCTTATTTAATTTTTTCCATGATACTACTTATGTAACCTTTATGTAACAGGGTATATGGGAACCATATACCACTGAGATCATGAGCTCTCTCCCTGCATATTTCCTAGAAGGGCAGGATCTATACACTGCCAGGATACCACTCATTCATTTCTGTATCGTGGAGTTGTACGTGCTAGATAGAGTCCTACGATAATTTTGTTCGGTCCAAGAGATCCCAGTCCAGTATGACACATCTACACATCTTCACAGCATTGATCTCCGAGGGAAGACATCCGTCGATTGGGTGCAATTCCATGCAAACTATGTGCAGATGTGGAACAATTTACGTGACTACGTGTTGGCAACGACACCAATTGGTCATGGAGTTCAAGACGTATCTGCGGATTATATGGCGTGGTACAATTGCATCACACGATGATTTATAGGGAGACATGGATGCGTGCTCGATTTGGTGGTATGTTAGCATCATTTACGTTGATAAAATTTTTCTATAGTTAAGATATTGAGTATATTTTCCTTTTGCAGGCGACACGACTAGATGAGATTGTTCACCTTGTGAGACCTAATTAGGATGTGATCCGATTGGTGACAGACACTCATCGCCTTCTCGACGACTCTATCCAATGACAATTCAGGGATGGAGTCCATGAAGATGAAGAGGATGAGGAGGGACTAACGACAGATGACACTTCTTCACAGCAACAAGGACGTGGTAGACGACATGGACGTGTACGCAGAACTAGAGGAGGACGAACACACCCCCATGTCGAGGACCTACAAGTTTTGGGGGTGGAATATCAAACGCCAGTTGTTGAATGCAAGACAGAAGGAATACAACACACTACACCTGCACCGATGAGAGATAGGACACATAGCGAGGCTAGACCATCGCATCGCCATTCCCCATTACCTCCATTGGACTATGATGTAATGGTTGACGAAGAAATCTCACAAATTGAGCACACTGATCGTGCTAATCTATTGTCTTCGTTCTCAGTTGAGCCCACTACAACACTTCCTCAACAAGCCCCATTACATCGTCATTACACACGAAGGAGGCGACACATGTGATGTTATATGAGTTGTACTATAGAATAGTTCTTGTTTCATGTTTATGTAAACAATGTAACTTTTAAACTTCATTAATTGTTAAGCATTTATGTTGAATGTTCACTTATGACTTCTGTTAAAGGCATGGAATTCAAATCTATGTTGATGTTGAATGACACGGAAGATTTCCGACCAGGTGCATACGCGAATTTTTCTCCACATGTTGCATATATAGTTAGCAAAACAGCAAGCCAGCGACTGTGGCTTGCTGTTTTCTGGCTACTGCCATAGAAGCCACCTTTTAAGGATGTGGATTTCGTATGGAAGCCGCGTCTTGAGAAGGCGGCTTCCTTTGGCAAAAGCCGCCTATTCAAGATGCGGCTTCCATACGGTACTTAACAAAAAAAGATTTCCCCACTGTATAGGGCGAAAAAGACTTCTGACCAGGGGCATACGTGAATTTTCCTCAGCGCAGCCTCATGAGATCCCATCGAAGTCCTCGCCCGTTTGAAATCAAAGAAGAAAAAACTCCAACCTCCAGTCATACAGGAACTCTTGGATCAAAAGTTCATTGGCATCCAACAACTTGAACTGACATACCTGATCAAAGCCACACGTCGGCTTGTCGTTCAACGCACCGCCTCACCACTCATATGCAAAGCACGCACCATGCACGTGCGTATTTAGCAATTGGCAGTCTAAATACCACGACTTCTTCTATTTTCAAATAGGTCGCTGGAGATGAACAATCACGTGAGGATCGCGTGCGTCCGGGACTTTTTGCATAGGAATCCACCGATCTTACTGATTTTCGAACATGTCCCTAATTAGAGAAGCACGTACTTAGCTTGTGCAGATCTTAAGACATTTGCGCATAAACCCCCAGACTTTTGCAAAATTATAAGCAGGTCCATGAGCTATTTCTGCACGTGGGCAACCATGTCATCATTGGAACTTTTACGCGAATGCCCCAGGAGCTATATAATTTTACGAACAGGTCTCAGTGACTGAAGAGTCACCTGCTTCAGCACATGAAGCTTGGAATAATTGCGCGGATAACTCCCCTCCTTTCTGTTATTTTCGCGCACGCACCTTATTTTTCGTATATTGCAGTTATACCCCTTTCCAGTATATAAAATAAACTACATATTCTATAAATCATTAATAATAAAGAAAAAATATTAGAAAATTACGTATGACCAGCCTATAATACACAATATACAATATATAATCAGGTTTTGAAAATTAAAAAAAAAATTTCTATTATTAATAATTCATAAAAACACCCTAAAAAAATAACAAGCTTTCAAAACACATAAAAAATATAAAAATATACTTAAAAATCTTATAAAAATTAGTTAGAGTTTTTTTAACATATTTTACATTTTAACCAAAAAATAAAAATCAAATATTAAAACCAATAAAAAATAAATGTATAAAAAACTTTAAAAAAAATCATAATTAAAAAAATAAAATCGCCTAAAAATGTATAATATATCATTTTAAAGATAATTTCATGTACTTTCTAATAAAAATAAAATAAAAATATTTTCGCCTAGTTTTTAGAATTAAAAATCGAAAATTCCTCACTATTTTTAATAAAAGCTTAATTTTCATTTTCGAAAGTAATCCAATGCTCCATAAAATACTAAAAACTTCTTAAAAATCCAAAAAATAGAAAAAAATTAAAACATAAAAATAACAAATAAAAACCAAATAAAATTACAAATATTTTTTAAATTAATAAAAATTCATAAAATATCCTAAAATTCAAAAAATAATAAAAATTCATAAAATGTTAATTAAAATCCTTAAAAATAAATAAAAATTAGGAACCCTTTTTACTTAGTTTGTCGATAGTTTTTCTCTAGTTTAAAATAGTTTGTCTCCCTGAGTTCGACACTCCTGTGCTTAACCGTTGCACAGTTAAGTTTAGGAGTATAAATAAAATAATAAGATTAATTCAAAATTAATCTTTTTTGCTAAAACGCACCTGATCGATACAACGACCATAAATTCTTCTATTTTCTCTTTACATGAATAAAGAAGTGAGCAGGTGGTGTTTTCAGATGGTGTCGTTGCCGGGGAGGCAATGATAGGGTAGCCGGAAACCCAGGTTTAGAGTTTCTATTTTCGTCATTTTATTATCTAGCCTCACGACCTTTTGTTTATGAGTTGTGTTGTACATGTTGAGCCGCACGAGATAGAACCACAAAGTTAAAGTTCTTGTAATTTCTTATAATAAAAGCATTGTCTTTTAGAGAGGGTCCCTTTCAGGGTATCCCGACTTGTACCTCTCCCTCTCTTCTTCTTGGGGTTTGTTTCACCAGGGTTGTACTCCTAGAGGAGCAGGACACCCACGATGGCTTTTTTCGCATCATGATTTTATCGACAGTTTTCCGTTGCTTTTCAAAATAGGTGCTTGTTAGGATTTCCCGTTTTTCCCCATCTCTGCGCAAACTTGGCCTAGATGCTTTCTAAGAACGAAAAACTTAGGTGCTTGTATCTAGGATCATACCCAAAAAGAAAAAAAAAATACGTTAGACGATTTATCTGAAAATATCCAAAAAAGTAAAAACCGAAAATAATACAGGGACTGTTAATTTCTAACTGATCCTAAAATAAGTGTAAGGACTCTTCTTGTCTTGGGAGAGCAACCCCCGAAATTGCATCGCAGGTACACTCTCCAGATTCAGTGAGGGAGAGATGACCCATAAGGTAGAGCAAGAGTCCGGGCTTCTTTCGAAGTACTACTTAGTTCATGCTTTTAATCACCTTATGTTCAGTGGGTATGCTCGGGTAGCCGGAAACGATCCGAATTTACTTAGCAGAGTGGGAGGTTTAGAGGACACTACGTAAGGCTTCGTCCTCAAGTAACATGGGTGGTCGGAAACGGTCCTACTTACTCCCATACTGGCTGAGAGTAGGTGATTTCTAGTGAGAACTCGAGACAGTATGCTGTAGAAGTTTCGGGCACCCTATCTGATCTTGCTAATCTGTGAGAAGATTGTTTGCCAAAAAACCTTAAAAATGACAAGATAAACGACCGAACTCTTAGGTCATCACCAGGGTTGCGTTGGTGAACTCGGGGTTTGCTTTGCATTTGTTTGCTATGTGAGTCTAATCTTTTAAGATCTTAATCAACAAAATCTATCAAGTTGACAGGAAGGCGATCGCTTTGGTCGACTCTGACCGATCCTCTCTCTCACGCACTTGCTAAGTCATCCCGATCAGTTCCGGACGTCTCTCGTCCGAACTTCTAGGCGTTATTCTAACCCTAGAAGGTCATCTTCGATTTCTTATCCTTCTCATTCTCTATCATCACCACCTCTAGCTACAGAAACCATCAGTAGTTACATTTTGATATGGCAAAGCCTTACTTAGATTCTTTCTCCTTTCCATAAGATATGGTTGGCAAAGGACCGCAGACCACCTCTGTAGTCATTAATCAGGCTACAATCAATAGAGGTCTACTTGCTTCCCTTGAGATAATGCGGAACCAGATTAGGGAGCAAGGTAGACTAATGAACGATATTAGAGCTGAACTGACTTAGCTGTGAGCCCAACGCAACAATCCTGATGCTGAGAACAAAAGAGCTAATCATCCTGGACCTGAGGATCAGGAGCATCCAGATGGAGCAGAGAGACCGCCATTAGGTCCGAACCGCACATGCAACATCTCTACAACCTTGGAGCTACTATGACTCATCGTGGATCTGTCTCCCTATTATTCACGAGAACTTTGAGTTCCGCTCTCAGATAATCCAACAGCTGCCCAAGTTTCACGGGTTTTCTACTGAGGAACTACACCTGCACCTTCAGGAGTTCGAGCTAATCTGCAGTATGTTACATGATGTGGTAGTGAACGAGGACACGATCAAGTTGATCGCTTTTCCTTTCGCCCTCGTTGAACGAGCAACCTACTGGTTAAAACAATTAGGGAGATATGTTTCTACATGGGAGGAGCTGAGAACTGCCTATATGAACAAGTATTAACCTCTTGACCGAACGAATGTTGCTTGAGCTATGATTAGCAATTTTACCATGATAGGGAACAAGCAGTTCCACTAGGCATGGGATCGTTTTGGAGAGCTCATTGATGGGTGTCCCCATCACAAACTTTCCAAGACAACTCTACTACAGAGTTTCTTCAGTGGGATGACACCAGAGTTACAGGGACAAGTGAACGCAACTTATGGTGGATCTTATTTTTCAATGTACGAAGATCGAGTTTGGGACATTTATGAAAAAATGGCAGAGAACTATACCACAATGTCCAAGACTCAGGTTTACAATTAGACAAAGCCACTTACTTATCATCAACATTCCTGAGTGGCATAGATTGAAGGGAAACTATCTATTGTTGGCTTGATTCTGATCTAATTCTCATCAGGTGATATGGAGATCATTTGTCAGAAGCTGGATCGTATGGAGATACTTGAGAAAAAGTGCCAGAATATAGACAAGCTCGATAAGATTGACGAGCTTGAGAGATGCCTAAGTGATCTGAAGACACATATTATGTACCATCAAGAGATACAAGCAGAGTCCAACAGATCTTCGAGATTACAGGCTGACTCAGATAGTCGAGACCGAGTCATACTTCCAAGGACTCTAGTACAACACATATACCATGTCCATTCTAAGCCAACTCATCAACCCTCAGTGTACCTGCAACTTAAGTAGACGCCATCATCTGATACCCAGATGATGGTGTATCATAGCGATCAACCCTTAACATCCATTCCCACAACATACTCTAATATGCTTGAGCCATTGTCTAAAGTCAATGGGATATGGTACAACCAGTCGCAAAAAATGGGGATCTGTCACGGTCATCCAGGTTTCCGTTGGTCAACAGGAGGTGCCCCTTCCCAACAGCAACCACAGGCACACATGGGGCAGAGTAGAGAGAAGCAACAACACTCAGGTCCTTATCATTACCAGCAATCTCAGTAGAGGCAGAGCACCTATCGGCCACAGTATCAGCAACAGTACCCTCCACAACAGCAGCGAACTCAACCGCAGCCTCAGTACCATCGAGGCGACTCTTCTGGATCTCATGGGCCTTTCCATGACAACATAGCGCTAGAATACCATCGAGCCTTAGTGGTTTTTTAGTTTTTCAAATTTTTAATTTTCATTAAGAGAGAAATATGCACAACTGATAAAAACTATAAACAAGCACTCTTTTTTTATTTTTCTAGAGGGTTAAAATACTCAGAAAATTGTAGTAAAATATTTTTGTGTTTTATATATTTTATGTTGTTTTTGGTGATTTTTATATAGTATTTTAAATGTTTTTGTAATTTTCTAAAAATAAAATAGTGATAAAAGCAATAAACAATGCACAACTAGGAGTAACTTACAAGTTAAAATTTATTAAAATGCCCAAAACTCATGTGGGTGATTTTTATGATAAAATATCGATAAATATCTAAACAGAGATTGAGATCACTATTTTTGGATTTTTCTACTATTTTATATAAATTTTATAAGTTTTCGAGTGCTATACAATTTTTTTTTGGTTTTTATGAAATATTTTTCAACAAAAAATATATTGGAGCTTAAAGGCAGTAAAAGATAACTAATCTATTTTTTTTAGAATTTTTAGATGCATTTTATAATTTTTAGGATTTTTCTAAGATAGACATGATACTTTTTTAGGGTTTTGAATTTTTAATAATATAAATAAAAGCAATTTTGCAAACTAAAATTACCATGCAAACAACATCCAAGCATGAACTATTTTGTAGAAGTTTTAGGGCTAACTTACTATTTATTGCATAATGTAAAAGACATGTAATTAAAAATAGTGTCCAGAAACAAACGAATCCAGAAATTACCCTATTTAAAATGTTGTTGAAATTGTTGTTGTTGGGCATTCAGGATCGATCAAAATTTAAACCACACGAAATGATGAATAAACGAATTAATTAATCTGCGGTCTTATATTTTTTTAACCTAGGCAAGCCTCAAGGTTGACTAAAGGAGGCAAAGGAGTTCGGATCAAGTTAGATGCATTATCTCACAGTTTTCCAAGCAATTTTTTGTATTTTTTTCAATGTAAAATTGCTAAATGCAAAATGCGGACGAATTAGGTTAATATTAAAACATACAATTAACTAAATTAATTTAAATGTGAGATTAACCCAAATTTGCCAAGTTATATTTTTCTTGTAAACATAATTCGATGATGAATACAAAATGCATTTTTAAGAATTTTTGGGATTATAATGCAATGATGAAAAATGAAAATTTTTATACAATTTCATGTGCAAATAGAATGCAAAAATTATGTGAATATTACTGAAAGTGAAACGAGATGAAATGAAGCTACATTAATTTTTTTGGAATTTTCTGACAACATATATTTTTTTGTGAATTGTTTAATGAAAATTGTTGTGAATACTTAATTTCTAGTAATCCCACTTAAGCAAATTATCCAGAGAGCGAATTATCACAAAATACTATTTTAATGAGCAATCCATGTGACTTAAAATTTTACAAAATGATATTTATGGATTTTACTAAAAATCAATAATAGTAATCACTCAATAATTTATTTCAAGCAAACGACATATTCAATTTTGATGAAATTTTGAAGAAAATTAAAGCACAACTAGAAGCATCATTGATGAATCCCCATTCATCACTCTTTATTCTTTTATTTTAGCTAAATATCTTGGCAAAACATCATGTATATAGTTGTAAATACAATAAGTTATCAGTAAGCATGCATTTGTTAAATAGTAATAATTAGCATGTATTTATGCAAAAATAAAAGAATAAGGAATAAAAGAAAAATAGGGAAATATTTAGAATAAATATCGAGTGATCTGAACCCAAGAGAGGGCCCAACATGGGCCAGATCGCCAAATATAATAAGTACAGAGAGATAGGGCCACTCAACCTTGTACATATTCCTTCTATGTATACAAATATTTTATTTTTACAAAAATAAAAATAAAAATGTGTTTATACTACCTTGTATATATTCCTAAAAATAAAACAAAAATTAGAAAAATAAAATAAAAATAAAAATAATTTCTCTCTCACCTTGTACATATTACATTTATATATGTAACATATACATATTTATTTAACATGTGTACATAACTCATAAAAAAATAAAAATTATTTTATACTCCAAATTTTATGTTATACATAAATAAATATAAAATTGGGGTATTTGTACAAAAATAAACAAAATAAAAATTTAAATAAAAATAAATAAGAATTTTATATATGTATATAATGTAATATAATGTATATACCTTAATTTATTTTAAAAAAAATCAGTAAAAAATAGTTTGGAAAATAAGGAACATTTTTCATGTTGAACATATCTCAAAATAAAATCTTTTTCGATTTTTTATTTATTTTACGAATAATTTTAACCTTGGAATTTTTTGATTGGTCCAGAGGGGAACGTTGACCTCGGTCAACCACCCCCCGGACCACTTCCTTCGCGGATCTGGTTTTTCTCGATCTTCGCCGATTTTTCTCACCCCGATCTGACCACCTTTCGCTCCGATTCCACCATGCACCTCTTCCCCTTGGATCCACGACCCTCGTGAATCCCTAGAGAAGAGCGGATCTTCTTCGGTTCACGCACCCTCACCCGATCTTCTTAGCCACCTGGGAAGTCCTATAAAAGCTTCATTCCTTTCCCCAGTCCCTTAGCTCGTGTCGCACACCCTACTACTACCCTAGACTCCTTCCCCTTGGTGACAGCATTCGGCCGGAGCCTTTGGTGGCCGGAGAGAGTAGCTGCAGTCGATGCTCAAAGCACGTGGCCGGAGATCCACCGCGTATAAGCCTTCCCTCCTTCCGCAACATGGTTGAGGCGAAGACCTATACCCACCTCACCTCCTGGAGCTTAGGATCAATCTTGGACCATCAGTTATACTTCATTTCGATCCCAGTTCTTTCCATTTCGATTCATACATTCACTGCTCCGCCAGCTCCGACCCGGTGGTCGGAGCTCCATCAGTCACGTCCACCCGCTTAGATCTACTCCGCAAACCATCGTCCCCCCTCTTCCGCAGCCTGATCACCCAAATCTTGGCTATCCGAGCCAAGATTAGGTTTAGGTTCCCTCCTCCGCCTCACCAGAACCTCCCTTCGCCTCCCACCGTCGCATCCCTTTATTTCCAGCCAAATAACCCTGCACGGAGTCCTCCTCCGAGTCGAAGCTTTCATCTGCAGGTTAGAGCGTGCGCAGATACACCCCAGGATGCCTTTCATCCACTTCGCCGGAGGTTGCCCAGGTCACGCACCCGTACATGAGATCCGACCATTGGCAACCTCGTCCGACTTCACCACCCGATGCGGAAGAGTGTTGCAAGTCGAGATCTGCTGCTCGATCGTTCATCGGAGTGCCAGATCACTGTCGGTTCTCCAGTGAACTTTGCCCCGACGGAGTTCTTCCAGGACCCACATCAGCCGTCAGATCTTCCCTCTCCGCCAATTCACATCAGGACCGTCCATCGCCTACGCCTTGTCTGGCCGTTAGATCTGACATCTAACGGCCCCCGAACGCCCATGTTCACGCCCGCAAGACTGCTGTTAGATCTACCAGGTGTCAACGCCAGAGCCGCAGATCTTCTTCCAGTCAGTGAGCGACACCTGTCACCCCACATGACCCGCACTAGTCGGCTGGGTAATTTGCGCCATCTCCCCTGCATTTCTTTTATGTTATTATTTAATCTATAAAATAAAAGTTGCATAGTGGACTTATTTGCATTATTACCCCTGTAATTTTTAGTATTTACGTTTTAGCCCCTCTGTTGTAGTTGCACATGCTTCATCACGTGTCTTTCTGGGATATTTGCATGGGCTTGGGTTTAATGGATGTTATGCTTTGATACTTTAGTTTTAATATTTGAACTTATGCCCCTGTGCATGTTGAGTTTCGACATGCATTGAATATTGTGTAAAAATTGCAATAGGCCCCCTGGACTTTTAATGCGTGTTATTATTTAGTCTCTGGAAGCTATTTTCTTTGCATCTAGGTCCCTGTGTGTTGTGCTTCTTTTATTGGTTGGAATAAATCGCAAATCTCATCCAAATTTCATGAAATTTGGAAACATGGCTCCTGCCATGATGTAAAAGTTTCTTCGAATTTTTGGGCTTGTTTTGTTTGCATTTGGTATTTTTAAAAATTCAAAAACCTAAAAATTTGCTTCTGTCCAATTTCAAAATCAACTAAAAATATTAAGAATCCTCTAAAAAATCCAAAAAAATTACTAGTTGTTTGTTTTGTTGTATTTTCACTTGTTTCTAGTTTTTGTCACATTTGGATTTATAAAAACCATAAAAATTGAAAACATTAAAAACATAGAAAAATCATTTAAAAAATCTTAAAAATTAAAAAAATGCATTTCCAATTTCTTTAGTTAGAGTTTTATTTCTAGTTTACAATAAAATTGCTGCTTGAATTTTATAGGTACTTTAGGTATTTTTAAAGTGCCATTAGATTCTGGCTGCACACTATTTAATATTTTCAACCTTGTTTCATTTTTATAAAATTAACTAAAAATAAAAAAAACCCAAGAAAAAAACCAAAAACATCTGAATATTTATAAAACCCAAAATATTTTTATTTGAACTTTCTGAGTATTTTTGATGTGCTTAATAATTGTTTGATTGAGATCTTGTGAGTGTTTTTTTATCCTTTTTCCTAATCTTAAAAACTCCAAAAAAATTTAAAAACATAAAATCTACCAAAAATAGTTCTTTTTGGATCTCCGACTACTTTGTAGGTTTACCATACCGTTCTCCTTGAGTTCATCCCTGGTAGCTATACCAGGTAAAATAAAAAGTTAAACTGCTATTTTATGTTTCCTTGCTTGATTTTTATTGGCGTTCTTGAATTTTCTTGATTGATATATCCATCCGAGTAGTTGAGGTCGCAACAACCTGAGATACCCCTTTACCTTAGTCGCTCAGGCACGTCATCAGAATGGCGTCGTTGCCGGGGAGCACGGCATAGTAGTCGGTTTTCTCGTTCTTTTTCGGTTTTATTTTTGCTTGCATTTTTCTTCACCATTTATTTCCATTCCATTTTATTTTATAATAATTGTTGTTTGACACATTCCTGTTTATGATTTTCTTGCGAGGACTCGATGATTGAGGGCAGCTTTCTTTGGAGAGTCGAGGCACCCGTGAGATTCGAAGCGGCTCGTTTCTGCATCGAGCCACAAGAGGACGTAGGAGAGCCGAAGCAGGAGTGTGGGGAGTGTAGCTTATTTTTTATTTCCCACATATTATTTTTGTAATAATATAGGACAGAGACACTTTCATACTTGGTGGTTATCTCGGGGTTTGTTTCGCCGAGCACCGGTGTACTCGGGGGACCTCACCGTAGATTTCTCCCCGGTTTTGTTTTCACCGCTTTACTTACGGCTTATCTGATTTTTGAGGATTTAGCCTTAGCCTTAGGATTTTCTGTGATTGTAATGTAATTATGTAAGGCCAAATTCTAATTCTCTGCATGCTACTATAGATTGATAATTTGACTTAATTAATTAATTCACAACGAAAAAGTCAGATCAATTAGGCTCGAGTCCATGTGCCATGAGGAACCACATACAACGCGTGCAGGATCTGTTGTAGTGGACACCGAGTGGTTCCCAAGATCGGACTCAGGACTTAGCTTGATTACCTGACTACTGTGCTTATCATGTAGAACTTGCTTCGTCTAAGGTCGTTTTCCTCGTGCATCATACAGGCAGTTTACTTTCCGTCTTTGTTTTATGCACAGATCACCCTGCATGTAGAAAGCTGGAGTCAGGTACGCATTTCTTACTCTGCATGCATCATCGTGTTTGATCGTGCATCGGCTTTTTCACCTTCTCCCCCAGTTTTTGGACTTAAAATAACCAGGAGAACCGAATAATTTGTTAGGCATTGTTTGCTTGAAAAATACCTAAAAAACAAAAACTATAAAATTAGGACTTCTAAACACACTTGACCCTAAAAGACACTTCACTAAAAAAATTGTCTTGGGAGAGTAATCCCCTCACTGTCCGGTTTGGATGAGTGAGAGAGTGACCCGCACACTAGGGTAGAGACATATACGATTTCTTGATAGACTACCGGCCTTTTGTACGGGACAATCTGTTAGGAGTACTGGATCCCTATCAGCTCGCTTAATAGCTTTAAAGAGTGTCTGATCACCTAATAAAATTGACAAGATAACTGACCGAACCTTTACGGCCTTCAGCTCCGCGTCGAGTAGGTGAATCAGGGGTTTGCTTTCTCATCTTGTGTGTTTTCCAGATCTCATCCGCATTCACTCGCCACATCAAGATGATGGGCAGGAGGTCTCTTAGGTAACCCCTAGTTGCACCGCTTTACAGCACTCCAACCTGCTCATCTAGGTTGGTTCGTGAGAGTCGAGACTCGCTCTCCGAAACCGAGTTTGATTCCGCCCTGTTCTCCCTCGACCACCCTTCTACCAGTCTTGAGGTGCCCGAGCAGATACCGCAATAGATATCAGATGATTTATCGGCACATGAGTTTGGGTATTTTGCCTTTGCAGAGATCATGACCAGCAGCGAGAAGCGCACTAATGGACCCCGGGTGATAGAGACTTACGTATTGGATCCGGGTGCCATCAACACCACCCTGTTAACCTCTCTAGAGACCATGCAGCATCAGATTAGAGACCAGGGGGATTTCATGGTGAATATGCGCTGTGAGATGGAGCAGTTGCGAGCCGACAGAGATCACCGCAGAGCCGCAGGAGCAGGAGGAGGAGACATTCTGGATGACAGGAGCCTAAGGAGCCAGTATAGCTAGCACAACCGTGATGAAACCCAATTTCGTCATCTTAATTTTCCATAATTAACCCCCTTGCTTATTTTTGTGTTAATAAAATCCAGATAATATCCTATAATTATCCGAGTCTTGAATACGTTAAAAATCACAAAAAAATCACAAAAAAATTCGTGGTATTTTTAGCCTTAAAAATACCCTCAAAAATATTTTATGGCTTCATTTGATCTCATATCCAGTTTTGGTCAACATGAACTTGTAGATCTCATCAAGATCTACAACTGTCATGTTTTGAGTTTTCTCAAATTCGGCCATCTTCACCCTCATACGTCAATTTCTTGTTTGGAATAATCTGATTGGGCCACGTGGCCCGTTCTGGGAGAGCCACGTGGCCCGCCCTCCTTGCAGCATCCGCCCGCATCCTTGACCGTCGGATTTCATCTTGAATTCAACGACCCAGCTCATGCCACACCTCCTGAAATCAACCACCGTCTGATCATTCCCATCTCTTATCCTTACCGCCCACTCACGCCTTGTCCAGAACCTGCCACGTGGTGCATTATGCGCCCTTCGATCGCGCCTTCATCCATCCATCTCAGCCGCTAACCCCGCAACCATGTTTTAGCCCTTCAATTACGGTCAGATCTGATCTGAACCGCCCGCTGTCGCCTGCTTATAAGCTCGCCACGTGGCGCTTCGTGTACCATCTGATTGAGCAACCTCATATTACTTCCTGATCGCCCGTTAGCGCTGCTCCCGCAGTTCGACACGTGGCATCTTATACACCCTTAGATCTCGTCGCCTAAGATCTAATCCAAGCCAATCCTTAGCGCTTTCTTCTCCACCATTGGATCGCAAGATCAAACGGCTGGGACCTTATCTTCTACCTTCGATCGGTCTCCCTCCCATGATCCCCATCTTCGCGACGCTCCTCGCCCTTCCTATTTTTCCTACCATATCCGACGACCTATTCCCTTCTTAACCACCCCACAACCGAGTCCTATCATCCACGATCCTCGCCGGTCGTCCCTCACTCCACGTCGCCCTTCCGCGCACTCCACATCTTCCACTAAAGTCACCACCACCATCACCAGAACCGCCACCTTCAAACCCTCAAATACTCCGCTCCCTCCCCTGTAGACGATCGTCAACCTTTACGCGGGGAGCGGCCCAGCCCTCCTCCTCCTCCCTGTGACAGGGGGAGGAGCTAGGATAGAGCGATGACGACTGTCTCCCTCGGTGAGACCCGCCACCATCATCGGCGTCGTCGCGGTGCCAAGCGCTCGCTTGAGCTGCCTCCAGTTGCTGCGGAGGTTCAGCGAAGACCAGAGCTCCGACTAGGAGCTCGAGCACAAGCTATGCATTTACCAATCATCTAGGTAAGACTCTCCGATCTCCTCTGTACTTTTTCCTATTTTCCCTTAATTAATTAGGTCATCCTCCTCCTTCTCAACCCTCATCGCTCACTCCCCGAGCTCCGACTCACAACCCCCTTTCATGCGCACGCTTCCGACGACTCTCCTTCCCTTCACAACCCCAGATCATATCCGACCACCTCCTTCGCCCTCCATGGCGGAGGAGCTCCGAGCTCCCACCTTCTTCGTTCGCCGAGATTCCACTTCATTCACGCACACACGTCCTTTTTGCTTCGGTCATATGCTAACTATGCTGGACATCGATTCTTTCATTGGCCGGAGCACAACTGGAGCTCACTTCGTCAACGTCGCAGCAATCCCCAGAGCTCCGATGAACCACTCCAGAAGCTCCCGGACCTTCCCGAGCTCCCTGCTACCTCGATGACAGTCCAAGGAGCTCCGGGGAGGTCTGCCGTGTTCGAGATGGAGCGGCGGAGGAGGAGCCCCTTTGCCGGAGCTCTGAATCTGCCTCCTGCTGTAGAGGAAGAAGGAGGAGCTGGAACCGTTGGATGCTCCTCATCGGAGTTCATCCAACGATCCTTATGAAGCCACGCCACGATTCCAGGAGCAAACAATAGCTATCCGATCTCTGTGATCGTATGGCATACGATCATCCACGCATCAATCCAAAGCTTCCCCGAGCCTTGTCCTCGAACCTCCAGGCTTGGAGTTCCCGAGCCGCTTCCGAGCCTGACCGAGCCTACGCCGCGCCAGAAGAAGATCCGAAGCAGTCCGAGCCTCCTCCGAACCTCAGCATTCACCGAGCCTGGGGAAGCACGTGTCGGTCACGTCCGACCTTGGGTCATTTGCAGAGAAGCCTCGGATGTATCCAAATTTGCAACCATGTCCTGGACCGCGTACAGTCCACGTGCACTGTGTGTATTTTGCAATTATGCCCTCGCAAGTTTTAATAATTGCAAAAATGCCCCTGTGTGTGTGGGTATTTTATAGGGAAGGCCTTGTACTTTATTTTTATTGCATTTTAGTCCCTCCTAGGGACCTGTTTGTAGTTATCTTTCCATGTTCCCTTCAATTATGCCCTTGCTTTCCTTCATGCATATCTTGAGCTTCATATGTCCAACTGAGTTGATTTCAGTTTCATTTTAAAGCTTGTTTGATGAACTTTCTAATGACATGATCAATTCTTAAGAAGGACACATTAATTTTGATGTATTATTTTATTCGTCATGTGTCTCTTAGAGCTTTAACTTATGCCTTGTTTAAATTGTTCATCAGATCTTTCTCCTCAATTAAACTTGAAATTGACTCTTGTTAATTGTGCTCACCATATCTATTCTGACCTAGGGCATATTTTCATTGCATCTCATTGCATTTATTTGCATGATAAAATGAAATAAAAAATGCATGTTTTCTATTTGCTTGTTGCATTGTCTCATTCTTTTACAAACTTTGTCCTATGTTCTTCAACTCAACACTTAGTTAGATTGATAAGAATCTTGATAATACGAGAGAGGCTCGTATCCCTGACTTCGACCTTGGTTTCTTGCCAAGTAAAATAAAAAAATTATGACCATTTGATTCTTATTGATATATTGATTGGATGGTCTTTGATGACTCAATTCGGCCCGACTGCGATGACATATCAAGTGTTAAAACAACACTATTAAAGGTCCGAATTCACGGCTTATCAAATGGCACCGTTGCTGGGGAGGGCCCCAGCCCTCCTCTTCCTCCCTGTGACAGGGGGAGGAGCGAGGATAGAGCGATGACGACTGTCTCCCTCGGTGAGACCCGCCGCCGTCATTGGCGTCGTCGCGGTGCCCAGCGCCCGCTTGTGCTGCCTCCAGTTGCTGCGGAGGATCAGCAAAGACCAGAGCTCTGACTAGGAGCTCGAGCACAAGCTCTGCATTCGCCAATCATCCAGGTAAGACTCTCCGATCTCCTCTGTATTTTTCCTATTTTTCCTTAATTAATTAATTAGGTCGTCCTCCTCCTTCTCGACCCTCATCGCTCACTCCCCGAGCTCCGACTCACAACCCCCTTTCACGCGCATGCTTCCGACGACTCTCCTTCCCTTCACAACCCCAGATCATATCCGACCACCTCCTACGCCCTCCACGGCGGAGGAGTTCCGAGCTCCCGCCTTCTTCGTTCGCCGAGCTTCCACTTCATTCACGCACACACACCATTTTTGCTTCGGTCATATGCTAACTATGCAGGACATCTATTCTTTCATTGGCCGAAGCACAACTGGAGCTCACATCGTCAACGTCTCTGCAGTCTCCAAAGCTCCGATGAAACACTCCAGAAGCTCCTGGACCTTCCTCGAGCTCCCAACTACCTCGACGATAGTCAAAGGAGCTCCGGGGAGGTCTGTTGTGTCCGAGATGGAGCGGCGGAGGAGGAGTCCCTTCGCCGGAGCTCTGAATCCGCCGCTAACTGCAAAGGAAGATGGAGGAGCTGGCACCATTGGATGCTCCTCACCGGAGTTCATCCAACGGTCCTGATGAAGCCACACCACGATTCCAGGAGCAAACAGGAGCCATCCGATCTCCGTGATCGGATGGCATACGATCATCCATGCGTCAATCCAAAGATTCCCCGAGCCTTGTCCTCGAACCTCCAGGTTTGGAGTTCCCGAGCCGCTTCCGAGCCTGACCGAGCCTACGCCGAGCTAGAAGATGATCTGAAGTAGTCCGAGCCTCCCCCAAACCTCAGCATTCACCGAGCCTGGGGAAGCACATGTCTATCACGTGTGACCTTGGGTCATTTGCAGAGAAACCCTCGGACGTCTCCAAATTCGCAACCAGGTCCTAGACCACGAAGTCCACGTGCACTGTGGGTATTTTGCAATTATGCCCTCGCGAGTTTTAATAATTGTAGAAATGCCCCTGTACGTGTGGGTATTTTACAGGGAAGGCCTCGCACTTTATTTTTATTGCATTTTAGTCCCTCCCAGGGACCTGTTTATTGTTATCTTTTCATGTTTCCTTTCAATTATGCCCTTGTTTTCTTTCATGCATATCTTGAGCTTCATATATCCAACTGAGTTGATTTCAGTTTCATTTTAAAGCTTGTTTGATGAACTTTCTAATGGCATGATCAACTCTTAAGATGGACACATTAATTTTGATGTATTATTTTATTCGCCATGTGTCTCTTAGAGCTCTAACTTATGCCTTGTTTAAATTGTTCATCAGATCTGTCTCCTTAATTAAACTTGAAATTGACTCTTGTTAATTGTGCTCACCATATCTATTTTGACCTAGGGAATATTTTCATTGCATCTCATTGCATTTATTTGCATGATAAAATGAAATAAAAAATGCATGTTTTCTATTTGCTTGTTGCATTGTCTCATTCTTTTGCAAACTTTGACCTATGTTCTTCAACTCAACACTTAATTAGATAGATAAGAATCTGGATAATACGAGAGAGGCTCGTGTCCCTAAGTTCGACCTTGGTTTCTTGCCAAGTACAATAAAAAAATTATGACCATTTGATTCTTATTGATATATCGATTGGTTGGTCTTTGATGAGCCAATTCGGCCCGACTGCGATGACATATCAAGTGTTAAAACAACATTATTAAAGGGCCGAATTCACGGCTTATCAAATGGCACCATTGCCGGGGTCGCGGCTCATTTCTTATATTATTTGGAATTTTGTTTATTCAATTGAGTGTTTAATTTTATAGGTCAAATTGTTTGTCTATTTGCATTATAAAATTTTTCTCTTTTATATTTGATCTCTAACCCTTATTTCTGTGGCAGGGCCCTTGATCAATCAAGGAGGCGAGGAGCTGGTGCTTCCCGCTGTGAGGAGCCGTAGAAACATACTTAGAGCAAACAGAAAAGAAAGAAAAAATGTCTCGCATTTTTATTTCCATTCATATACTTGTAATAATTCGTCTTTTACAGCGGTCTTTGACGAACCGCGGTTCTACCCTTTCTATGTTGTCCGATAGACTAGTGCGTTGCAGTCGGATAGATCCGCGTCGATCAAAAATAACCGCACAAATAGATAAATCGTTGAATGAAAATAAGATGCGGTTTTATGTTTATTTAGCCTGGGCAAGCCCCAGGGTCGACTCAAGGAGGCAAATAAACAACTCGAGATCAAGTTAGATGGATTAGATTACGGTTTTCCATGTGGGGACTTTTTTTTGTAATTTTTTTATGCGATACAATGCCAAATGCAATATATGAATGGACTAGGTTATTAAGAAAATCAACAAGTTAGCCAAATTTAATTTTTATATAAAATTAGTCCAAATTGGCCAAATTATATTTTTCCTGTAAACCTAATCCAATGATTAACGCAAATGTATTTTTTTGGAATTTTTGGGTTTAAAATGCACACATGAAAAATGCAAACTTTTTTGGGGTTTTTATGCAATTTTACGTGCAAATGATACGCAAAAATTATGAAAAATTCACTGGAAGTTAAATATTATGATATGAAGCTACACTAATTTTTTTGAAATTTTCTGGCACTTTTTGATTTTTTATGAATATTTTACTGAAAACAGAGCAACTGTGAGTATTTAATTCCTAATTAATCCACTAAATAAAATTATCCAAATATTGATTTATCTCAAGTAGATCTTTCAATAAGGAATACAGGAGACTTGAAATTTCACAAAAATATTATCCGTGGAATTAATAAAAAATCAATTACAGAAATCACTCTAGAATTTATTTTATGCAAACGACAACTCCAAATTGGACGAAATTCGGACAGTAATTAAAGAGCACTTAAGTACATCATTCACAATTTTTTCACAATTTTTGGAAGAATAAACGGATACGTGCGAATTTCAGAGCTAAAATGGACAAAGTATCACTGATTTTCAATCTCTGATTTTTAATAAAATGTCAAATGCTCACAAAAATGCAATTAAATAGCCAGTAGATAAAGAATTAATTGCTCTACAACATACTATTTTTTTGATTAAAAATTGATGTAAAATGATTGTCCAAAATAACATTCAAAGCCAGGGATGTCTTCGCAATAAAGAAATTGAAAGAAAACTGACCATTGTGCTTAAGGGCACTTTTGCAAATAATAAAACATGCAAGGTTAAAAATGCAATTTGTACATCAAAAATAAAATAGAACTCTGTGCTCACCCGCAAGGCGCGGAGGGGGTGGGCGGCTAGGGCTTCGCGTGCGGCGGGGGCGGCGTACGGAAGGAGGCGGCAGCGGCAGGCCGCGGGCGGGCGCGTCGAGGGCTGGCGCGATGGGCGGCTGGAGGGCGCGGGTGGCCGTGCGCTGGGCGAGGGGCGACGCCGCGTGGAGCAGCCTACTCTTCCAGGAGGGCGCGCGGTGCGCGCGACCGGAGGTCGGCGCGAGGGGCTGAAGGGCGGCGGTCTCGGCGGTGGCACGGCTCCAAGGCGGGAGGAGGTGCAGCGCCTGGTGCGGCTGCGTGGGCGCACCTGCTGCTTGGAGGCGGCGGGAGCCCAGGAGGTGGCGGAGATCGGCTGCTGCGGCTGAAGGCTGGAGGGTGCCGGTGGAGGATGCGTGCGCGCGGGGTGGCGCTGCGGTGCAACACGCTGGCCGGTCTACGGCTATAGAAGGAGGAGCACCGGCGGCAGCCTGCTGGAGGCCTGGAGAGGAAGGCGGTGGCCGTCGGCGGTGAAGGCCTGCTGGACGTGCAGCCTGCTTTTTTTTAATTTTGTTTTGTATTTATTTTGTATTTTCTTTGTGTAAACAGGAATAAAAAAAGCAATGGAGTGGTGGTGAAGTGGTGATGATGTAAAAAATAATGGATATGGGTTGGTGTTTTGTGATGATGATTGTGGTGGTGATGGATGATTGCGATATTGTGTTTTTTTTACGATTTGGAATGACAACAATGAGAATATTAGATAAAAGAAATGACAAGGAAAAGTTGAGGAATTACTTACCTGTGATTCGCCGAAGGTGAAGCCACGGAATGCGACTTCCGGTTGTGGCCTCGGAGGAGATGTCGGTCTCCGAAGCTTGGCAGTGGATTTGGAGAAGCTGTTGCTACGTGGGCGGTGCTCCACGGATCTCACCTAAGCCTTGTCGTCGCTCGACCTCCTGCACCAAAGCTGTCACCAATGACACATCAAAGGGGGCTCGGGGCTCTCTTTCTCTCAAGAACAGTGGATGATTGTGAATGGAGGAGTGGAGGAGATTATAAAGAGGATGGATGGAGTTAGAGAAGAGATGGAGAGAGTGGAGAAAATGGTGGAGGAAGTTGAGAAGATGTGGCTTGGAGTGGGGGAAAAGAAAGGAGAAGAGGTAAAAGAGGATTAAAATAACTTATTTAATAATATAATATAGTAGGATACTAAAAATGATTAAAATAATGATAGTAAAATAGTAATAATAATAAATCCAAAAATAGTAAAAAATAATTCTGAAAATAAAAAATTGGGGTGACATGTGGCGGCTACAGGTGCGGCCACATGTCGCTCCCAGAAAATTCAAAGATTAAATGTAAAGAAAATAAAAAAGAAATAACAAAAGGGATTAAATCAAAATGTGGTCAACACAAAAGTTGCTCGTCTCGACGAGATCTACAACTTTCGTGAAGGGCCGAAAATCAACGGAGATCATCTGTACAAAATGTATTTTTGGGTGGTACCTTATAGATATAAAATACCGCATTTTATCTTTTGTATTTTTTTTGTCATTTTTAAGAGAGAGAAAAATCAAAATAAAAATAGAGAAAATATGAAAAGATTATTTACAACTTAATCTAATTTTTTTGGATTTTTTATAATGAAGAAATTAAAAAGATAAAATACAGGGGTAAAACGGTCATTATGTATAATGTACAAAAGGGGCCCAAAACCCAACTTTTGCATACGAGCTCCGATTTTAATGAAATTGGTCTTGTTTCGAAGGTCTTTGAAAGTATATTACTTTAAAAGCGAGTAGACCTCAATCGGACACTGTGTGAAAGTGATATGTGCATTTTAAAGTTCATGGTTTCAAACTTGGATTGGGGTTTTATTGGTCGATTTTACAAGTTAGTATTTTTTAGATATTTTTCTTTAATTAGTGTTAGTAATATATACACAATAGAGTTGGTTTTATTACATTTGGAGTTAGTATAAAATATACACAAATAGGGTATTTTATCTAATATACAGGTGAATATTTAAAAGTGAATTTGGCTTCTTATTTTATGCAAATATGAATGCTAAAATGCAAATATTATCAATGCATGCATGAATGCTAATTATACGATATAAGTAGAAATATGCCTCTAATTACTCGGGAACACAGCTCTATTTTCAACTTTTAGAGTGATAAATCGCAGATTCATCAACCCCTTATACTTAAACCTTGCTCGTCCCCGAGCAACTAAAATGAAATGCAAGAGTGAAATGAGATTGGGTTCCATACCAAGGTCATGAACAAAAGTTGAAAATGGCGCTTGACTCGACCTTTGGATTAATTGTGTGGCAGAACCTTATGGGATCTGAACTTAAGACCTAACAGACTTCAAGTTCCACAAGTCTTCTATTCAAGACGCCTTAACAGTCAGGTCAGAACAAATCCTCAAACGCAAATTTCTGATGACTATGATTCTTACTTGTACTGTGTAAGTGATAAATAGCTCTCCACATCAGAAATGACTCGGAACCAGCCTCCTCTAACAAGGTAACTCAATAACCCGGTCCAGCAACTCTTTCCTCGAGGAGCGGGGTATTCCCTTCTAAGTTCAAGTGCGACCAACTCAAGAGGAGGGGGTAGAGAAAAGAATAAGGAATGGACGGTAGCCAGTGTAGCTAATCTATCCCGGGATGCCTGACCAGTGTAGCCAAGTCATCCAGCTGCAGACTTCTTGCTAGTATACATACTCCAACAGGCAATTTTTTTTGGGCCTGTCTATTTTTTTTGGAGTTCTTGCATTTTTCTTTTTTTCCTTTTTTTTCCTCTTCTTTTTTTTTGGAACTATATACAAGGTGCAGCATGTACATCAGGAGTTTTTCCTCTTGAGCCAGTAGACTATCCCTCTTTTGAAGCATTATTGCAACCCACAGCATCCTGTCCGTAGACTTCAACACCACCAGACTAGGTTGAGATGCACTACCCTCCCTAGAGGAGGACGGATGTTTCCACCCGTGTGCTACTCCAAGCTAAAGGATTCTACTTCCTTACCACCTCATCAATGAAGAGCTACGTGCATTGTGCTTGTCCAAGTTAGGTCACTGTCTAAAAGAATCATGCGTGTGCACGAAATATTCTACTTAGACTAATCAAGATGACATGTGAACATAGACTTGCGGACTCAAAGAATTAAGTCACTTGACCTGAGAAATCTTAACTCCAGTTTCTATAAGGTTCCTCTGAAATTAGGTGGATTAAGGTCAAATCAAGCCCATCCTCAACATCTACTCATAACTTAGTTCAGAACCCACTAGCTTTCCACCTTGCATATGCAAGATATGCAGATGAGATGCAGATGTCATGCTATGAAGATGAGTGAAAATGCAAGATTTTTTTTAAATGCAAAGATGATATGTAAGAGTAAATAAGAAGCCTTATTTTCAACACAATTTTTTTGGTATAAGTATACAACAATTTGTATTATTTACAACAAGTTTTTAGTTTATACATAATATACATAGTATACAAAATTTTTTCGGTATACATCCAACAAATTTTAACAAAGTATGTTTTACAAGAATTTTACATTTTTTATACAAGTATTATACAATTTTTTTTCGTATACCTCCTATGATACAAGTCTTTTATGAGTCAGTTTATACAAATGTATTTTGCAAAAAATATTTTCTCAAATTTTTACCCACCCGTAATTATTGCATAATATATACAAAAATACGCGGAAATACGCGAAAGTACGAGCTATGGGTAAAGTATATATGTAATATATACACACCCCCCTATACTTAGCGTGTGCTATGTCCTTAGAGCACGAAAAGCGACTAAAAAGACATAGCACGGGCTAAGCGTAGGAGAGCTAAAATTACAAAATGTATAGAAGTCGCTCCGCCCCCCTATACTTAGGCTCTGACAGCCTAAGTGTAGAAGAAGATCAAAAATGGGGCGAACAAGGAGAAGAGGGGAAATGGATGAGTATATACAAGGCGGGCATCGGTCCCCCCTATACTTAAGCTCCGGTCAGTCTAACTATAGGACAAGAGTGAGTATGAGAACCGATGTGATCTGTAGGATGTACGATGAATGGATGCGGGTCACTCTTCCCCCTATACTTAGGATCTGATTATCCTAAGTATAGTCTTAAAATGAAATGAGATGAGTCGGGACGAGTGATTCGAATCACTGGGGAGGGAGGGAGAAAAAGTATATACAAGAAAGAGTGAGAATATACAAGGATTAAGAAGGTTTGTGACGAACCTTCTTGCGGACACGAGGAGGTGGATAATATACATATGTGTCGCTGTCGGAATCGTCCTCAGATGAATAATAGTGAGGTGTATGGATCGTCCAACGAGGGTCGACACACGGCTGCTTGCTTAGATAAGGCTTGAGAACAGGCGAACTGAGCTCACTCATATAAATTACCTTGTCCGGGCCAGATGAGGACTCCTCAAAAAATTCCTTCTTCGGTGTGTTGAAGGAAACTTTCTTAGTCGGTTTTCTAGAACCTGAATCATTGAGTGGCAGATGAGAGAGACGCGCCTTGAGAGGTTCGGGGGAACTCCTCGAGGAATCAATTCTCGACTTCCTCTCACTAAATAGCCGACTAGAAGAGGGAGCAACCGTGTTTTTATGTGGAGTCAATTTAATCTTGGTTGTTTTCTTTGAAGGTCCGGGACGTGGTGTGGTGCTGACTATGGTTTCCTCATCAGACGAGTCACCATATAAATATTCCTGAAGGGTCAGCACATGTCTCGGGAAAGTGCTAGTGGTCTCAGTTGGCTTGGCATTATTGGGCTCTTGTGTCGGATCATCAAAATGGTCAAGGCAGTCAACAAAGATCATGTCCGACTTAATGATAGCTTCTGATTGTGAGTCCTCCTTAGACGCTGTCCTGGTGGCGGTGCAAGCAGTTGATGAAGTGGAGGTGTGGGGGAGTCTCAGAACCTACGGTCGTCTGAGCAGTCGGTCTCTCAGGTGTAGCAGAGAGGTGGGACTCATTTACCTCTTGATGGTCACGACTGTCAGCGGATGTGCGGGTTACCTTAGAGTAAAGTGTATCAAAGAATGGGTGAGGTCGGAGTGCTCCCAATGCTGAGAAATCGATCTCCCGAGTCTCGCAATCTATAGATGCTTTAGCTGAAGCTAAGAAAGGCTTCCCGAGAATAATCGGAGACTGGGTAAACTCTCCTCGGTGCTCGATGTCAATGATCGTGAAGTCCACCTAAAGTAGAGCACCTTGGAAAGTAACGATGACTGAAATATTTCCTCTAGACCGTTTGATGGATCGATCAGCCAGCTGAACGATCTCTCGTGACTTTCTGATTGGCCTGAGTTTGAGTTTGTCAAACACAGAGGTCGGTAGGATATTTATAGGTGAGTCATCATCGATTCTCGCATGGGTGAAAATGGTGTCTTTGATTTCACATTCAACCCTAGGCAACTGCTTCACTCTGCGGCTTTTGGTCTTTCTCCCCATCACAAAGGATGTGGCCATAGACACTATGTGTCTTTCAGTCCTTGTTCTCTTCTTACCCGACCTCTTGGGCATCAATTTACTCTTTACAAATCTCTTGAGGTCGGGGAAGTGATCTATGGCCTTTATTAAGGGAAGTTTAAAGATCAATTCATCATCAAGTGCTTCCCTTAGGGTGGAATCCAATTTTTTTAAATCATTTTCATTTTTAATTTTTATGTGAATTTTTCGTTTTTCAAATTTTTTGGTGTTTTTGATGGATGAATGATCAGACTCTTGATTGGAGGACAAGTGGTTAGTAGAAGAGGGAGATAGAATGGACTCCAGCTGTACAGACGGTGTGGGTTCCCTGATATTTGCTTTGTTTTCAACCGCAAAACTACTCATGTCTTTTCTCACTTTTATACCCAGGCTGGCAGAAATTGATTGTAATATTCCCATGACATCTCTCAACTCGTTACCAAATGATTCATTTTTCTTAATAAGTCTAGAGATGTCATCCTCCACAAAATTCTCATGACAAATCATGGGAGAGTTCTGCTCAAGTGGAGGATACTGCTGAGATATTGGGGTCTCATACTCAACATACCTTGACTCTGGCATGTAATGCTAGGTTGAGTATGGACTATCCAAATGGCAAATATCGGTCGGAGCCTCATATGATGGAGTCAATAAAATAGGGACTGATAAGTCTAGGTCATGAGTACAATCTTGTGAATGTATAGGCTCTCCAAATGAAGGCTGGTTAATGGAGGCTTGATCACTAAAGTCAATCAAGTCTGGGAAATCATGATGTTCAGGCCTCTCCATTCGGCTTGTTCGATCGACCGTGTTATGCCCTAAGTTCAAGTCGGGATGTGTATATATGAGTTGTGGTATGGTCCCTACTTGGGGTGAAGTATGTGGGGGCATATAATTTTGCCAATCATCTGTCTCAGCAGTGGCTTGCTCTTCAATTGAGTCTTTGATTCCTGCAAGCTCTCGGGAGTAAGGACAGTCGGCCCAAGGTGGAAGTGGATCCGGAGTGTTAGAATATGGAGTAGGTGAGAAATGCGAAGAAGTGGAGAAATCAGTCGAAGTTCTGACTTCATAAGCGGATTGAGGTGGGACCGACCACGGGTAAGGGTCTCCCGTGGATGGCATAGGATACATGGAAGAAGGAGAAGGTGAAGATGATCGGTATATGATCGATGAGGAATGACCAGAGGTCTCATGGTATGGGGACCAATATCCCGACATCTTGAAGAGAAGATGATGAATGTAAGTAGAGCGAGGTAGAAAATGCGCAATTACGCAGGATAACACACACGAACAGACACAAAGACAAACGCAAGAGCAAACCCTGAATGCACACTCAACACGGTGAAGGAACCGAAACCGAGTCCAATTAATCTTGTCAATTTTAAGTGTGATTTTTCAAGCAAATAGCAAGGAGTTACGCAGCCTATAGGGAAGTCGGCTCAGAGCCGGATGCGTCTTCCCTGTTTAACATGTCGCCTAAGATACCGCCGATCCTCCCTTTCTTCGCTCCTATCCGGAGTTGGGGACTCAAAGACGTGCCCCTATCTACCTGCAAGCAGGCGGAGGCTGACAAAGCTAGGCCTTGTCGCAGAGTACCGCTGGTTCGCCCCTATCTACCTGCGAACAGGCGGAGGCTACTTGGTACTTGTCAATGAGCTAAAAGTATCCAACTCGTGATATTTGCTAGGATCAGTTGGCCCGTGATATGGAAGGCGGGGATTTGGGCTCTACCTTAAGGTGTTCACACACACTCAAGTACCCTCACTCAGCCTGAAAACATGGTCGGGGTTACTCTCCCGCAAACAAGGGTTAATTTTAGTCAATTTTTTTGGTCCAATTCAATTAGCAGTCCCGATTTTAAAGATTAGTTGTCACTGATATTAATCCACACAAGCAATCACGTCTACCGTCCAATCCCAATTCCTTTATCCTAGGTTAGAAAACCGAGAGAGAGAATCGGAAAAAGCCGATGCAATCGAAAAACGATGATGAATGCTTGAGTAAGAAGACTTACAGCGCCTCCAGCTCTCTACAATGCAGGATGTAAGACTGAATTGAAATTTTACACTAAATGAATGCAGACGATGAAAAGCCGCTCCTAGACAGGCAGTTCTATTAGCGAGTGAAGAACAAGTTGATTTGGCTAAGTCCTGCGGTCTAAGTGCATCTTTTATGTGTGATGTGTGGTCCTAAAGATTTACGAGCACAAGCAAATCCTAGAGTGGCTCGAGGAGCCGCTAGTGCAAGCCTAGTCTAAAATTCAAACCACACAGCAGACGGGGACACGGTTCTACTATGTTTACACTCGCGAGAACCCAAACGGGAACTGCTGTAAATGATGCAGACAATTTTTTTTACAAAAATCTTTTTGACGTCCAATAGCCGACTTGATCCACGAACCGTCGGCCTCCGATGCACTTCGAGATGCGTTGACTTCAAGAAAGCCGCTCCAAGTCCACCGGTCCCTCGCACAAAAAGATTGAACTTATGTCAGAGAGATATATACAGAATGATCAGAAAAACAATTGAAGAAGAAATGGATAATTACAATGCGGCTCGGGGGTCAGACTACCCGAGTGAATGGAAAAACGTGAATCTAATTTGCTAAAGCGATCCTAAGCCGTTTGCCTCCCTGGCAACGGCGCCATTTGACGAACCGCGGTTCTACCCTTTCTATGTTGTCTGATAGACTAGTGCGTTGCAGTCGGATAGATCCGCGTCGATAAAAAATAACCGCACAAATAGATAAATCATCGAATGAAAATAAGATGCGGTTTTATGTTTATTTAGCCTGGGCAAGCCCCAGGGTCGACTCAAGGAGGCAAAGGAACAACTCGAGATCAAGTTAGATGGATTAGATTACGGTTTTCCATGTAGGACTTTTTTCTGTATTTTTTTTATGCGATACAATGCCAAATGCAATGTATGAATGGACTAGGTTATTAAGAAAATCAACAAGTTAGCCAAATTTAATTTTTATATAAAATTAGTCCAAATTGGCCAAATTATATTTTTCCTGTAAACCTAATCCAATGATTAACGCAAATGTATTTTTTTTGGAATTTTTGGGTTTAAAATGCACACATGAAAAATGCAAACTTTTTTGGGGTTTTTATGCAATTTTACGTGCAAATGATATGCAAAAATTATGAAAAATTCACTGGAAGTTAAATATGATGACATGAAGCTACACTAATTTTTTTGGAATTTTCTGGCACTTTTTGATTTTTTTATGATCATTTTACTGAAAACAGAGCAACTGTGAGTATTTAATTCCTAATTAATCCACTAAATAAAATTATCCAAATATTTATCTCAAGTAGATGTTTCAATAAGGAATACAGGAGATATGAAATTTCACAAAAATATTATCCGTGGAATTAATTAAAAATCAATTACAGAAATCACTCTAGAATTTATTTTATGCAAACGACAACTCCAAATTGGACGAAATTCGGACAGTAATTAAAGAGCACTTAAGTACATCATTCAAAATTGTTTCACATTTTTTGGAAGAATAAATGGATACGTGCGAATTTCAGAGCTAAAATGGACAAAGTATCACTGATTTTCAATCTCTGATTTTTAATAAAATGTCAAATGCTCACAAAAATGCAATTAAATAGCATGTAGATAAAGAATTAATTGCTCTACAACATACTATTTTTTTGATTAAAAATTGATGTAAAATGACTGTCCAAAATAACATTCAAAGCCAGGGACGTCTTCGCAACAAAGAAATTGAAAGAAAACTGACCATTGTGCTTAAGGGCACTTTTGAAAATAATAAAACATGCAAGGTTAAAAATGCAATTTGTACATCAAAAATAAAATAGAAAAAAATAGACCTCTGTGCTCACCCGCAAGGCGCGCAGGGGGTGGGCGGCTAGGGCTTCGCGTGCGGCGGGGGCGGCGTACGGAAGAAGGTGGCAGCGGCAGGCCGCGGGCGGGCGCGTCGAGGGCTGGCGCGATGGGCGGCTGGAGGGCGTGGGTGGCCGTGCGCTGGGTGAGGGGCGGCGCCGCGTGGAGCAGCCTACTCTTCCAGGAGGGGGCACGCGGTTCGCGCGACCGGAGGTCGGCGCGAGGGGCTGAAGGGAGGCGGTCACGGCGGTGGCACGGCTCCAAGGCGGGAGGAGGTGCAGCGCCTGGTGCGACTGCGTCGGCGCACCTGCTGCTTGGAGGCGGCGGGAGCCCAGGAGGTGGCGGAGATCGGCTGCTGCGGCTGAAGGCTGGAGGGTGCCGGTGGAGGATGCGTGCGCGCGGGGTGGCACTGCGGTGCAACACGCTGGCCGGTCTACGGCTATAGAAGGAGGAGCACCGGCGGCAGCCTGCTGGCGGCCTGGAGAGGAAGGCGGCGGCCGTCGGCGGTGAAGGCCTGCTGGACGTGCAACTTGCTTTTTTTTAATTTTGTTTTGTATTTTTTTGTATTTTCTTTGTGTAAACAGGAATAAAAAAAACAATGGAGTGGTGGTGAAGTGGTGATGATGTAAAAAATAATGGATATGGGTTGGTGTTTTGTGATGATGATTGTGGTGGTGATGTATGATTGGGATATTGTGTTTTTTTTACGATTTAGAATGACAACAATGAGAATATTAGATAAAAGAAATGATAAGGAAAAGTTGAGGAATTACTTACCTGTGATTCGCCGAAGGTGAATCCACGGAATGCGGCTTCCGGTTGTGGCCTCGAGGAGATGGCGGTCTCCGAAGCTTGGCAGCGGATTTGGAGAAGCTGCTGCTACGTGGGCGGTGCTCCACGGATCTCACCTAAGCCTTGTCGTCGCTCGACCTCCTACGCCAAAGCTGTCACCAATGACACATCAAAGGGGGCTCGGGGCTCTCTTTCTCTCAAGAACGGTGGATGATTGTGAATGGAGGAGTGGAGGAGATTATAAAGAGGATGGATGGAGTTAGAAAAGAGATGTAGAGAGTGGAGAAAATGGTGGAGGAAGTTGAGAACATGTGGCTTGGAGTGGGGGAAAAGAAAGGAGAAGAGGTAAAAGAGGATTAAAATAACTTATTTAATAATATAATATAGTAGGCTACTAAAAATGATTAAAATAATGATAGTAAAATAGTAATAATAATAAATCCGAAAATAGTAAAAAATAAATCCGAAAATTAAAAAATTGGGGTGACATGTGGCGGCTACAGGAGCGGCCACATGTCGCTCCCAGAAAATTCAAAGATTAAATGTAAAGAAAATCTAAAAGAAATAACAAAAGGGATTAAATCAAAAAGTGGTCAACACAAAAGTTGCTCGTCTCGATGAGATCTACAACTTTCGTGAAGGGCCGAAAATCAACGGAGATCATCTGTACAAAATGTATTTTTGGGTGGTACCTTATAGATATAAAATACCGCATTTTATCTTTTGTATTTTTTGTCATTTTTAAGAGAGAGAAAAATCAAAATAAAAATAGAGAAAATATGAAAAGATTATTTACAACTTAATCTAATTTTTTTGGATTTTTAATAATGAAGAAATTAAAAAGATAAGATACAGGGGTAAAACGGTCATTATGTATAATGTACAAAAGGGGCCCAAAACCCAACTTTTGCATACGAGCTCCGATTTTAATGAAATTGATCTTGTTTCGAAGGTCTTTGAAAGTATATTACTTTAAAAGTGAATAGACCTCAATCGGACACTGTATGAGAGAGATATGTGCATTTTAAGGTTCATGGTTTCAAACTTGGATTGGGGTTTTATTGGTCGATTTTACAAGTTAGTATTTTTTAGATATTTTTCTTTAATTAATGTTCGTAATATATACACAATAGAGTTGGTTTTATTAAATTTGGAGTTAGTATAAAATATACACAAATAGGGTATTTTATCTAATATACAGGTGAATATTTAAAAGTGAATTTGGCTTCTTATTTTATGCAAATATGAATGCTAAAATGCAAATATTATCAATGCATGCATGAATGCTAATTATACGATATAAGTAGAAATATGCCTCTAATTACTCGGGAACACAGCTCTATTTTCAACTTTTAGAGTGATGAATCGCAGATTCATCAGTCTTCGATCGAAGGCTCGCGATTGTAATCGAACGATTGTGGTTGTGTGGGGATCGTCCCCACTTGAGTGTCGACCTAGGACAAGGCACGCGGTTCTTCGAGCTTATTTTCTTATTTATATTTTTACGTCCTTGCTCATAGGTAGGACACACTTTAAGTCAAGACACACATAGCATCGCTTCACGTAGTCAAATTTAAAAGAAATTCTTTACGCTAATAGAAGCATGTTAGGTACGGCTTCTCGATCCACTTGCATACATGTTTTTGGATAAAAAAACAACCCAAGATTTTTAGTATTTTTGCCAAGTCACTGCCTGTTTTATCGCTTAGCTTAGAACGCGGTTTTTATCGAATACATGTTTTTTCTCGATTTCCCCTCCTAGCTTGATCACCTAGGATTAATGGAAAATGGGTATGAACGGTAGACGATGAATTCTTGGTTTATGTGCTCACATTAATCAGTGATATCCTTAAGAAAAATTGGGACTGTTAATTGCATGTCGACCAAAAATGGAGTAAAATTTGGTTTTGGGAGAGCAACACCTCGTTTACGCATCGATTTTCACTTAACATTTTTTCTCTGCGTAAACATCAAATGTTTTATCACCAATAAAACCGACAAGATAATAATCCAACCTCGGTTTGTTTCATGTGTGAGTTGGTGAAATTGAGGGTCTTGCTTGCTTGATTGAGCCATGTTTGCTTCGATACACTCCCAAATCCTTAAACACTCCATTCATCTCCGCATATTCATTCGATCACTTGTAAATCCATCCTTCTTCTTCGTTCACCTTTGGTCTCTCCCAACATTGAATCTCCATTTTTATACTTAGGCTAATCTCAGCCTAAGTATAGGGAGACCCGAGTCCCTGTGATCTTCTCTATTCTCATTTCCTTGCCTTTATACTTAGGTTATTTCTAACCTAAGTATAGGGGGAACCCCTCTTAGCTCCCGTATATTCCTTTATATTTAAATGGACCTATGTACTTGTATCATCTAGTACTATGAGGACATAACAAAGTTTAAGTATAGGGGGTATACCGTATATACAGTATACTTACTTTAGCTATAATCTGAAAAATTTGAAAATTTAAAACTTTTTGGCTAAAGTAAAATCCTTTGAACTAAGAGGACTCAAATGTTTTTCACAGCTTTTCCTATATTATGTTACGCTATTTTGATAAAAAAAAATATTTTTGAAAATGATTTTTCCTTGTTTTGAGAAAAAAATCTTTTGAAAATGTTTTGAAAACTTTTTATTTGTGTGACATGGTTTTGAAAATTTTCTCTCGTTTCAAGGAAAGTTGAGTGTAACCGGTGTTTTAACCTTCTATTAAAACCCATAAAAGTGAGAAAAATCCAAAAACCCTTTATGAGCCATTAGTGACTACTAAGCCCAATTAAGTAGCCGCATTCAGTGAGGGTTCGCCCTTAGCAGATTGGATGGTTTAGAGGACATCGTATAAGGCCCCGTCCTCAAGCAACGGGCTCCGGCCTATACTTACATCCATACTGGCTGAACACAGATGCATTTACTTAGTGGAGTTTAGGCAGTTTTAATATCTCTTGAAGTTTCAAAAAAAAATCTCTTGTTTTTGAATGAAGGAGTTGGATTGATCCTCTACTTTCACACTTACACCCAGGATCTAAAATGATCAAGGAAACTTAATTTTATGAGATCTTGGAGATTTTAGGTTAACCAGCCTTAGCCATCAGGGTCATAGACTTAATCATCCACATTTCCCTAGTTTTCTGGATTTGCATGCTATATCCCATGCTTAGTCTCAGACATAAAGAATATGATCAGCACATTACATGCACGACTGTTGTTTCGATGAGATGAGTTGATTTTTCACCTGAGGGATTGGGATGAGGAATTCAAGTTTGGATTTGATCTAATGATGCTCGAGGATGGGATAAAATCTTTGGAGGCTTCATGAAACCTGAGTGTCAGCAATATTAGCCAGTATGAGAACTTGGTTCTTATACTAATCTCTTGACATTGACCTATGTGCCAGGGTGTGAAATAAATAAAAAATGTTGATCAGTGTGCACCAACTCTTGGTAAAAGCAGTGGAGCTAGCCAAAATACTACAAATAAATGAAATGTCAAAGAAAAGCTCTCATTCCACAAAGTTACATATCAAAGAGCTTCCACCAAAGGAGAGCACTCCCAACCATTTCAAGTATCCACTTGGACCACCGCTATTAGGATCAGGAGTCGGGCTTGCACCAAAAAAGGGCTCTGCATCGTAAATGCTACAAGTTTGGGTGTCGAAGGTATGATAGGTACTCAAAAAAGGCACACCCCGATGTATTCCCAGGAAAACAAGTGCAGACGGCTCCAACTTCTCTTGAAGGACGCACTGATCAACACCAAAAAATGTGTTGCGTAAAAGGCACTAGAGAGAATCCTTGTTCCAATGAGAGGGAGAGAAGAAATGACACAATCCCATGCCCTCCATTACTGGCCTTCCGTTTACATTTTTAAAGTCTGACAACTAAAGAGATGGTGGACTGGATGCAAGATTGGATTTATTCCCTAGTGTTGAGGATTGGGTCCTTAGGAGAATTTCTTGGACCAAGACTTTGGGTGATGATTTGACTCTACTCTCGGAATCGCAGTCAACACTAAATTTCATATCCTTTAGATTATATGTACATCAGAGAGAGTCTGGAGAATTAGAGGAATTGGGTGCCTCTTGATTAAGGCTCGGTTGAATTCTAGAATTTTGGACCTCTAAAGTTAAGTGGACTTGAACAGATTAGATCCTGTTCTCACATGCACAAGGAGGTTAATCCAGTTTTTTTCATTCTCTTTGATGCTCGAGGACGAGCATAGTTTAAGTATAAGGGGGTGATGAAACCCAATTTCATCATCTTAATTTTCCATAATTACCCCCTTGCTTATTTTTGTGTCAATAAAATCCAGATATTATCCTGTAATTATCCAAGTCTTGAATAAGTTAAAAATCACAAAAAAACACAAAAGAGAAATTCGTGGTATTTTTAGCCTTAAAAATAACCTCAAAAATATTTTATGGCTTCATTTGATCCATTTCCTGTTTTGGTCAACATGAAACTTGTAGATCTCATCAAGATCTACAACTTTCATGTTTTGAGTTATCTCAAATTCGGGCATCTTCATCCTCATATGTCAATTTCTTGTTTGGAATAATCTGATTGGGACACGTGGCCTGTTCTGGGTGAGCCACGTGACCCGCCCTCCTTGTTGCATCTGCCCGCATCCTTGACCGTCGGATTTCGTCTTGAATCCAACAGCCCAGCTCGCGCCACACCGCCTGAAATCAACCACCGTCCGATCATTCCCATCTCTTATCCTCACCGCCTAATCACGCCTTGTCCAGAACCTGCCACGTGGCGCATTGTGCGCCTTCATCCATCCATCTCAGCCGCTAACCCCGCAACCATGTTTTAGCCCTTCGATTACGGTCAGATCTGATCTGAACCGCCCGCTGCTGCCTGCTTATAAGCTCGCCACGTGTCGCTTCGTGCACCATCTGATCGAGCAACCTCAGATTACATCTTGATCGCCCGTTAGCGCCGCTCCCGCAGCTCGACACGTAGCATCTTATACACCCTTAGATCGCATCGCCTAAGATCTAATCCAAGTCGATCCTTAGCGCTTTCTTCTTCGCCATTGGATCGCAAGATCCAACAGCCGGGACCTTGTCTTCTACCTCCGATCGGTCTCTCTCCCATGATCCCCATCTTCACGACGCTCCTCGCCCTTCCTATATTTCCTACCATCTTCGACGACCTATTCCCTTCTTAACCACCGCAAAACCGAGTCCTATCATCCACGATCCTTGCCTATTGTCCCTCACTCCACGTCGCCCTTCCGTGCACTCCACATCTTCCACTAAAGTCACCACCACCATCACCAGAACCGCCACCTTCAAACCCTTAAATACTCCTCTCCCTCCCCTATAGCTGTTTGTCCACCTTTACGTGGGGAGCGGCCCAGCCCTCCTCCTCCTCCTCCCTGTGACAGGGGGAGGAGCGAGGATAGAGCGATGACGACTGTCTCCCTCGGTGAGACCCACCGCCGTCATCGGCGTCATCGCGGTGCCCAGCGCCCTCTTGAGCTGCCTCCAGTTGCTACGGAGGTTCAGCGAAGACCAAAGCTCCGACTAGGATCTCGAGCACAAGCTCTGCATTCGCCAATCTTCCAGGTAAGACTCTCCGTTCTCCTCTGTATTTTTTCCGATTTTCCCTTAATTAATTAGGTCATCCTCCTCCTTCTCAACCCTCATTGCTCACTCCTCAAGCTCCGACTCACAACCCCCTTTCACGCGCACGCTTCCGACGACTCTCCTTCCCTTCACAACCCCAGATCATATCCGACCACCTCCTCCTCCCTCCACGACGGAGGAGATCCAAGCTCCCGCCTTCTTTGTTCGTCGAGCTTCCACTTCATTCACGCACACACGCCCTTTTTGCTTCGATCATATGCTAACTATGCATGACATCGATTCTTTCATTGGCCGGAGCACAACTGGAGCTCACTTCGTCAACGTCGCAGCAGTCTCCAGAGCTCTGATGAACGCACTCCAGAAGCTCCTGGACCTTCCTCGAGCTCTCAACTACCTTGACGATAGTCCAAGGAGCTCCGGGGAGGTCTGTCGTGTCCGAGATGGAGCGACGGAGGAGGAGCCCCTTCGCTGGAGCTCTGAATCCGCCGCCAGCTGTAGAGGAAGATGGAGGAGCTGGCATCGCTGGATGCTGCTCACCGGAGTTCATCCAATGGTCCTGATGAAGCCACACTACGATTCCAGGAGCAAACAGGAGCCATCCGATCTCCGTGATCGTATGGCATACATCCACGTGTCAATCCAAAGCTGCCCCAAGCCTTGTCCTCGAACCTCCAGGCTTGGAGTTCCCAAGCCGCTTCCGAGCCTGACCGAGCCTACGCCGAGCCAGAAGATGATCCGAAGCAATCCGAGCCTCCTCCGAACCTCAGTATTCACCGAGCCTGGGGAAGCCCGCGTCTGTCACGTGCGACCTTGGGTCATTTGCAGAGAAGCCCTCGGACGTCTCCAAATTTGCAACCAGGTCTTGGACCACGTGCAGTCCACGTGCACTGTGGGTATTTTGCAATTAGCCCTCGTGAATTCTAATAATTGCAAAAATGCTCTTGTGCGTGTGGGTATTTTACAGGGAAGGCCTCGTACTTTATTTTTATTGCATTTTAGTCCCCCCCAGGGACCTGTTTGTAGTTATCTTTTCATGTTTCCTTTCAATTATTTCCTTGATTTCTTTCATGCATATCTTGAGCTTCATATGTCCAACTAAGTTGATTTCAGTTTCATTTTAAAGCTTGTTTGATGATCTAATGGCATGATCAATTCTTAAGATGGACACATTAATTTTGATGTATTATTTTATTCTCCATGTGTCTCTTAGAGATTTAACTTATGCCTTGTTTAAATTGTTCATCAGATGTGTCTCCTTAATTAAACTTGATATTGATTCTTGCTAATTGTGCTCACTATATCTATTCTGACCTAGGGCATATTTTCATTACATCTCATTGCATTTATTTGCATGATAAAATGAAATAAAAAATGCATGTTTTCTATTTGCTTGTTGCATTGTCTCATTCTTTTGCAAACTTTTACTTATGTTCTTCAACTTAACACTTAGTTAGATAGATAAGAATCTGGATAATATGAGAGAGGCTCGTGTCCCTGAGTTCGACCTTGGTTTCTTGCCAAGTAAAATAAAAAAAATTATGACCATTTGATTCTTATTGATATATCAATTGGATGGTCTTTGATGACCCAATTCGACCCGACTGCGATGACATATCAAGTGTTAAAACAACACTATTAAAGGGTCGAATTCGCTACTTATCAAGCCGGCACGATCGATGAGGGAGTTGCACAACCTTGATTCGACTCTCACCCATAGATGGATAGTACCTCCAACTATTGTGGGGGACTTCAAGTTCCCATCTCAGACTATTCAGCTTCTTCCCCACTTCCATGGGCTCGCCACTAAGGGCCCACCTCCATCTCTAGGAGTTCGAGATGATCTGTAGTACTGTCCACGATCGGCATATGGACGAGGACACCATTCGGAAGATAGACTTCCCTTTCTCCCTCATAGACAGAGCAGCCAACTAGCTGAAGCATCTAGGAAGATTTGTTACTACATGGTAGCAACTCCGAACCGAGTACTTGAACAAGTACTATCCACTCGGTCGGACCAATGCAACCAGGGCCTTGATCAGCAACTTCTCCATGCTCCCCAACGAGCAGTTTCACGTGGCATGGGAGAGGTTTAGAGAGCTCACAGACCAGTGTCCACAACATGATATATCCAAGCCCAACCTTGTCCAGAGTTTCTTCTGCGGGCTTACACCGGACTTGTAGGGGCTCGTCAATGCTTCTTGTAGGGGCTCCTATTTCTCCAAGGATGAGGATCAGGTCTGGGCCATCTACGAGGAGATGGCCGAGAACTATACTGTGATGTCCCAGACAGATTATACACTCAGGGGAAGCCCCACCCACCAGTCATATCCTATTAGAGGATAACACGAGTTGAGGTCGCTCCTTCTACATCTGCAGCAGAGGCAGCACAAGCGGAGTCTACAGCCACTGATATGGGGATTATCAGCGAGAAGTTGGAACAGATTGAGCTGATAGAGAAGAAGAAGTGCCAGGGCATGTCATAGATTGATCAGATAGCATAGACGCTGAGTGACCTGAAGACCCAGATCATGTGTTTCCAGGAGGCACAAACGGCTTCTCAGCCCCGTCTCAGGTCACGGGCAGATCCGAGCAGCAGCGGCAGTTCATCCCAGCACTCCAGCAAGCCTAGATAGGTCCACCATGTTCAGGAGGAGTCATACCAGTAGCCACAACAGTTCTACCTGCCACCACCATCTCAGGACACTCAGATGGTGGTCTACCAGCCTGATTAGCCCCTAGCGGTTCTTCCCCCACCATCGTATGAGTAGGAGTCGTTGATGGATGTCAACGGGATCTCGTATGACCGACCTCAGCCTGGGATCCGAAGAGACCATCCCAGATTCCGCTGGACGACCGGAGGTACCATCTCCCAGCAGCAGCCTCCAGTTCAGGGTGGCCAGTACGACCAACAGTGAGAGCAACCCCAGTTCCCACTACAGTAGCAGCCACATCCACAGCAGTACCAGCAGCATGGTCCTAGTCCCTTTCAGCAGGGACAGTCTTGGAGGCAGCAGCAGCAGCCTCAACAGTATTACTCCCAGTACCCCTTTCACTCTCATCAGCAGCAACAGCCTCAGTTTCAGAGAGGCCACCTGTCAGGTTCTCATGGGCCCACCTATGAGAACCCCACTTTGGATGATCTAGCCCACCTCATGTACGAGCAGTAGGCCACCTTCCAATGGGAGATGGACGAGTTTAGATAGGAGATGAGAGAGATTGTGAGAGGGAAGTCCACCATTCCTGCATAGATTGAGCCGAACCCGAACAACCTGAAGAGGGAGTCTGAGCAGGTAGAGTTTACAGAGGTTACCACTCCTAGTGATTCTTTTGGTGATGTTTCTACATATCGTTTTGATGCTGACTTTGTTACACTTAGGAGCAGTAGGATGCTAGCTGGCAGTGCCTCATCTGAGCGACGACCAGTCGCAGCTTCAGGAGCACCAGATGAGGAGGAGAGCGGTGCTGATGTCGCTCGTGATGATGATGATGATGGTGGGGTTGATGCCACCAAGAACATTGATCTAGCTGACACTACTGAGGCCATCGTTTCACCAGATTCAGGAGGAGGTGGTGCTTATGCCACCAGTTTCTATGCTGAGCCAAAGCGCGGTACTGACGCCGTGAATCCAGACGTCGCAAGTGGTACTGAGGCCACCATTTCTGCTCCTGTTGCATTTCCATATGTTTTTGTATCTCAGGACAATTCTAGAAATAAAGGAAAGGGTTATTCAGTTGTAAGTCCATCTGTTTTGCTTGGAGATATGTGTATGGATTCTATTTTTCACAACAACGGTGACCCGATCCTAGCCCTCCATCTGAGGAGATTCCTGCTATCCCCTTCCCCCAAGCACTCGACTTGGTTAAGGGGACCAAATAATAAAATCCAAAAAATCTCATCAGTTAGAGTTCAACTAGCAGATGATAGACAGATTCCAGATACAGCTGACTCTACAAGAGGCCTTGGAGCACATCCCCCTCTTCTAAAGGAACCATAGAGAGAGGACCACCATTCGCAGGAAGGGGAGGAACCACCACTCAGAGATTCATGTGCTCATCTGTATCACCTGCTTCGCCATACAGAACCGTCTACCAGCCAAGAGGCCAGATGCAGGAGCTCCCTATGTCGGATTCCACATACATGAGAAGAGGTTGGATCAGACTCTATTAGACAGTTGTTCTTCGATTAACCTACTTCCGGCAGCCTTACTCGACTGCTTCGAGTTTGGCCCTCTTAGACAGAGCAGGACGGTCCTTCAGTTTTTTGATCGATCTGTCAAGAGGCCGAAGGGGTTATTGAAGGACACGGTCGTCACAATTCAGGGCATGTAATTCCCCGTAGACTTCAAAGTATTGGACATGGAGATCCCTGAGTCTGTGACCGATACCCCCATCATTCTAGGATGCTCGTTCTTGGCCACAACCAAGGCAGTGTCCGATCATGATAGCGGGAAGGTATACTTTCGTGTCGAGGGTGAGAGTATACAAATAGAGACGATCGATGTGACTAGAGCACGAGATTCAGCTTGCTCAGAGCTGCTCACAGATTCATAGCAGATGACAAAGGCAGAGCAAGACGTCCACCAGGAGTGTGATTTTGTGATCACAGACGATGAGGAAGTTTTGGCAGACCGCGTTTCACAAGCCATCCTCTCATATTTAGACCCCGTTAATGCACAGATTCCAGTAGAGGGGAGATTGGAGAGCGCATTCCTGGAAGAGGACACCTTTGAGGCAGCAGACTAGGTTCCCGATAGCGAGGTAGTTGATTTTTGTGATACAGATTCAAATCCCTCGGAGTCAGATATTGATTGGGTAGAGTTTGACAATATGATTCCATGTCTGACTTCCACAGAACCATCAGCTAGGGTGAAGACGAGTCCAATTCAGAGCATCGATACACTAACAGAGAAGTCTTCACCAGATTCTGATTTTCAACAAGAGCTCTCCCACATGGATTTGATTGCATTCACTCAGACATTTCAGAGTCCAGATCCACCAGATCCTAGTTTCCCAAAGCAGAAGACCTTACCGCAGTCGTTGAAGTATAGGTTCCTTACGGGTGAGCATGAGATGCACCCAGTCATTATCTCAACAGATTTGACTGTAGAGAAAGAATCTCGTATGATGGAGATTCTTGAAAAGAGCCGTAAGGCAATAGGATGGAGAGTAGCCGATCTCGAGAGGATATGTCCGGCCCTGTGCTCCCACCATATCTATCTCGAGGAGGACGTGAAGTCGTCGCGTGAGTTCCAGCAATGGTTGAACTCGAATCTTCGAGAGGTTGTCATGAAGGAAATCTCAAAACGGTGGAGCGCCGATTTTTTTACCCCATCTCCGACTGCAATTGGGATAGTCCATTACATGTGGTGCCCAAGAAGACGGGCATCACTAAAGTTGTGAGTGAGTATGGAGAGGAGATTGCTACACCGGTACCCACTTCTTGGAGGGTCTGTGTGGACTACAGACGATTGAATCAGGCCACGAAGAAGGATCATTTCCCGCTGCCTTTTATTGATCAGATTATAGAGAGGCTAGCCAGGAAGAGTCATTATTGCTTTCTTGACGGGTACTCCGGATACATTCAGGTGCCCATTGCGTCAGAGGAACAGGACAAGACCACATTCGGCTGTCCCTTTGGGACGTATGCTTTCAAACGCATGCCCTTTGGTCTATGAAACGTTCTAACGACATTCCAAAGGTGTATGTTGTCCATCTTTCGGACATGGTGGGTGAGTGCTTGGAGGTCTTCATGGACGACTTTTCGGTCTATGGCAATGGGTTCGATGCTTGTCTTGAGTACCTAGATCGCATCCTACAGCGATGCATCAAGGTCAACCTTGTTTTATCATGGGAGAAGAGTCACTTCATGGTGACTCAGGGGATAGTGCTTGGCCATATAATCTCCAACAGGGGCGTGGAGGTTGATCCGGCCAAGGTGGATATCATTAGAAAACTCAATCCACCGTCCAACTTGCGATAGTTACGGTCTTTTCTGGGCACGTCGGTTTCTACCGACGATTCATTCATGATTTCAGCAGGATTGCCTGGCCGTTAACTGATTTGCTGACCAAAGACACGGAGTTCATAGTTGATGATAAGTGTCTTGCGTCATTTGAGACTCTCAAGAGTCTAGTTGTTGAGGCTCTTATCCTCCAGCCGCCTGATTGGTCTCTCCCATTTGAGATCATGATGGATGCCTCCGATTTTGCCGTGGGGGCCGTGCTGGGACAGAGGACGGATGGAGTACCATTTGCCATTCACTACGCTAGCCATACATTGGATGTCGTACAACGAAAATATATAGTCACAAGGAAGGAGATGCTAGCCATAGTCTTTTCCCTGGATAAGTTCAGATCATACATCAATGGATCTAGAGTAACCATTTTTACAGACCATACTGCCATTAGATACCTCATGGAAAAGAAGGATGCCAAAGAGAGACTTACTAGATGGATCCTTCTACTTCAGGAGTTTGATATTGAGATTAAGGATAAGCTTGGATCAAGAATGTGGTGGCGGATCATCTCTCCCCACTAGAGCATCTTGAGGATTCTGAGCAGATTGATCCTATATGTGAGACCTTCCCAGATGAGGCGATCCTTGCTATCGCCTTGCTCCCGTGGTATGCTGACATTGTGAACTATCTTGTTGCCAAGAAAGTTCCACAAGGATAGCCCAAGCATAGACTTGAAACCATCTTAGCGAAGGCCAGGTCTTACCATTGGGAGGATCCCATCCTTTACCATGAGGGAGGGGATAGTGTCTGGCGATGGTGCATTCCTCAGGAGCAGCATCATAGCATCCTCTGTTAGACTTGTGAGCCTTGGGCGAACCATTCTTACAATAAATGTTATTGTAATATTTATGTTTATCAATAAAAGTTATTGATGTTTCACTCCCTTTCTGAAATTATATGAATGGATGCACTATAAGGTCCCTCTGTACAATTAGGGTTATGTACCATGGCCACCTTGATGATCATATAGCTGTTGATTCATTAAATGAATCATAGAGGCTGGTGTTTGGATGAATATCTAAGGAGTTATATAGAGGACTCATTAAGCACCATCAAATGATTGTCAAGTGAAGATCTCCATCCTGAGTAGGAGATGGTAATCTTTTCTCACAAAGGCTGATATCTGACCGACCTCTTGATGCAGGTCCTCTGCATGGGAATAGTGATTCGGAGGTGTCAGATTAGTTAGGTCAATGGGTTGACTTAACGAGATCGAGATAACTTAAGTCCTATGTTGAATGCTGTCACAGCATAGGCATGCATCCTCTGACCGGAGACAGATATATTGCTATATATCTGAGTATGTACATTTGGAAGACCAATAGGTTGATGACCTAACCAAGGTCTATAAACCGACGAGCTGGTGTGCATATAAGGGTATATGAGCAATATGATCTCTCAAAGGGATCATACATGTTCACTTGTGAACCGGAAGACATGAGCTCATTCATGAGGTATTGGGACTGATCAAATTCCATGCATGGTCGTCATGCTTTGGAAGCATGACATGAATTTGAAGGTATGATATATGCTTTGGGAAAGCATATGATCAATACCAACTCCCAATGACCAAAATTGAGACACTTAATGATTAAACCCTGAAGAAGACAGTATAAAATGATCTTGATCTTCGGGTTGATCATGGGTCTTCCAGTATGCAGGATGTACAGGTATTGGGAATACCTGAAGGGTGATGTGATCATAAACGATTGTATATCCATGATGCTTCCATTCCGAGGGAGAGATGAAACATGTCTGGATTTTAGTGACTCCTTTCAGTAGAGAAGCAATCCGATCTTAGTCCAAGTGTTGGACATTGGTTTGAGTGAGATTCAGATTCAATGAGAAGATTGGATTTGCGGTCTTGATTTAATCAAGCATCTGTGGGAGGTTCGTAAGATCTGGATTTGAGATAAGATCTCAATATCCAAGTCACTATACATGGAATAATATAATCGCCCTGTCCTTATCTCCAAGTATCTGCGAAGAAAGCACATTATTCTTGAAAGGGTTCGAGAATAATTCATTTGATGAAATATCCAAGCAAGCACTTGATGATTAAATGAGATTTAATTATCAAGCTTAATATGAATATAATTCATATTGTGAAAATGATTATCTAAGATAATTAAATGGGATTTAATTATCAAGGATTAAGAGAATATGGATAAAAATATCCATGATATATGTGTATTATAAATATGATTTATAATATATATATAAGAGAGAATTTATGTGAATAGCATTTGCTAATTAATAATGTGGATTGGATTCACATTTATTAATTAATTAGAAATGCAATTTACTAACTAGTTTGGGTTGTGAATATGATTCACATAATATTCAATGGCATGATTGAAATGTGCACAAATTAATTTGGAATTAATTTGGTGAATATTTTTTGATTAATTAAGGAATAATAAGATAAATAAAAGGGAGCCAAATAACCACCATTAATAGGTGGTGTCACCCATGAATTGTTCATGGGTGACACCCCCTAATTTTAGGGGTGGTTGGTTGACTCCATTTTAATTATCACATTATCTCTTAATTAGTTAATGTTAAATTAAATTATGTTGATAATGTTGCAACATTTTTTAATTTAAATTAATGTTGTTGGTTTTAACCAACAACAATCATAGCCATTGATTTAGCATGGAAGAAGCATGGTCGTTGGATCCATGTGTCCCATGGATTGAGATCCATTGGATCCTAAACTAGTATAAAAGGAGGGCTAGGGTAGCCTTCCAAAGTACATCATCTTGAGTTGTAGAACTCTTCTCTCTCTCTCTCTCATTCTCGTGTGGGCTCTCCCTAATATTCAAGTGGCATGATTGAAATATACACAAATTAATTTGGAATTAATTTGGTGAATATTTTTTGATTAATTAAGGAATAATAAGATAAATAAAAGGGAGCCAAATAACCACCATTAATAGGTGGCGTCACCCATGAATTGTTCATGGGTGACGCCCCCTAATTTTAGGGGTGGTTGGTTGACTCTATTTTAATTATCACATTATCTCTTAATTAGTTAATGTTAAATTAAATTATGTTGATAATGTTGCAACATTTTTTAATTTAAATTAATGTTGTCAGTTTTAACCAACAACAATATTAGGAAGGAGAGCATTTTGGCTTCGCTTTGACGCTTGGATCTTCGTCAAAGGATTGCGGGAAGGACGCGACTCATCATCGTGCCCGCAAGTGCATTCTCCGTTGGTCGGACTTGAGACAGGAGGATCTCTACTTTGGGATCTCGCGATAACAACCACGCTTCAAGAGGTATTCCTTATACTTTGTGGTTTAATGAAACGATCCGAGAAGTGTTCTCGTGATCATGTGGTTTCATCTTAAAAGTTTAAAAAAAATTAATTTCCGTTGCATCTAGCATCTAGTACGACTAGTTGCTCCGGTTGCATACGATGCGATCGACACGCTTCCGTTATGCACTTAAGGATTCACAATATCCTTCAAGTGGTATCAGAGCCAGGTTGAATAAGTTTTTGGATATGATCCATACACCTTAGACGATTTGGTTCTTGAAAGGGTTGCGAAATTTTTACTGCATTTAAATTTTCGCACCTCTATCTAATTGATTTTTTATTACTGTTTAAAATGTTTAAACACGAAATTTTCAATTGGATATTGTTACCCATTAAAAAAGGAAACCATAGGACTTGAGTTTACTAAATTTGGACTTTATTTGCTCAAGATATGGCTTTTTGAATATGACTATATTCACAGTTGCGGGAACTGCGGATTTAAACGTGAGTAATGAGATAATTACGGTTTTAATCCGTCTCGAAATGCATGATTTATCACTTGGGTTCTTTAATAAATCAAATAGGCAATCTTTGAAAACTGAGTTTGGATTTTTTGGATTTAAATTAATCAAGATAAGTTAATTTTAGTGATTCGGGGTCACTGCTGAAAATTAACAATTTTGATCTTGAACCTTGTGATATGTCATTCAATTATCATGATGAAAATTAATTGTTAATTTTCTGGAATAATTAGTGATAAATATTTGTGAAATATTTAAAGAGATAATTATTTCATTGAATGACACTTGCCTAAACCACAATGATGAGATATTAGATCTTGATCATTGGTTCATCAACAAACATTGCTTTCATGAGAACCATAGTTTATCCTACAATAGTTGTAGGACAACATTTACAGGAAAAACCCTCTTGCTTGAATAGGATTGGGGATTTGTCTAGCAAATCTCCTTATAATATAATCAAAAACGTTTTGATGTATATTATATGGTATAATTTCGATTGAAAAACCGATGAGCATCTCAAAGTACATGATGATCTATTTGGTATTATCCTTTCCTGAGGCGGATGTGGTGCCTAGTCGGAGAGCATTGGGGTCGCGGGTTGCAACGTATGTGGTCCGTCCCACTCTCATCGGTACTGGCCATGACAACGGGTAGGGACTGTATAATACCGGAGAAAGTCAATATGTATTTTTCTAATTATTAAAATTCGAATAATACGTATTTTGAGAATATACCTACTATTCAAGTAAAAGACATGTTTGTTGATGATTGGATTAATGATTAATTTAATGTGATTAAATTAATTATATCCAATAAACACTCTATTATGAATAGATGTGTATTTCCCTTGGAAGAATTAATTATGTGAATGTGATTCACTATAATTAATTATAAAATTTGAATATGAGGTGGAGGATCACATAAGTGACATCCATGGTCTCCCGTCAAGGCAAAGGATTTCGTCGCCAGTTGTTGTGTATCGGAGATGCATGTCCGAAGTGACAGATCCTGTGCATGATTTAATTGGATCGGGTTCTTTGCTTGTCGAAAGAGTAAGGCCGTATACGTAGTGACCCCAATATCGAGTCCTCATATTATTGGGGCGATATTGGATTTCGTATAGCGAGTATTAAGCCTGTTGACGGCTGGTTCAATTAACAACGGGTCAACATCATCTTAGGGGTGGTGGGCCCGGGTGTTAAAGACCGAATTGGGAATGCAAGTTGGACTTGCAAAAGGCGGAATGAGTTCCCACTTCTTTTTATCGGAGTTGCAAGTTCTCATATTATTGGGATGTGACAAAAATAGGAAAGGAGATCCCAGTTCTTGCTTGAGATACAACAGTAAGTGTATCTCTTACTTTGAAGAAAAAATAGGGAATAATCTTTCAAAGTTGACCTAGCAAGACAAATTTGATTTAAAATACCTTAATCAAATTATTCTTAAAATGAATATATATTTATATATATTCTAATATAGTGCATTCTTAATTTCAGAAAATGAAGTCCATGAACCCACTAAGCAGGCTTCTGGAGGTCAACCAGTTGACCGGACCAAATTATTCGGATTGGATCCGAAATTTGGATCTTGTCCTCTCTGGAGAGCGCATCTCCTACGTGCTTAGCAAGGACAAGATAGCAAACCCTGTGACTGATGAAGATAAATCATATAATGATAAATATGATGAAGACCATAATCTGGCAAGGTGTTACATCCTTGGGTCATTGTCCAATGTGCTTCAGAAGCAACATGTGGAAATGAACAATTGCCAAGAGATTATGCTGATTCTGAAAGAAATGTTCGGTGACATAAACCGCACACAACGTTATAAATTGATGAAAGAGCTTATTCGCTTCAAGATGCAGAAAGGGACCTCTGTCAAAGAACATGTACTCAAAATGTTTGGGTACCTATCTGAGCTGGAAACCCTGGGAGCCTACTTGGATTCTGAAATGCAAGCTGATTTCATTCTCCTGTCGCTCCCTAAGTCTTTCAACAACTTTGTTGTGTCTTACCACATGAACAAAGGTGACTTCACAAACAATGTGTTGTTATCTGCATTGTAGTCTGCAGAAGATGTCGAGAAGAAGGACGGCCCCTCTGCTAGTGCAATGGTTGCACAGGTAAGAGGAAAGCGCGGACAGAAGCACGGTTCTTAGAAGGGCCCAGCCTCGAAGAGAAAGAAGAAGAATCAAGGAGTTGGTTCATCTTCTAGTGCTTCCACACTGATGACATCAAAAAAGTCCGATGTCTGTCACCACTGCAAGAAGCCGGGGCACTGGCGGCGTAACTGCCCAGATTACCTGAAGTCCACTGACAAAGGTAAAGCCCCAGCAGGTATGAAATCAAATTTCATCATTGAAAACAACTTTCTCGTTGGACGAGAAGGAAGTTGGGTTATAGATTCTAGTGCTTCTGTTCACGTATGCAATTCGTTGCATTTGTTTCAGGAAACTAGGAATCTGGAGCAAGGGGAGATAGTTATCCAGATGGGATCTGATGCAAGTGTTGCAGCAGTCGCCATCGGGACGTGCAAATTGTCATTATCTAGTGGTCGAGTCCTAGTACTTAAAGAGTGTCTTTATGTACCTGAGGTCAGGAGGAACTTGATATCTGTGTCTAAGCTTGTTAGACATGGGTACTCTTTCCTGTTCTGTAATAAATTAGTCATTAATCAATATGATAAATTTGTTGCGGAAGGTGTTCTGACTTCTGGTGGACTCTATGAATTGTGCATTGATGAATGTGTCATAAATGTCCTACCACTGATAATAAAAACCCTAAGACATCCAGGGAAAATGGAAATCATTCGAATATGATTTGGCATCAAAGGCTCGGTCATTTATCTCTTGATAGGATCAATAGATTGATAAAGGATGAACCTTTAGATTTTCTACAGGTTCAAACTTTACCTACCTGTGAACATTGCATTCGAGGTAAAATGACCAGGATGCCTTTCCGTAACAAGGTTATGAGATGCGAAGGTATTCTTGACCTAATACATACTGATGTATGTGGTCCCTTCTGTACCGCGACTAGAAATGGATATCGATACTATTTGACAATTTTTTATGACCATTCGCAATACGGGTTTGTCTTCCTGCTACGTCATAAGTCTGAAACCTTTGAAAAGTTCAAAGAGTTTAAGGTTTTGGTTGAGAACCAAGCCGACAGGAAGATCAAACGGATTCAGTCTGACCGAGGTGGTGAGTACCTCTCAGATGAATTCAAGGAATATCTTAAAGAGAATGGAATTGTTTCCAATCTCACTCCTCCTGGAACTCCCCAACTTAATGGTGTTGCTGAAAGACGCAACAGGACCATCATGGACATGGTCCGTTCAATGATGAGTAAAGCACATTTACCTCTTAGTTTCTGGGGATATGCAGTAGAGACTGCAATTTATATCCTGAACAAGATTCCTAGCAAGTCTATACCAAAGACTCCTCATGAGCTTTGGTATGGTACCAAGCCTAGTGTTAAACACTTGAGGGTTTGGGGATGCTTAGTCCATGCGAAGAACGTGGACGCAAGTAAGCTAGAATCTCGCACTCGTGAGTTCTACTTCATTGGGTATGTTAAAGATGGTATTGGATACCAGCTTTATGACCCTGAGATCCAAAAGGTTTTTGTCTCTAGGGATGTGAAATTTCTGGAGGATGATTTTCTTAAAGGTCAAGACAGGAATGAAGTAGAGGAACTCATTGAATCCCCTGAGGATTCTGAGATTCCTGAACCAGAAACTGAAGAGATAAATGAAGATGAAACACCCATACCTCTTCGAAGGAGTTCGAGGGTGTTGCACCACCTGAAAGGTATGGATTCCATGTGTCAGGTGAGACTGACAATGATCCTTCTTCATATGATGAAGCACTTGCGGATCATGACATGGATAGATGGATGCTAGCAATGAAGTCAGAGATTGACTCCATGCATAAGAATGGTGTATGGACCCTAGAGGATCCACTTAGAGGGGTAAACCCATTGGGTGTAAATGGATCTTCAAAAGAAAGAGGGGACCTGATGGGAAAGTAGAGACTTTCAAGGCACGGCTCGTGGCCAAGGGCTACACATAGAGAGAAGGCATCGAATACGATGAGACATTCTCTCATGTGGCCATGCTTAAGTCCATCAGGACATTGCTAGCTATAGCTGCATATCTTGACTACGACATCTGGCAAATGGACGTCAAGACGGCCTTCCTCAATGGATACCTCGAGTAGGATATCTATATGGAGTAGCCCCAGGGCTTCATAGCTGAGGATGGTAAAGTATGCAATCTGAAGAAATCCATCTATGGGCTCAAACAAGCTTCTCGTAGCTGGAACATCAGATTTGACAAACCATAAAGAGTTATGATTTTGTGCAAAATCCTGATGAACCTTGTGTGTACAAGAAGCTTAGTGGGAGCGCCATTGTATTCATCGTGCTTTACGTAGATGATATCCTTATCATTGGGAATGATACAGGAATGATGACCAGTGTAAAGAGTTGTATATCCCATACCTTCGAGATGAAAGATCTTGGAGAAGCCTCTTACATCTTAGGCCTGAAGTTGTTCAGAAACCGAGAAAAGAGAATATTGGGATTATCACAACATGGATACATCAAGAAGATTCTTGAACGATTCCGCATGGATAGTTCGAAGAAAGGATTCCTCCCCTTAGGACATGGTATCCATTTGTCCAAAGGGATGGCTCCTCAAAGTGTTGAGGAGAAGGCCATGGCTGGATGCCCTTATGCATCAGCGTAGGAAGCTTGATGTATGCCATGATGTGTACTAGGCCAGACATCTGCCATGCAGTGGGAGTGGTAAGTCGTTACCAATCCTTCTATGGAGAGAAACACTGGAATGTAGTAAAGAACATATTCAAATATCTAAGATGGACGCAAGATTATAACATGGTCTATGGCGATGGTGATCTCCAAGTCTTAGGATATACAGATTCAGGCTTCCAGTCAGATATTGATGATCAAAAGTCGACATCAGGGTTTGTATTCCTGTTGAACGGTGGTGTTGTGAGCTGGAGAAGCAAGAAGCAAGACACTACGGCGGATTCAACAACAGAAGCCGAATACATTGCCGCATCGGATGCTGCAAAGGAGGCAGTGTGGTTGCGCAAGTTCATCTTGGAGCTTGGCGTAGTTTCCTCTGATACTCCCATCCCGTTACTCTGCGATAACACTGGAGCCATTGCCCAAGCAAAGGAACCCAGGTGCCATCAAAAGAGCAAGCCCGTGGAAAGGAAATACCACATCATTCGGGAGATTCAAAAGCGTGGTGATATCATCATCACAAAGGTGGCCTCTGCCGACAACATTGTTGATCCTCTTACCAAACCTCTGACACAGAAGGTTTTTGACCAGCATGTAATGAGTATGGGTTTACGGATTGTACCTGAATGGTTCTGAGGGCTAGTGGGAAATTGTTAGACTTGTGAGCCCTGGGCGAACCATTCTTACAATAAATATTATTGTAATATTTATGTTTATCAATAAAAGTTATTGATCTTTCACTCCCTTTCTGAAATTATATGAATGAATGCACTATAAGGTCCCTCTGTACAATTAGGGTTATGTATCATGGCCACCTTGATGATCATATAGCTGTTGATTCATTAAATGAATCCTAGAGGCTGGTGATTGGATGAATATCTAAGGAGTTAGATAGAGGACTCATTAAGCACCGTCAAATGATTGTCAAGTGAAGATCTCCAGCCTGAGTAGGAGATGGCAATCTTTTCTCACATATGCTGATATCTGACCGACCTCTTGATGCAGGTCCTCTGCATGGTAATAGTGATTCGAAGGTGTCAGATTAGTTAGGTCAATGGGTTGACTTAACGAGATCGAGATAACTTAAGTCCTATGTTGAATGTTGTCACAGCATAGGCATGCATCCTCTGACCGGAGACAGATATATTGCTATATATCTGAGTATGTACATTTGGAAGACCAATAGGTTGATGACCTAACCAAGGTCTATACACCGACGAGCTGGTGTGCATATAAGGGTATATGAGCAATATGATCTCTCAAAGGGATCATGCAGGTTCACTTGTGAACCGGAAGACATGAGCTCACTCATGAGGTATTGGGACCGATCAAATTCCATGCATGGTCATCATGCTTTGGAAGCATGACATGAATTTGAAGGTATGATATATGCTTTGGGAAAGCATATGATCGATACCAACTCCCAATGACCAAGATTGAGAAACTTAATGATTAAACCCTGAAGAAGACCGTATAAAATGATCTTGATCTTCGGGTTGATCATGGGTCTTCCAGTATGCAGGATGTACAGGTATTGAGAATACCTGAAGGGTGATGTGATCATAAACGATTGTATATCCATGACCCTTCCATTCCGAGGGAGTGATGAAACAGGTCTAAATTTTAGTGACTCCTTTTAGTAGGGAAGCAATCCGATCTTAGTCCAAGTGTTGGACATTGGTTTGAATGAGATTCAGATTCAATGAGAAGATTGGGTTTGGGGTCTTGATTTAATCAAGCATCGGTGGGAGGTTCGTAAGATCTGGATTTGAGATAAGATCTCAATATCCAAGTCACTATACATGGAATAATACAATCACCCTGTTCTTATCTCCAAGTATCTGCGGAGAAAGCACATTATTCTTGAAAGGGTTCGAGAATAATTCATTTGGTGAAATATCCAAGCAAGGACTTGATGATTAAATGAGATTTAATTATCAAGCTTAATATGAATATAATTCATATCGTGAAAATGATTATCTAAGATAATTAAATGGGATTTAATTATCAAGGATTAAGAGAATGTGGAGAACACTATCCATGATATATGTGTATTATAAATATGATTTGTAATATATATATATATATAAGAGAGATAATTTATGTGAATAGCATTTGTTAATTAATAATGTGGATTGGATTCACATTTATTAATTAATTGGAAATGCAATTTACTAACTAGTTTGGGTTGTGAATATGATTCACATAATATTCAATGGCATGATTGAAATATTCACAAATTATATTGGAATTAATTTGGTGAATATTTTTTTGATTAATTAAGGAATAATAAGATAAATAAAAGGGTGCCAAATAACCACCATCAATAGGTGGCGTCACCCATGAATTGTTCATGGGTGACGCCCCCTTATTTTAGGGGTGGTTGGTTGACTCCATTTTAATTATCACATTATCTCTTAATTAGTTAATGTTAAATTAAATTATGTTGATAATGTTGCAACCTTTTTTAATTTAAATTAATGTTGTTGGTTTCAACCAACAGCAATCATAGCCATTGATTTAGCATGGACCAAGCATGGCCGTTGGATCCATGTGTCCCATGGATTGAGATCCATTGGATCCTAAACTAGTATAAAAGGAGGGCTAGGGTAGCCTTCCAAAGTACATCATCTTGAGTTGTAGAACTCTTCTCTCTCTCTCATTCTCGTGTGGGCTCTCCCTAATATTCAAGTGGCCGTCCACTTTGTGTATTAGGAAGGAGAGCATTTTTGCTTCGCCTCGACGCTTGGATCTTCGTCAAAGGATTGCGGGAAGGACGCGACTCATCAACATGCCCGCAAGTGCATGCTCCGTGGGTCGGACTTGAGACAGGAGGATCTCTACTTTGGGATCTCGCGATCACAACCACGCTTCAAGAGGTATTCCTTATACTTTGTGGTTTGATGAAACGATCCGAGAAGTGTTCTCGTGATCATGTGGTTTCATCTTAAAAGTTTAAAAAATTTTAATTTAAGCTGCATCTAGCATCTAGTACGACTAGTTGCTCCGATTGCATACGATGCGATCGACACGCTTCCGTGATGCGCTTAAGGATTCACAATATCCTTCATCCTCACCTACTGCCATAAGCTGGAGGCTGGAGGACATCACTATGGGAGGAGAACGGAATAGAAAGTGATCCAATCCGACCAATGTTGGCCTACTCTCTTTAAGGATTTTGATGAATTCGTGAAGAGATGTACTGACTGTCAGAGGATGGGCACTTGTGGACAGCGTGATATGATGCCGATGCATCCCATTCACTTCTGTGAGGTTTTTGACGCACGGGGCATCGATTTCATGGGTCCATTCCCTAAGAGTTAGGGATTCGAGTAAATTCTGTTGGCCGTTGATTATGTGAGTCGTTGGGTTGAGGCCATCCCCGCCCTAACTGCAGATGCTAGGACTGTATGGAGATTTTTGAGGAAGAACATCATTTCACGGTTTGGGGTACCTCGAGTGTTGAGATCTGACGGGGGGTCTTATTTCGTCAACGTCAAGGTAAAGGCCCTCGCTAGCGAGTTCAGCATAGACCATCAAGTAGCCACTCCTTACCACTCTCAGACCAACGGTCTTGCTGAAGTGTCGAATAGGGAGATCAATACTATATTGCAGAAGGTAGTCCGCCCTGACCGAAAGGATTGGTCACAGCTTTTGGACTCGATCTTGTAGGCATATAGGACGTCCTTCAAGACCCTTTGGGTACATCTCCCTTTCGCCTCATTTATGGAAAGCCCTGTCATTTACCTGTTGAGCTTACACATAAGTCACTTTGGGTTATTACAGAGATACTTTTGGATCTAGTGAGTGTAGGAGATGAGAGAAGGGCAGAATTGGCAGCCCTGGAGGAGCTTAGAGATGAAGCCTTTTCAAGAAGCATACATTATAAGGAGAGAGTGAAGGAGCGACATGTCTCATATCAGCCACAAGGAGTTTGAGCCAGATCAGACAGTATGGTTGTTTGATGCCAGGCTTAGAATATTTCCAGGGAAGTTACAGAGCAAATGGAAGGGACCATACCTTATCCGAAAGGTACATGACAGTGGGAGTATCGACATATCTAAGATGCCAGCTGAGTCTCCCTTTCGTGTTAACGGGCAGCGGCTCAAAGCATATCTAGATCATGAGTCGTTGGTCATTGACGTCACCCCTATCCATTTTGCGTGAGATGTGGTCTTTGACTCACATCTATTGCATCTCATGCCTGATTATCACTGTCTTCTGCCTTGTATAGATCCAGTTGTCTATATCATTCCATTCTCTAGTTCCACACCCTATCTTCATCCTATGATTATGCTATTCTTTCTACCTCTGTGTTGCTACCTGTACATAGGGATATTTTACCCTAAGTATAGGGGAGGTAGACCCTGTAAATTCTTCTACTCGGATTTCCCTTCATGTACATCTTGTTATACTTAGGATTACTTGATCCTAAGTATAGGGGTAAACACCGAGTCCTCTTCATTATATTCTTTGATTTGTCGTTGTAGTATATTATTCCTTTTCACTTCCCTATACTAAGCACGAGTTACATCTTCTTCACCGCTCTTGATTCACTCTGAGGACATCGTTCGCGCTAAATATAGGAGGTGTCGCATATATTTCGTATATACTTTAGCCATAACTCGTACTTTGTGTGAGCGTGTTAATAAATAAAATGGCTAAAATTCTTTTTTCCAAAAACCATAAAAATTTAAAATTTTCCTTGTACATAAAAATTCTTTATTGCACATACATAGCTATTTATAAAAATAATTTTTGTACAAATGTTTGTAAAAATGATTTTGTGTAAAGAGTTTATAAATATTTTGATATCAAAATTATGTATATAGTACAAAATTTTTGTAAAATGTTTGAAAAACAAAAGTTTGCAAAAATCATTCTGTAAACGTTTGTAAATATTTTGCAAAACTCCATGCATGCATTCATTCATTCAAACATTTTTCAAAAATTTTGCTCATTTTCAAACATTTTACAAAAAAAATTGTACTTTTCCAAAAACTTGCATAAAAATATTTTTGTATATATTTGTATAGTTTTTCTGAATCATGATTGACATTTAAACTGTACTGGAATTAAATTGGAAAATGGAGCTTGGTTAAGACCTTACTCCACCTAATTTTAAGAGGAACCTTATAGGGCTTAGGGTTAAGACTTTTCAGGTCCATTTGGGACTTAATTCTTTGAATCCACTAGGCTATGATCATATGTCATCTTGATGACCCTAAGTAGAACACTTAACAACGCACACATGACTCTCAGAGATAATGGCTTTACTGGCACCAGCACATTACACAAAGCTCTCCACGGATGAGGTGGTGAGGAGGCCGTTTCCTTTGGCTTGGGGTAGCATATGAGGGTAGTACTTCTAGGCAGAACTTCTCTTCTTCTTATAGTGAAGGAAGTGCATCTCAACTTGGTCTGGTGTGTTGAAGTCTAAAGACAGAAGTTGTGGGTTGCAATAAAGCTTCAAAAGAGGGATAGTCTACTGGCTCAAGAGGAAAAACTCCTTATGTATATATGCTGCACCATGTAGATATGTTGTACATATGCACATCAAAAAAATGTGCAAAGAAAGAAAAACTCCAAAAAAAGTGGTGGGTCTGATTGAAAATAAAATACCCACCGGAGTGTATATAGTCAAATAAAGCAAAGCTTATGATACACATGATCATCTCATGAAGCTTGCAGCGGTAGACCTAGCTACACTGGTTGGGCTTCCAAGGATACATGGCTACACTGGTCACGGTCCATTCTCTTCTTCCTCCTCTTCTTGAGCCAGTTGAACTTGAACTTAGAAGGAGATAGCCCGCTCCTTGAGGAAAGAGTTGCCAGACTGAGGCATTAGAGTTACCTTGTTAGGGGGGTTGTCACTTTGTCATTTCTGAGGTGGGGAGCTACATCTCACTTATACAGTACAAGGAAAGATTCAGGGTCATTATAGTTTGTGTATGTATACTTGTTCTGATCTGGATTGTTGAGGAGTCTTGACCATAGATTGGTGGAACTTAGAGGTTGTTGAGTTTTAAGCTGAAGTCCAAATAAGGTTCCGACAAATTAATAATCCAAAGGTCTGACTGAGCTCCATACTTCAATTTAATGAAGGCAAGTTTAATAATCAACCTTGATTTCCTTTCTTTTTCTTTCTCTTTTCACTTCTTTTTCAAATAAGTGTTTGCTAAGGGACTAGCTAAAGTAAAGTATAGGAGGGTGATGAATCCCCATTCATCACTCTTTATTCTTTTATTTTGGCTAAATATCTTGGCAAAACATCATGTATATAGTTGTAAATACAATAAGTTATCCATAAGCATGCATTTGTTAAATAGCAATAATTAGCATGTATTTGTGAAAAAATAAGACCAAAGAATAAAAGAAAAAGAGGGAAATATTTAGAATAAATATCGAGTGATCTGAACCCAAGAGAAGGCCCAACATGGGCCTGATCGCCAAATAAAATAAGTACAGAGAGATAGGGCCACTCAACCTTTACATATTCCTTCTATGTATACAAATAATTTATTTTCACAAAAATCAAAATAAAAAGGTGTTTATACTACCTTGTATATATTCCTAAAAATAAAACAATAGAAAAATAAAATAAAAATAATTTCTCTCTCACCTTGTATATATTACATGTATATATGTAACATATACCTATTTATTTAAAATAACTCATAAAAATAAAATAAAAATTACTTTATACTCCAAATTTTATGTTGTAAAAAATAAAATATAAAATTGGGATATTTGTATGAAAATAAACAAAATAAAAATTAAAATAAAAATAAATAAGTATTTTATATATGAATGTAATATAATGTATATACCTTAAATTATTTTTCAAAAAAATAAATAAAAATCACTAAAAAAAGTTTGGAAAATAAGGAACATTTTTCATGTTGAACATATTTCAAAATAAAATCGTTTTCAATTTTTTATTAATTTTACAAATAATTTTGACCCCAGAATTTTTTGATTGGTCTAGAGGGGACCGTTGACCTCGGTCAACTGACCCCGGACCACTTCCTTCATAGATTCAGTTTTACCCAATCTTCGCCGATTTTTCTCAACCGGATCTGACCACCGTTCGCTCCGATTCCACCACCCACCTCTGCCCCTTGGATCCATGACCCTCGCGGATCCCTAGGGAAGAGCGGATCTTCCTCGGTTCGTGCGCCCTCGCCCGATCTTCTTGGATACTTGAGAAGTACTATAAAAGCTTCATTCCATTCCCAGTCCCTTAGCTCGCATTGCACACCCTCCTACTACCCTAGTCTCCTTCCCCTCGGTGACAGTATTCGCCGGAGCCTTTGGTGGCCGGAGAGAGTAGCTGCAGCCGACGCTCAAAGCACGTGGCCGGAGATCCACCGTGTTTGAGCCTCCCCGCCTTCTGCAGCATGGCCGGGGCGAAGACCTATACCCACCTCACCTCCTGGAGCTTAAGATCAATCTTGAACCATCAGGTATACTTCATTTCGATCCCAGTTCCGTCCATTTCGATTCATCCATTCACTGCTCCGCCAGCTCCGACCTGGTGGTCGGAGCTCCATCAGTCACGTCCACCCGCTTAGATCTACTCCGCAGACCATCGTCACCCCTCTTCCATAGCCTGATCACCCAAATCTTGGTTATCCAAACCATGATTAGGTCTAGGTTTCGTCCTCCGCTCGTCGGAACCTCCCTTCGCCTCCCACCATCGCTTCCCTTTATTTCCATCCAAATAACCTGACCAAAGTCTCCCTCCAAGTCGAATCTTTCATCTACAGGTTAGAGCGTGCGCAGTTACACACCAGGACGCCTTTCATCCACTTCGCCGGAGGTTGCCTGATGAATCCCCATTCATCACTCTTTATTCCTTTATTTTAGCTAAAAATCTATGCAAAACACCATGTAATTATTTGTAAATACAATAAATTGACAACTTACATGCTTTATGTAAATAATAATAATTAGCATGTTTTTATGCACAAATAAAGGAATAAAGAAATAAAGAAAAAGAGGGAAATATTTAGAATAAATATTGAGTGACCCGAACCCAAGAGAGGGCAAATCATTGGCCTGACCGTAAAATAAAATAAGTAGAGAGAGATAGGACTGCTCATTATTGTACATACTTTTCCCTTCATGTATATATATATATATATTATTTTCATAAAATAAAAATATTTATGTATTTCTCATAACTTGTATATATTTCTAAAAATAAAATAAAAATGAGAAAAATAAAATAAAAAAAAAAATTCTCTCTCTCACCCTTGTATATACCATGTATATATGTACATATACATATTTATTTTACCCTTGTAAATAAATAATAAAAATCAAATAAAATTTATTTTTTATTCCACATTTTAAGTTGTAAATAAATAAAATATAAAATAGGGATAATTGTACAAAAATAAACTAATAATAAAAAATACCTAGGTATTTATACCTATATATAATAATACAGTGTGCATATACATTAAATTATTTTTCAAAAAAACAAATAAATATCACAAAAAAATAATTTGAAAAAAAGAAACATTTTTTATTTAGAAAATATTTTGAAATAAAATCATTTATTATTTTTAAATCAATTTACAAATAATTCAAAATGGAATTTTCTGATTGGTCCATGGGGGAGTTTTGACCCCCGGTCAACTCCCCCCCCCCACTTATTCGCGGATCCGTGTCACCGACCCAACTTCTTTGATTTTTCCAGATGCGATCCGCCTCCCATTTACCCAAACCCTGAGCCCCAATTATTACTCGACTATCCGAGATTCACGCCCGATCATTTCCTTAGGGGTCCGTGCATCGATGTGTGCGCCCGACTCCAATCTTCCCAGACCCCTACCACTATATAGTCTGAGCTTCAGCCGCCTTCCTTCGGACCTTCGGCCACCATCTTCGACTCCTAGGACCTCCACTCTCTTGCCTTAAGTGACAACAAGCCTGAGGGGGTGTTGCAGTGAGGAAAGAGGCGGCCTAGCCCCAGGTCCGGTGACCCACGTCGCCGCGCTCCGCCACCAGCGAGCTCAAGCCTCTGGAGGCGTCGCTCCATTGAGGCAAGGATCCCAGGAGGTAGCTGACCTCCCCCACAGACGACCTCGATCATCAGGTGACCTTGATACCCCGTAGCTTAGCTTGATTTCAGATTCTTAGGTTTAGCGCTGCCGGCCTTCGCCGGCCGATTCCCAATCATCCACTCATCCTTTCGACCATCCGACCACACCCACACCTTCACTAGTCCTCTCTCCACCTTCTTCACCCCTCCGATCAACCTGGTTCGCCCCAGAACCAGGAGCTCGGGTCTCCTCCGTCGTCGCTCGCCAGAGACCCACGTTGTGCCTCACCCACGTACCCATTTCGCCCGCTAATGGGTCGAGGCAGTTTTCCCTCGACCACTCTTGCTTCCTGTGCAGGTTTCATAACTTAAGAGCCTCATCTGGAGTTTCAAGTACCCAGGAATAGGAGACCCAGGTCCCCGACATCGTCGGAGCTCCTCCGACGCTCCTGGCCTCATCGGAGACCCCCACCGGCTGCGGATCGCTTTCAGCTCCGATTCCCCCATCTCAGCAGCCTCGGAAGACCTCCCCTGCACACACAGTAGCCGGAGGAAGCTTGTCGACGTTCAGTTCTTCCAGGAGCCTCCATCATCGTCGATCGAGCCCCCTCGTGCTAGATTAGATCTCGTCCATCCATCTGAGGGTGGTTCCCGACCATCGACCCAACTGAGGATCAGATCCGAGCCGCAGATCAGCGAAGGGGCATTAGCGCATCTCACCCGTCTGATCTTTCGAAGACCCCCTGCCAGCCGTCGGATCATAATAAAGGGGTAAATATCACTTAGGCTCCTCCTTCTTTAGCATTTATAGTTTAGTCCTGTAATTATTAAGTGTAGTTTTTATTTTGGAATAATGGCATTGTGGACCTTAGACTTTTTCGTATTTGCATTTTAGCCCCCCAGTTGTAGTGCACGTGCTTCGACACGTGATATTTTGAGCTTGTTGCATGTATCGGACTGGGTTTTATTAATGTTATAATTTGAAGTTTTATTTTGACTATTTACATTTATGCCCCTGTGCGTGGTTGTTTAGAGCATGTGCCGAATTTAATGTGAATTTTACACTAAGCACCCTAGGCTTTGTGTGTGTGTTACTTTTTAGCCCCTGAAACTTGTTTCTCTTGCGAATAGGTCCCAGTGTGTTGTGTCTGGTTTATTTGTTGAATAAAATATCAAATCTACTCCAAAAATTGTGAAATTTGGACACGGGCTCCTGCTACTGTGTAAAAATTTCACTAATTTTTTGGGGCACTTTTGTTACTGTTTTCTATTTTTAAAAATTCAAAAACCTATATTTTTCTACTGTTTGAATTGGAAATCAACTAAAAATATTAAAAACTCTCCAAAAATTCTAAAAAAATTAGTTACTGTTTGTTTTATGTTTACTTGCTTCAATCCGATTTTTGCTGCATTTGGATATATAAAACCCTAAAATACCAAAACCCTAAAAATCTTATAAAAATAAGTAAAAACTCTGAAAAAAAAATCAAAAAAATGCAATTTCTTCTCCTGTAGCTTAGTTTTTATTTGTAGTTTAATATAAAATTGTCTCCAGATTTTGAGAGGTTATTTACCTATTTTTAAAAAACCTTTCAAATCTCGCTGCACATTGAGTTCAGTTTTCTTCCTTATTTCAATTTTATAAAGCTAAAAAAATATATAAAAATCTGAGAAAATTACCAAAAACACTTAAAAATCACCAAACCCAAAAATATTTTTATTGTAGTTTTTGGATTTATTTTGATGTGTATAATAATTTGTTGAGGGTGTTCCTTTTTGCCTTTTTCCTTATTTTCTTCATAATTAAAAATAAAAAAACTTAAAAATACATAAAATCCACCAAAAATATATTTTCTTATTTTATTCATTTCTGACTACTTCGTAGGCCACTTGGCCAATCCGTGCTCCTTGTGTTTGACCCTGGTCGCTATACCAAGTTAAATAAATAGCAAGACCGCTATTCGGATTTTTGTCTGATTACTTTTATTTGGTGGTCTAATTTTATTGTTGACCGATCTACAAAATTCAGGTTGCAACGACCCTAATTTTTACCTTTACTCGGATTTTGTGGGATTTTTCGGTCATCATTGCCCAGGTCACGCGCCATGCCCAGGAGATCCGACGTTGGCAACCTCATCCGACCTCGCCACCCGACGCGGAGGAGTGTCGCGAGTCGAGCCCCACTGCCCGATCGTTCATCGGAGCGCCGGATCACCGCTGGTTCTCCGGTTAACTTCTCCCAGGCGGTGTTCTTCCAGGACCCTCCTCAGCCGTCAAATCTTCCCTCTCCGCCAGTTCACATCAGGACCGTCCATCGCCTGCGTCTTGTCAAGCCGTTAGATCTGACATCTAACATCCCCCGTACGCCCACGTTCGCGCCCGAAGGACTGTCGTTAGATCTACCAGGTGTCAGCGCCAGAGCCGCAGATCTTCGTTCAGTCAGTGAGCGACACCTGTCACCCCACGTGACATGCACGAGTCGGTTGGGTAATTTGCGCCACCTCCCCTGCATTTCTTTTCTGTTATTATTTAGTCTGTAAAATAAAAGTTGCACAAGGGACTTATTTGCAAGTTGTGGTTGCACGTGCTTCGTCACGTGTCTTTCTGGGATATTTACATGTATATGTCTGGGTTTAATGAATGTTATGCTTTGATACTTTAGTTTCAATATTTGCACTTATGTCCCTATGTGTGCTGAGTTTCGACATGTGCTGAATATTGTGTCAAAACTGCAATAGGACCCTAGACTTTTAATGTGTTTTATTATTTAGTCTCTAGAAGTTAGTTTCTTTGCATCTAGGCCCCTGTGTGATGTGCTTCTTTGATTGATTGGAATAAATTGCAAATCTCACCAAGTTTAGTGAAATTTGGATACATGGCTCCTGCCATGGTGTAAAAACTTTTATGAATTTTTGGGCTCGTTTTGTTTGCATTTGATATTTTTAAAAATTCAAAAACATATAAATTTTCTTCTGTCCAGTTTCAAAAATAAACTAAAAATATTAAGGGGTCCTCTAAAAAATCCAAAAAATTAGTGATTATTTGTTTTCTTGTATTTTCACTTGTTTCCAATTTTTGTCACATTTGGATCGATAAAAACCAGAAAAATTGTAAAACATTGAAAAATTTAGAAAAATCATTAAAAATTCCTAAAAAATAAAAAAATGCATTTCCAGTTTCTATAGTTAGCGTTTTATTTCTTGTTTACAATAAAATTATTGCTTGAATTTTATAGGCACTTTAGGTATTTTAAAAGTGCCTTTAGATTCTGGTTGCACACTGTTTGATATTTTCAACCTTGCTTCATTTTTATAAAATTAACTAAAAATCAGAAAAATCCAAGAAATATACCAAAAACATCTCAATATTTCTAAACCCAAAAATATTTTTTTTGAATTTTCTGAGTATTTTTGTTATGCTTAATAATTGTTTGATTGAGATCTTGTGAGTGTTTTTTATCCTTTTTCTTAATCTTAAAAACTCCAAAAAAAATTAAAAACATAAAATCCACCAAAATTAATTCTTTTTGGATCTCCGACTACTTTGTAGGTTTACCATACCGTGCTCCATGAGTTCGACCGCGGTAGCTATACTAGGTAAAATAAATAGCTAGACTGCTATTTTGTGTTTGCTTGCTTGATTTTTATTGGTGGTCTTGAATTTTCTTGATTGACATAGTCGTCCAAGTGGTTGAGGTCGCAACGACCTGAGATACCTCTTTACCTTAGTCGCTCAAGCGCGTCATCGATTTTCTACTATTTTTTCACAATTTTTGGAGCAATAAATATATATGTGCAAATTTCAGACCATAAATGGGCTTAATAAATCAGGTGAAAACATTCTTTGCAAAATGTTTAAAAAATCGTTTGAAAATCTTTTTGAAAAATCTTTTGAAAACTATTTTGAAAATGTTTTGTTACATATCTTCAACCTTCGTAAAAATATTTTTGTTTGAAAAAAAATATTTTCCTTTTGTGAAATAAAAATTTTTGAAGAAATATTTACAGATGGTTTGAAAAATGGTTGCAAAAATATGTGAAAAATCTATATATAGGGTTTGAAAAACCTCTGCAAAATGATTTTCAAACGTGTGTACATGTTTGTAAAATTGTTTGTAAAAATTATTTTTGACTACAATTTTCAAAAATTGTTTTAAAGACCTTTTCAAATAAGTTTGTGGAATATATACATCTCACCTAAAATTCTATAAAATTGAGCACTTATAATTTGTAAATTCTTAAAACTCTAATTCTTGTAACTATAAGATGCATCCCCGTGTAAAGATTTGTACCTAGTTTTTGGCCAAACTTCTTTTAATTTCAAAAATTCCCAAAAACATTTACAAAATTTAAAATACCAAAACATTTGAAGAATCTATTTGAAAATACAAAAAAATGCATATGTATCATCTTTTCAAAAATTCAAAAAAAATAAAAATCTTCTAAAATTGCATCACAAAATAATTTCTGCATTCTGCAAAGCATTTGCATGGCATTAGCATTTTTCAAATTGAGTTTGGTAATTGAACAAGTCTATGTAAAATCCGAAGATTGAAGCTTGGTTGAACCTTAAAAACTACCTAATTAACAGGAACCTTATAGGAACTGGAATTGAGGTACTTCAAGTCTAGTTGACTTAATTCTTTGAGGATCACGAGATTTGGTTCAATGGATTCTTGACTGTCTAAATAGAGTATTTCAGAGCACACGCACGATTCTTGTCGGCAATGACCAAACTTGGACACCTACACCTTTCACTTGGATCAACTCAGTTGGAGTGGTGAGGGGGTTGGATTTGCCGGTATGAGATGCACACAATGGAAACATTTATCCTCCTCTAGGAAGGGAAGTGCACCCCAACCCGTTCAGTGATGATGAATTTTGAAGATAGGAGAGTGTGGGTTGCAATAAAGCTTCAAAAGGGGGATAGCCTACTGGCTCAATAGGAAGAACTCCTTATGTAGATGTTGTTGTAAATAGTATTTTAAAAAATAGAGAGACAAAAAAAAGCAAAAAGTTCAAAATAGTGTATAGGCTTGTATAAAAAATAAAATGCACGTCGGAGTGTATATATTTGTATAGTCAATAAGTAAGTGTTAAATATTAAACTTGCCTTCATTAAATTGAAGTATGGAGCTCAGTCAGATCTTTGGATTATTAATGTGTCTGAACCTTATTTGGACTTATGTTTAAAACTTAACATCCTCTAAGTTCCACCAATCTATGGTCATGACTCCTCAATAAACCAGATCAGAACAAATCTACATACACAAACTCTAATGACCATGAATCTTTCCTTGTACTGTGTAAGTGATATGTAGCTCCCCACCTCAGAAGTGACAAAAAAACAACCTCCCTCACCCTGGTAACTCTAATGCCTCGGTCTAGCAACTCTTTCCTTGAGGAGCGGGGTATTCCCTTCTAAGTTCAAGTGCAACCGGCTCAAGAAGAGGGGGAAGAAGAGAATAGACCATGACCAGTGTAGCCATGTATCCTTGGGAGCTCTAACCAGTATAGCTGAGTCTCCCGCTGCAAGCTTCATGAGATGGTCATGTGTAACATAAGCTTTGCTTCATTTGACTATCTACAATCCGGTGGGATTATTAAATTTTCAATCTGACCCACCACTTTTTTTGAGTTTTTCTTTCTTTGCACTTTTTTTATGTGCATATGTACAACATATCTACATGGTGCATCATATATAGATAAGGAGTTTTTCCTCTTGAGCCAGTAGACTATCCCTCTTTTGAAGCTTTGTTGCAACCCACAACTCTTGACTTTAGACTTCATAACCACCAGACCAAGTTGAGACACACTTCCTTCACTAAAAGAAGAAGAGAGTTTTCGCCTAGAAGTACTACCCTCATATGCTACCCCAAGCCAAAGGAAACTGCCTCATCACCACCTCATCCGTGGAGAGCTAAGTGTAAAGTGCTGGTGCAAGTAAAGCCATAGTCTCTGAGTCATGTGTGCATTGTTAAGTGCTCTACTTAGACTCATCAAGATGACATAAGCTCATAGCCTAGTGGACTCAAAGAATTAAGTCCCAATGGACCTGAAAAGTATTAATCCTAAGCCCTATAATGTTCCTCTTATAATTAGGTGGATTAAGGTCTTAACCAAGCTCTATTTTCCAATTTAATTCCAGGTTAGTTTAAATATCAACTATGATTTGGAAAAACTGTAAAAATATTTACAAAGATGTAATTTTCATAATATTTACATATGTGCAAATTTCTTGAAAAATATTTTGAAAACATGGATGTATACATGAATGCAAGTTTTGCAAAATATTTACACAAATTTACACAAGGTTTTTGCAAACTTTTGATTTTCAAAATATTTTACAAAAATTTTGTACTATATACATAATTTTGATATGAAAATATTTACAAGCTATTTACGCAAAAGATTTTTACAAACATTTGTATAAAACTAATTTTTACAGATAGATAGGTATGTGCAAGAAGAGTTTTATGTACAAGGAAAATTTTTAATTTTTATGGATTTTTAGCCATTTTATTTATTAACACACTCACACAAAGTACGAGTTATGGCTAAAGTATATATGAAATATATACGACACCCCCTATACTTAGCTCGAACGATGTCCTGAGAGTGATCAAGAGCGATGAAGAAGACATAACTCATGCTTAATATAGGGAAGTAAAAAAGAAATGGTATATACAAAGACGAATCAAAGAATAGAATGAAGAGGACTCGTTGTTTCCCCCTATACATAGGATCAAGTAATCCTAAGTATAGTAAGATGTACATGAAGGGAAATCCGAGTGGAAGGATGTACATGGTCTACCCCCCTATATTTAGGGTGAAATATCCCTAAGTATAGGTAGTAAAATAGAGGTAGAAAGAATGAATAGAATACCCGAGAGTCCTACACCCCCCTATACTTAGGGTAAAGTACACCCTAAGTATATCATGATCATAAGATGAGAAAAGGTGTGTGGGACTAAAGAATAGAGTGATATGGACAACTGGATCTATACAAGTCGGAAGAACAATGATAATCGGGCGTGGGATGCAATAGATGTGAGTCAAGAGACCACATCTCACGCAAAGTGAATCGGGGCAACGTCAACGACCCGCGGCTCATGATCTAGATATGGCTTGAGCCGCTGGCCGTTAACACGAAAGGTAACCTCAGAAGACAACTCAGATATATCGATACTCCCATTTTCATGTACTTTTCTGACCAAATAGGGTCCCTTCCATTTGCTCTGTAGCTTCACTGGAAATAGTCGTAGCCTAGCATCAAACAACCATACTCTTTGTCCTGGCTCAAACTACTTGTGGCTGATATGAGAATCATGCCACTCCTTCACTTTCTCCTTATACTGTAGGCTGTTCGAAAAGGCTGTATCACGAAGCTCCTCTAGGGCTACTAACTCTACCCTCCTCTGATCTCCTACACTCTCTGGATCCAAAAATATATCAGTAACATCCCAAAGTGTCCTATGTCTCAGCTCAACAGGTAAATGGCAGGGCTTGCCATAAATGAAGCGAAAGGGAGATGTACCCAAAGGAGTCTTGAAAGACGTCCTATAAGCCCACAAGATCGAGTCTAAAAGATGTGACCAATCCTTTCGGTCAGGGCAGACGACTTTCTGCAATATATTCTTGATCTCACTGTTCGACACTTTAGCAAGACCATTCCTCTGAGGGTGGTATGGAGTGGCTACTCGATGGTCTATGCTGAACTTGCTAGCAAGGGCCTTTACCTTGTCATTGACGAAATGAGACCCACCGTCAGATATCAACACTCGAGGTACCCCGAACCGTGAAATGATATTCTTCCTCAAAAATCTACAAACAGTCCTAGCATATGCGGTTCGGGCGGGGATGGCCTCAACCCAACGACTCACATAATCCACGGCCAACAGAATGTACTCAAATCCCTGACTCCTAGGGAATGGACCCATGAAATCGATGCCCCATGCGTCAAAAACCTCACAGTAGTGTATGGGCTGCATCGGCATCATATCATGTTGTCCACAAGTACCCATCCTCTGACAGTTAGTACACCTCTTCACAAACTCATCAGAGTCCTTGAAGAGAGTAGGCCACCATAGGCTGGATTGGAGCACTTTCTGTGCCGTTCTTCTCCCAAAGTGATGTCATCCAGCCTCAAGCTTGTGGCAGTAAGAAAGGATGATGTGGTGCTCCTCCTGAGGAATGCACCGACGCCAGATACTATACCCTCCCTCATGATAAAGGACAGGATCCTCCCAATGGTAAAACTTGCCCTTCACGAGGAAGGTCTCAAGTTTCTGCCTGGGCCAATCTTGTGGAACTTTATTGGCGAAAAGATAGTTCAAAATATCGGCATACCATGGGAGAGAGGCGATAGCAAGGATCGCCTCGTCTAGGAAGGTCTCACAAATAGGCTCAGTCTACTCAGAATCCTCAAGATACTTCAATCGGGAGAGATGATCTGCCACCTCATTCTTGACTCCAGGCTTATCCTTAATCTCTATATCAAACTCCTGGAGTAGAAGGATCCATCTGGTCAATCTGGCTTTAGCATCCTTCTTTGCCATGAGGTACCTGATGGCGGTATGATCAGTATATATGGTCACTCTAGATCTAATGATGTAAGATCTGAACTTATCTAGGGCGAAAACTATGGCCAGCATCTCCTTCTCAGTGACTGTATAGTTCCGCTGGGCGGCATCCAATGTATGGCTAGCGTAGTGAATAGCAAAGGGGACTCCATCCCTCCTCTGTCCCAGCACGGCCCCCACGGCAAAATCGGAGACGTCCGTCATGATATCGAATGGGAGAGAACAATCAAGCGGCTGGAGGATAGGAGCCTCTACAACACGACTCTTGAGAGTCTCAAATGATGATAGACACTTATCGTCAACAAGGAACTCGGTGTCTTTCGTCATTAGATCACTCAATGGTTGGGAAATCCTACTGAAATCATGAATGACGTGTTTGTAGAAACCGACATGCTCCAGAAAAGAATGTAACTGCCGCAAGTTGGACGGTGGATTGAGTTTTCTAATGACATCCATCTTGGCCGGATCAACCTCCATGCCCCTGCTGGAGATGATATGACCAAGCACCGTCCCCTGAGTCACCATGAAGTGACTCTTTTCCCAAGACAACACAAGGTGAACCTTAATGCATCGTTGAAGAACTCGGTCTAGGCAGTCAAGACAAGAATTGAATCCATCGTCGTAGATTGAGAAATCATCCATGAAGACCTCCAAGCACTCCCCCACCATGTCCGAAAAGATGGACAACATGCATATCTAGAATGTCGCCGAAGCGTTGCACAATCCAAATGGCATACGTCTGAAAGCATATGTCCCGAAGGGACAGGTGAAGTAGTCTTGTCCTGGTCCTCGGGTGTGATGGCCACCTGATTATAGCCGGAGTACCCGTCCAAGAAATAATAGTGGCTCTTCCCTGCCAGCCTCTCTATAATCTGATCAATAAAGGGCATGGAAAATGATCCTTCTTGGTGGCCTGGTTCAATCGTCTGTAGTCCACACAGACCCGCCAAGAAGTGGGTACCCGGGTAGCAATCTCCTCTCCGGACTCACTAACAACTGTGTTGATACCCGTCTTCTTCGGCACCACATGCAATGGACTGACCCACTTGGAGTCGGAGATGGGGTAGATAAAATTGGCGCTCCATCATTTCGAGATCTCCTTCATGACAGCATCTCAAAGATTCGGGTTCAGTCGCCGCTGGAACTCACGCTACGGCTTTGCCTCTCCTCGAGATAGACATGGTGGGAGCACAGGGCCGGACTTATCCCCTGCAGATCGGCTACACTCCATCCTATCGCCTTGCGGTTCTTTTCAAGAACCCCCATCAGACGGGATTCCTGCTCTCCAGTCAAATCAGCGGAGATAATGACTGGGTACATCTCATGCTCACCCGCAAGGAACCTATACTTCAACGACTACCGTAGTGGCTTCATCTCTGGACAAGTAGATGTTGGCGGATCTGGCCTCTGAAAAGTCTGAGTGAATGCTGCCAAATCTGCAGAGGAGAATGAGAACTCTCGCTCACAATCTGAATCTGGCGAAGGCTTCTCTACTAGACTGTATCTGCTCTGTATGGAATCAGCCTCCTCCCTAACTGTAGGCTCAGTAGAAGTCAGACATGGTATCAAATCATCAAACTCTGCCCAATCAATATCTGACTCCAAGGGATCTGTATCAGACTCACAAAAATCTGTCTCACGGTCGGGAACTGGCTCTGCTGCTTGTGATGTATCCTGGACCAGGAATGCGCTCTCCAAGCTCTCCTCTACTAGCATCTCTGCATCACTGAACTCTAAAGGTGAGAGGATGGCCTGTGCAACTGGATCTGCCCAAATTGCCTTGTCATCTATGATCACAAAATCGCAGTCCTGGTGGATGTCTCGCCCTGCCTCTGTCATTTGCTTTGAGATGGAAGTCGGCTCTGAGCAAGCTGAATCTCTAGCTCTAGTCTCCTCGACCGTCTCTATTTGTTTACTCTCGCCCTCGATGCGAAAGTATACCTTCCATTATCATGGTCGGACACTGCCTTGGTTGTGGCCAAAAATGGGCGTCCTAAAATGATGGGGGTATCGGTTACAGACTCAGGGATCTCCATGTCCAACACAATGAAGTCCACGGGGAATTTCAGGCCCTGAATCGTGACGACAACGTCCTTCAGCAACCCCTTCAGCCACTTGACAGATCGATCAGCAAACTGAAGGACTGTCCTACTCTGTCGGAGAGGGCCCAACTTGAAGTGGTCGAGAAGGGGTGCCAGAAGTAGGTTGATCGAGGAACTGTTGTCTAATAGAGTGCGGTCGAACCTCTGCTCATAGATGTGGCATCTGACATACGGGGCTCCTGCATCAGGCCTCTTGGTTGGCAGACGGTTCTGAATCGCAAAAACAAGTGGCATGAGTAAGCACATGGATCTCTGACTGATGGTTCCGCCTCTTCCTCCTAATTGTGGTCCTGTCTCTGAGTGATCTCTGGAGTAGAGGTATGTGCTCCAATGCCTCCTGTAGAGTCATCTGTATGTGGAATCTATCTATCATCTGTTGGCTGGACTCTTTTTGATGGTTCTTTTTTGGATTTTCTTTTTTCTGCCCCTTACCCAAATGGAGTGCTCTGGGAAAGGGGACTACAAGGTCCTTCTCAGATGAAGGACTAGGAGAGGGTCTGGCATGCTCATGAATAGCAGAATCTACACAAACATCATCAATCAACACATGTGGATCTGAAAATAACAAACCCTTTCCTTTATTTGCAGAAATGTCCTAAGATACGTGTATGGAAGGAAAAACAACAAGACTAGCAGAACTGGAAATGGTGGCCTCAGCACCATCCTCTGCATCTGGACTAGCGGCGTCAATACCGCGGTCTAGCTCAGCAACTGCAATGGTGGTGTCAGTACCACCTCCTCCAATTGGTGAAGCGACGGCCTCAGTACCGTCGGTGGGATCAACATACATGGTGGCGTCAGCACCACCGTCATCATCTCTCACGGCATCAGTGTCGCGCTCCTCCTCGCCTGGCGCTCCTGAAGTGGCGTGGGATCGTCGCTCTGACGAGGTGCCGCCTTCTGGCATCCTACCGCTCCTAAGTGTAACAAAATCGGCATCAAACATGTATGCAAACATATCACCAAGTGAAGCACTAGGAGTGGTATCTCAGTGAACACTACATGCTCAGATTTCCTCCTGAGGTTGTTCGGGTTCGGCTCGATCTGGGCAGGGATGGCGGCCTTCCCTCTCACAATCTCCTACATCTCCTGGCGAAACTCATCCATCTCCCGTCGGAAAGTAGCCTGTTGCTCGGTCATGAGGCGGGTTAGATCATCCAAGACGGGGTTCTCATAGGTCAACCCATGAGAACCTGACGGGTGGCCTCGCTGGTAATGAGGTTGCTGCTGCTGGTGTGGATGAGAAGGGTACTGCTGATGATACTTTTGTTGTTGAGGCTGCTCTCGCCTCCAAGGTTGTCCCTGCTGATAGGGACGAGGACCATACCGATCTCTCTGGGATGGCTGCTATGGCTGGTGTACAGGGGGCTAGGGTTGCTAGTGCTACTCACGTTGCTGGCCATACTGGCCTCCCTGAACTGGAGGTTGTTGTTGGGAACTGGTGCCTCCGGCCGACTAGCGGAATTCGGGATGGTCTTGTCGGATACTGGGTTGGGGTTGGTCGTACCAAATCCCGTTGACATCCATCAACAGCTCCGACTCGTAGGTGGGTGGAGGGAGTACTGCTAGGGGCTGATCCGGTTGATACACCACCATCTGAGTGTCCTGGGATGGTGGTGGCTGGTAAAACTGCGGTGGTTGCTGGTATGACTCCGCCTGTACAAGATGAACCTGTCTAGGCTGACTGGAGTGCTGGGATGAGCTACCACTGCTGCTCGGATCTCCTCGTGACCGAAGACGGGGCTGAGAAGCCATCTGTGCCTCCTGGAGACACATGAGCTGTGTCTTAAGGTCACTCAACGTCTGTGCCATCTGATCCATCTGTGTGATGCCCTGGCACTGCTTCTTCTCAATCAACTCGACCTTGTCCAACTTCTCGCTGTTGATGCCCATGTCTACGGCTGTAGACTCGGCCTGTGCGGCTGCCGTGGATGAAGTAGAAGGACCAGTGTCAACCCGTGCTATCCTCTGGTACTGCACGGCCTGTGGCTGGGGACGTCCCTGAGTGTAGAGGTGGGTCTAGGACATCACTGTATAGTTCTCGACCATCTCCTTATAGATGGCCCAGACCTGATCCTCATATCTGGCGAAGTAGGAACCGCCACAAGAAGCATTCACCAGGCCCTGCGACTCTGGTGTCAATCCGCAAAAGAAGCTCTGAACTAGGTTCGGCTTCGTGATGTCGTGGTGCGGGCATCTGTCGGTAAGCTCTCTGAGCCTCTTCCATGCCTCGTTGAACTGCTCAGCGGGGAGCATGGAGAAGTTGCTGATTAGGGCCCTCGCTACACTGGTCCGCCCGAGTGGATAGTACTTGTTCAAGCACTCAGTGCGGAGATGCTCCTAGGTGTACACAAATCTCCCTAAATGCTTCAGACAGTTGGCTGCTCTGTCAGCAAGGGAGAAGGGGAAGGCAATCATCCGGATGGTGTCCTCGTCCACCTGTCGATCGTGGACGGTGCTGCAGACCATCTTGAACTCTTGGAGATGTAGATGGGGCTTCTCAGTGGCGAGCCCGTGGAAGCGGGGAAGAATCTGAAGTGTCTGTGGGGGGAACTTGAAGTCCCCCAGGATCGCCGGAAGTACCACTCACCAGTGTGTAAGTGTCGATCCGAGGTTGTGCAACTCCCGCATCGGTCTCGGCTGCTCTGTTGCTATTGCCGGCTGGTCTGGCTCCTCTGGCTGGTCGGGGCCTCTCCCTCCTACGGCTCTCGGCTGCTCTCGTGTTGTCCTCAGCCTCTCCATCTCTCTCCTCATCTCCACCATGAAAGCTCCATAATCCCGTATCTATCGCTGCATAGTCTCTTGGGAAGCAATCATGGTGGTGTTGATCGCACCCTGGTCCAATACGTAAGTCGTCGTCTTTGACCTGGTACCATCGATGTGCTCCTCACTACTGGCCATGGTCTCTGCAAAGGCAAAAGACCCAAACTCAGGTGCCGATAAATCATCTATCTGCTATCTCTCATCTGGTACTGGTATCTCTGGACGGGTAGAATGGTGGTCAATAGGGAACAGGGCGGAATCGAACTCGGGTTCGGAGAGCAGGTCTCGGCTCTCTTGAACCAACCTAGATGAACGGGTTGGAGTGCTAAAAAGCAGTGCAGCCAGAGGCTGCTTAAGAGACCTTCTGCCCATCATCTTGATCTGGCGAGTCGGGCGGATGAGATCTGAAAACACACAAGATGAGCAAACAAACCCTCGGTTGACCTACTCAACACAGAGCTGAAGACCGTAAAGGTTCAGTCAATTATCTTGTCAATTTTTATTTAGGTGATAATGTTAGAATATCAGAGCGGTTACACGAGCTAATAGGAATCCAATCCTCCTACCAGACTATCCCGTATAAAAGTCCGGTAGTCTGATCGGGGTTCGGATATGGCTCTAGTCTAGTGTGCGGGTCGCTCTCTCGCTCATACAAACCAGACAATAAGGGGGTTGCACTCCCCAAGATATTTTTAAGTGAGGTGTCTTTTAGGGTCAAGTGTGTTTAGCAGTCCCAATTTTATAGTTTTTTCTTTTTATGTGTTTTTCAATACAAGCAACACCTAATGAATTTTTCGGTTCTCCTGATTATTTAAGTCTGAAAACTGGGGGAGAAGACAAAAAAGCCGATGCACGATAAAATCAATTATGCATGAAGAGTAAGTAATGTGTACCTGACTCCAGCAGTCTACATGCAAAATGATTCGCGCATAAAGCAAAGACTGAAAGTAAACTACCTATATGATGCACGAGAATCCAGCCCTAGACGAAGCAATTTCTACGCGTAAAGCACAATAGCCAGATAATCAAACCTACGTCCGGAGTCCTATCTTGGGAGCCACTCGGTGTCCGCCACAACGGATCCTGCACGCGTTGTATGTGACTCCTCAAGGCATGTGGACTAGAGTCTAATTAATCCGGCTTTTTCTTATGAGTTAATGAATTAGGTCCAATTACGAGCTAATGGGTGTAGGCAGATAATTAATGTTTTAATCCTAATCAATTACGCCACAATCAATAGAAAATCCTAAGCTAACGTCAAAACCGTGTAAATCAGATAAGCAGTAAGAAAAATGCGAAAATCAAAAACCAGCGAAAAACCGCGGTGAGGTCCCCCCAGCACACTGGTGCTCGGCGAAACAAACCCCGATAAATCACAATAGAGTTCAAGTCTCTGAGTCCCAGTATTATTACAAGAATATGTCAGCTGAAAATAAACTAATCTAAACTACGGCTATCTACGCAGCTATTCTGCGGCTCCCGAACTTCCGTTTGCTTCCTCGCGCTCTCCTATGGCTCTATACAAGAAGGAGCCACCTCTGACTCCCGCGGTTGCGTCGGCTTCCCGAGGAAAGCCGCCTCGATCCTCAGGCCCTCACAAGAAAGATAAACAGAAGTGTATCAGACACAGTTATTATAAAAATATGCAAATGAAATAGGAAGAAAAATATATACGACTATAGACAGAAAAGCCGCGAACAAGAAAACCGTGAAAAATCTAAACTGACTACTAAGCCGTGCTCCACGGCAACGGCGCCATTCTGATGACCAATCAATCGACGAGAGACTAAGGGAGATAAATATTACGGGTCGTTGCGACCTCAATCCCTCGAAAATCGATCAATCAAATGAAAGTAGACCACCAAATAAAAATAATCAGTCAAAAAGCTGAATAGCGGTCTCGTTATTTATTTAACCTGGTATAGCTACCAAGGTTGAACTCAAGGAGCACGGACTGGCTCAAAAGAGCCTACGATGTAGTCAAAAAGAATGAAAAAGGATAAAATGTATTTTTGGTGGATTTTATAGATTTTTAAATTTTTTTGAATTTTTAATTATAAAGGAAATATAAGAAAAGGGCCAGAAAAGGACCAATTCAACAATTTATTAAACACTAAAAAATGCTCAAAAAATTCAAATAAAATTCTTTTTGTATTTTTTATATTTTTAAGTGTTTTTGGTAATTTTCTCAAGATTTTATGACTTTTAGTTGATTTTATAAAAATCGAGAAAGGCAAAAATAATGAGGAACTGTGCAGTCAGATTTGAAAAGCTAATTAAAAATAGATATTTAGCCTATAAAAATCTGAAGGCAATTTTTATGAAAAGTAGGAATGAAAACTAAACTACAAAAATCAAAATTCCAATTTTTTGATTTTTTTTATTGTTTTTAATAATTTTTATGAGGTTTTTAGGGTTTTATGATTTTTAGGTGTATTATATATCCAAAAAGGCTAAAAATTAGATGAAACTCAAAGACAACAAAACAAACATGTCCTAATTTTTTGTAATTTTTAGAAAAGTTTTCATATTTTTAGTTGATTTTCTATTTCAAACATAAGAAAAAAGGAAGGTTTTTGATTTTTTAAAATAGCAAAAAGCAACAAACATGTCCCAAAAATTTAGTGAAATTTTTACACAGTGGCAAGAGCCACATATCCAAATTTCACTTGATTTGGATTTAATTTAATATTTTATTCAACCAAAACTAAAGCCACAGCACACAGGGACCTATACGAAAAGAAACAAAGTTTCAGGGCTAAATAGATAACACGTGTGAAAACTAGAAGGGCATCAGTGCAAAAATCACATCAATTCAACACATTTTCGAATATTGTACGCACATGGGTATAAATGTAATTTTCAAAAATAAACTTCATTCCAGAACAGTCAGAAAATCCCAGCCCACATAATGCAAAAAACCCAAATATCACATGTCTGGCACGTGATTCACATTCAGAAGGACTAAAGTGTAAATCCTATTTATAAAAATGTAAACTTTAACAACCAAGAACTATAGGATTAACACTGCAAATGTTCCAACAAAGCAAGTGTCGAAGCACGTGTTCCACACAAATAGGGACTAAAAAGCAAATACAATAAACTCGAGGTCAAGATGTGCAATTTAACCAAGTGTGCAAATTTATTTAACAGACTAAATGAAAACTAAAGCAAACTGTTGGGGGTTCGGGCGCAAATTACCCAGCTGAGTGGTGACGTGTCGTGCAGTGGATGGCTGGTGGGTGCACGGTCCTGATGACGCCTCCTGGAGAATCCAACGGTGCTGGCGTAGAGGAGAACGTGGGGCGCATGTGGCCGTCAGATCCTGGATCTGACGGTCTGACTGTGGCAGGCTACGTGCGGCTAAGATGTGAACTGGCGGTGAAGGACGATCCGACGGCAGAGAGATCAGCTGGAAGAACTCTTCCTGGGCGAGCTTCTCCGACGATCTGGAGGCGATCCAAACGATCGATGGAAGATCGGAGATGGGGTTCTACTCGCGATGACAATACGCGTCGGGTGGTGGCCTCCGATGAAGCTCCCAACGGTCGGATCCTCCGGTAAGGGAAGACGGACCTGGGCTTCTCCAGCGAAGGGGTGGAAACGCGGCCAAGGGAGGTATACTGCATTTATTCACCTGCAAAACGAAGCTCGTGCTCCGAGGGACGCTCCGGCATGGGTTATTGGCTAAAAGATAAAGAGAAGCGGTGTGGATGGTCAAGGGGGGGTTCCGGCGAAGGTGGCGGGAGGAACCCAACTCGATCTAGGCTCAGATAGCCCAGCTCGAGGTGATCAGATTGTGTAAAGAAGATGGTGATGGATCGAGGAGTCTATTGATACGGATGGAATAAAGCGGCAGGGATCCGACCCCTGGGGTGGAGCTGGCAGAGCTAGGTGAAAAAGATCGGAGCTAACTGACGAAATGGAACCTAAAAGTGATACCTGATGGTCGGAGTCGACTGTGGAGGAGACGTTGGTTCTCCGGTGGTCTTCTCCTCGATGGAGCGTCACCTCCAGAGGCTCGGGCTACGTCGGCGACGGTGCTCGACGACGAGGATCACCGGACCTAGGCTACACACCTCCAAATCCTCACTACAACACTCGAAATCTCTCGTTGTCACTCATGGATGACGGTGGAGGTCCTGGAGTAGAAGACGGGAGCCAAAGGTGTCTCAAATGACAGAGGAAGATGAGACTATATAGTGGTAGGGATCCAGCAAAGATGGAGTCGGGCATGGAATTTTGGTGCACGGATCCCTAGGAAGATCCCCGGGCATGGATCAAGGATGAATCAAGGTTAATCGGGGCCCGGGGATTAGGGAAATGGTTGGCGGATCAGGGCGCGATAAATGGGAGAAATAGGGTCGAGCGTGCAGATCCGTCTAGAAGTGGTTCTGGGGGGAGAGTTGACCAGGGGTCAACAATCCTCCGTGGACCAATGAGAAAAATGCATTGGGAAAAGATTTGGAAAATCAAAATAAAATAGGAGGACATTTTATTTGAAAATATTTTCAACATGAAAAATGTTTATTTATTTTCAAAGTATTTTTTAGTTATTTTATTTATTTTTTTGAAAAATAAAATACGTATTTACGTTATGTTATTATTATATACAGGTATATATACCTATGTATTTTTTTGAATTTTATTTTTATTATTTTGTTTATGTACATTTATTCCAATTTTATATTTTATTTATTTATAACATAGAATATGGAATATAAAAATATTTTTATTGGATTTTTATTAATTAATTAAAAGGGTGAAATAAATACATCTTTTATTATATGTACATGGTATATATACACTGATGAGAGAGAAAGTAGTTGTTTTTATTTTTTTATTTTTCCCATTTATTTTATTTTTATAAATATGTATAAAATATGGGAAACACAAATATATTTTTATTTTTAGAAAATTAATTATTTACACATAGAGGGGGTTTTACACAATGTTGAGTCACCCTATCTCTCTCTACTTATTTTATTTTGTCGTCAGGCCCTTGTGGAGCATTCCCTTGGGTTCAGGTCACTCAATATTTATTCTAAATATTTCCCTCTTTTTCTTTATTTCTTTATTCTTTTTTGAACAAAAACATGCTAATTATTATTATTTACACAATGCATGCTCTTTGATAAATTATTCTATTTACAGGTATCTACATGGTGTTTTGCAAAGGTTTTTAGCTAAAATAAAAGAATAAAGAGTGATGAATGAGGATTCATCACCAAGCTTGAACTTTAAAGTCAAATCATGTGAGCCTGCAGCTAGATTACTTGACTACACTAGTTTTGAATCCTGGGATAGGTAGCTACATTGGCTACCGTCCATGCTTCTCTTCACCCCCTCCTCTTGAGTTGGTTGTCACTTGAACTTATAAGGGAATATCCGCTCCTCGAGGAACGAGTTATTAGATTGGGGAATCACTAGGTTGTTACGCTGGAGAAGTCAGTCTCTTTGTCATTTCAGTTGAGGAGAGCCACCATCACTTACACTATACGAGTCAAATTCATAGTCATAAGGGTTCGCGTATGAGTTCAAGTATTCTGACCTGGCTATTGAGGGGACTTGAGCAGAGTTTTGGGATTCTCGAAGATTGTTAGATTTCAAATCCGGTTCCCATTAAGGTTCCACCCGCACTAAAATTCCAAAGGCCCAACTTAAGATCCAAACTTTGATTTTGTGAAGACAAGTTTGATAATTAAATTTAATCCAATTTCTTTCTTTTTCTTTTCTTTGTTTTTCTTTTTCTGCACTTATTGCATAAGTGTTTGCTAGGGACTAGCAAAGGAAAGTATAAGGGGATGATGAATCTCCATTTCATCATCTTTATTCTATAATTTTGGCCTTAAAAACCCTAGTAAATGCGTATAAATACCGTTAATTCATGCATTTTATCATTCATGCATCATTGTGTAAATAGTGTCTAAAATATGGTTTTTAAAGCTAAAAGTATAGAACAAAGAAAAGAAAAGAAGACAATAATATATTGAAAACATTTTATGACTCGAAACCCCAAGACCTAAGCATCTCAATGATTAAGTCGATAAGGAATAAAGTAGGGGGAGATAAAGGGCCAAAAACAAATAAAAATCCCTTTTTTTATTCATCTTTATTCATTTTTAGGACCTATTTTTAGTTCCACCTTTTATACTTCAAATAAAGAAACTTTGAACATGAAAGTTGTAGATAATTAAATATAGAAAAAAATTAATTTCATACAAAATAATATACAGATAAAAAGTTATGGTCTAAATAAAATTCCAAAACCCTAACTTCCTAGACCCATATCTCTCAAATAAAAACTCAAAATATATCAAAATCACATTTAATTGTATATAACCAGTAATAATATATTTAATGAAGGTAGTTTTATATTTTTTGGAGTTACGATTTGAAAGTTAGGGTTTAGACCCCTATTGTATACTTGTATCGATTAAAATATTCATTTTATTTTTTATTCTTATTTTTTAAATTTATATTTTTATAATTTTTTAAATATTATTTATAATATATGTACATATTAAAACTGGAATAAAAACATCAATAAATTATTAAAATAAAATACTTGTATAAAACACATAGATGAATTACCAATAAGTATACATATGTAGATTATACATCTATTTATTTAATTATATATTTCACATCAGAAAAATAAAATAAGAATATATTTAAGTTTATAAAAATAAGGTATAAATATAAAATAATAAACGAAATTGATAAAATCAAAAATACAAAATAAAAATAAAACATTAAAATATATAGACAATTATACCTATATATAGTCTTCAAAAAGTAACTTGTAATTATAAAGCCCTAACAAATGAATAAAAATCATAATAAAATACCTCAAAAACAATAATTTTTTTATTTTATAATCTAAAATTAATAAAATAGTTTATTATTTTTTATTGATTTTACAAATATTTTTGCAGGATTTTTCTGATTGGTACACGGGGACCAAAAAGATCATCCCCTTCGTTGACCTCGATCAACTCTCTGACTGAGGTCTGCCGCCATTCTGTTGACCAGCCCGACCACTAGGGTATAAGGTGCTAAACGGTCTTTGCGACCCAAGCGATCAGACTCGATCAATCAAGAAAAATTAGACCACCAATAGAGATAAAATCAATCAAAAATAAGCTAGCGGTCTCGCTATTTATTTAACCTGGTATAGCGACCAGGGTCGAACACAAGGAGCACGGATTGGCCTTGCGGCCTACGAAGTAGTCAAAAAAAGGAAATAAAATAAAAGAAGAAAATATTTTTGGTGGTTTTTAATTGTTTTATTTTTTTTGGATTTTTAATGAATTAAAAAAATAATAAAGGTTAAAGAACTACACACTTCAACAAATTATTAAACACACTAAAATTTAATCAAAAATTCAAACAAAAATGTTTTTATGTGTTTTATAATTTTTAGTGTTTTTGGTGAATTTTTGAGAATTTTCTGATGTTTATTTAATTTTCTAAAAATCAAAAAGTAACTAAAACAGTAGGTACTGTCCAGCCGAGCAAAAAGGGCCTAGATAAAATATCTAAAGGCCCCAAATGAGCTGGGAGGTAATTTTCCTGTAAAGAGAATAATACAAGGAAAATTTAGGCACCTATTTTATTGTTTTTGGATTTTAAATTGATTTACTAGAATTTTTATAAGAATTTGGGTGTTTTTCAATTTTTAGTGGTTTTCAGTAATGAAAAATAGCCAAAATTGGCTAGAAAATCTAGCACAACAAAACAAACAGTAGATAATTTTTTTGTAACTTTTAGACACTATTTAATATTTTTTGTGATTTTTAAAGTTAGACAGTGAAGAAAATAGATGTTTTTGGATTTTTAAAAATAACAAATGAAAACAAAAATGTCGTCAAAAATCCTCGAAAATTTTACACTATGGCAGGAGCCATGTATCCTATTTTCGTTGGATTTGGAGGTATTTTGCTATTTTATTCAAAAATAAAGAAGGGGTACAGTGCACAGGGACCAAAGTGCAAATACCCAAAAGTCTGGGGGGTCTGGTGCAATTAACCCAGCGAAACATGTGCTACGCACGTGTCTGGGACACTCAGGGACCTAAATGTGAGAAAAATAAGTTTCGAGGGCCTTTTGGTAACAGGTACCAAAAGCCCAAGGGCTTATCTGCAAATCACCCAATATATAACGCACATGCTCAAATGAAATACGCACAGGGTTATAAATGCAAATAATTAAAAACTTTCATTCATTAAGGAACAACCAGAACTATAGGGTATATAATGTAAAAAGCCCAAAAGATCACATGTCGATGCACGTGTCAGACCACACATAGGGGCATATCAGTAAATAAATGCAAGCACACGGGTCTCTATGCAAATATCCCAAAACTAAACAACTACGCTAGGTATTTACAAGACTAAAAGTGAAATAAAATAACAAAGGGGGCCTAAGGGTAAATTACCCTTTATTACGCGGACCGCAGGATGGACGCCACGTGTGGGATCGAACGTTGGTGGGCGACTGGGGGTCCAACGCTGCGCTCCTCGGGGTGATCCAACGGCGGGGGCGTGGCCACGTGTTTGATCAAACGGTCGAGGACGTCAGTGGCCAAACCCTTCACTGGACCAACGGCGGGGATCGCCTCTCCAAAGATCTGCGGTGCAGGAGCCTCCTGAGATGGATGGTCTGGATCAGAACTGGAGGGCTGAGGCGATCGGACGGCGACGGAGGATGCTGGATGAAATGTTCGCCGGCGATATTCGCCGGCCTCGGGCGTGCGCTAGGATCCTCCTTGAAGCATGCTGAAGGTCGGAGAAGGAGCGTGGGGTGCTTCCGCGTCTGTCGGTGGGCTCCGATGACCTAACCGGGCTCTGGAGAGCTCCGGTGAGGTCGGCGGAGGTACGCCTCCTGGCTCGATGTCGAAGGACCTCAGATGGCCCTTACTATACCTGCAAAACAGTCCAAGAGGCTCGCGGGTCGAGGGCAAACTTCCTCGACCCGGTTAGGTAGGGTGGCGGTGAACGATGGGTCGCAGCGGACGAGCTCCGGTGAAGTGGGGACGGTGGAGCTCGAATCCCAGCTCCTGTGCGAGCTGGGTTGGATGGGGATATGGAGAAGGTGCGCGGGAAGGAGGCGAGGGCGATGGTAAAACCCGATGATCGATTGGGGGTTGGTGGTGGACGGAATCGGTGAAACACGGCGAAGAGGCGATTTGGGCGTAATGGAAAATCAAAGGAAAAGAAGGGTCTAAGGGATTACCTGGATGGACGAGGAGACTGGGGATGAGCTAAGGAAGCTCTGGGTCTTCGCCTCGAGGAGCGTCTCCCTCCGAGGCTCGAGCTCCAGCTGGTGGCGGAGCAACAGCGGCGAAGCTCGCCGGATCGATGGAATCCGGTCCCTCTCCTCGCTTCAACAGCACGGGCAGTGAGCTGTCACTCTCACGCACACACCGGAGCTCACAGGGGGTGGAATCGAATAGCCAAAGATGAGAAATGAGGAGGCGGAGCTGGGCTTTATACGTGGGGATGATCCGGAAAGAGGCGCGCGGGTAGGGAAATCAAGAGCACGGATCTCGATGCGGTAGCTCCGGCGAGGGTCTCGGGTGTGTCGTGAATGAGTCGGACCCGGGGTTTAGGCGAGAGGGAGTCGGGTCTGCCTTGGAAAAATCCGAGAAGGGGAGTCGGGCGCTGCAGACCCGCGAGAGGTGGTCCTGGGGGGGAAGTTGACCGGGCGGTCAACATCCCCTAGAGCCAATAGGAAGCGGCCACGTGGCTGGATCTTAGAAGTGAAAATTAGGGTAGCTAGGGGCCGATTTAGCAAAAAGTGAAAACATGAAATATTTTTATTTTATTTTTTTCTATTTTTTAGTGATTTTTAATTAATTTTTCAAAGTGAAAATAGGGTATATACATAGTAGGTTCATATATAGGTATATATACAATATATGGGATTTGATTTTTGATTTTTAATTTCTTATTTTTGTACCAATTTTATTCCTATTTTATATTTTATTTATTTATATTATAAAATGAGGAATGAAAAGACATTTTTATTTTATTTTTATTATTTATATACAAATGTGAGATAAATACATATATACATTTATATACATGGTATATTTACAAAATATTTTTGTGTTTTTATTTTGTTATTTTTATTTTGTTTTTGTTTTAATTGTTTTTATTTTATTTATTTACACTATAGAATATAGAATATTTACAAAAATTTTAGAGATTAATTTTATTTATTTATAAGGATAAATAAATAGGAAAGATGGAACTATGTACAAGGTGATCATGTACATGAATGAGATTTTTGGTTTCTTTTTAATTTTAATTTTTTATATCTATTTTATATTTATAAATATATACAAATATTTACAAGCCTATTTTTGTGAGGAAAATACTTTTATTTATTTACATAAATATTTACACACATGAGCCCCTATCTCCCTCTACTTTGGCTTTTATGCGATCAGGCCCATGCTGAGCCCTACCTTGGGTTAGGTTGCTCAATATTTATTCTAAATATTTCCCTTTTTTTCTTTTTAATCTTTATTCTTTTATTTTTACACAAAAACATGCTAATTATTAAACTTTATACAATGCATGTTTTTGATAATTATTTGTATTTACATGAATATACATGCATTTGCAAAGGTTTTTGTAGCTAAAATATAAGAATAAAGAGTGATGAATGGGTATTCATCACCCCCCCCCCTATACTTAACTTTTGCTAGTCCCTTAGCAAACACTTATTTGAAAAAGAAGTGAAAAAAAAAAGAAAGAAAAAGAAAAAGAGGGGAATGTACATGGATCAAGGTTGAATATTAAACTTTCCTTCATTAAATTGAAATATGGAGCTCGATCAGATCTTTGGGTTATTAATGTGTCGGAACCTTATTTAGACTTAAGCTTAAAACTCAACAGCCTCTAAGTTCCACCAATCTATGGACAAGACTCCTCAATAAAACCAGATCAGAACAAGTCTACATACACAAACTCTAATGACCATGAATCTTTCCATGCAGTGTAAGTGATATGTAGCTCCCCACCTCAGAAGTAACAAAGAAACAACCTCCCTCAACCTGGTAACTCTAATGCCTCGGTCTAGCAACTCTTTCCTCGAGAAGCGGGGTATTCCCTTCTAAGTTCAAGTGCAACCGGCTCAAGAAGAGGGGGAAGAAGTATGGACTTTTGGAAGCTCAGCCAGTGTAGCTAAGTCTCCCGCTGCAAGCTTCATGAGATGTAACATGGATACCATAAGCTTTTGCTTTATTTGACTATATACACTCCGGGGGGGTTATTAAATTTTCAATCCGACCCACCACTTTTTTGGAGTTCATTTTGCATTTTGCATTTTTTTCAAGTGCCTCTGTACAACATATCTTCATGGTGCAGCATATATACAAGAAATTTTCCTCTTGAGCCAGTAGACTATCCCTCTTTTGAAGCTTTATTGCAACCCACGGCTTCTGTCTTTAGCCTTCATCACCACTAGACCAAGTTGAGACGCGCTTCCTTCACTAGAAGAAGAAGAGAGGTTCCGCCTAGAAGTACTACCCTCATATGCTACCCCAAGCCAAAGGAAACTGCCTCCTCACCACCTCATCCGTGGAGAGATAAGTGTAACGTGCTGGTGCAAGTCAAGCCATTGTCTCTAAGAGTCATGCGTGTGTTGTTAAGTGTTCTACTTAAGCTCATCAAGATGACATATGCTCATAGCCTAGTGGACTCAAAGAATTAAGTCCTTATGGACCTGAAAAGCCTTAACCCTAAGCCCTATAAGGTTCCTCTTAGAATTAGGTGGATTAAGATCTTAATCAAGCTCCATTTCTCAATTTAATTCCAGGATTAGTTTAAATGTCAACTCTCATCCAGGAAAAACTATATACATATATATACAAAGATGTTATTTACAAATATTTACAATCGTGCAAAATTTTTGAAAAATGTTTTGAAATCATGAATGGATGGATGCACGAAGTGCAAGTTTTGCAAAAGTATTTACAAACATTTACACAAGATTTTTGCAAACTTTTGATTTTCAAAACATTTTGGAAAAATTTTGTATTATATACATAATTTTGATAAGAAAATATTTACACAAACTTTACACAAAAGATTTTTGAAAACATTTTTACAAAAAATAATTTTTGTACACTAGCTATGTATGTGCAATAAAAGAATGATTATTTACAGGAAAAATTTTAATTAATTTTTTTTGTGATTTTTGGGGTTTTTAGCCATTTTATTTATTAACACACTCACATAAAGTACGAGTTATGCCTAAAGTATATATGAAATATATACACACCCCCTATACTTAGCTCGAACGATGTCCTCAGAGTGATCAAGAGCGATAAAGAAGACATACTCGTGCTTAGTAAAAGGGAAGTGAAAAGGAATGGCTAGGTACAGAAATGAATAAATGAATAGAATGAGAAGAACTCGGTGGTTTCCCCCTATACTTAGGATTAACTAATCCTAAGTACAGCAAGCTGTACATGAAGGGAAATTCGAGTGAAGAATATACAGAGTCTGCCCCCCCTATACTTAGGGTCAAATATCCCTAAGTATAGGTAGCAAAACAGGGGCAGAAAGAATGAAAAGAATACCCGCAGGTCCTACATCCCCCCTATACTTAGGGTAAAGTACACCCTAAGTATAGCATAATCATAAGATGAGAAAAGGGATGTGGGACTAAGGAATAGTGTGATATAGACAACTAGATCTATACAAGTCGGAAGAACAGTGATAATCAGGCGTGAGATGCAAAAGATGTGAGTCAAGAGACCACATCTCACGCAAAATGAATAGGGGCAAGATCAGCGACTCGCGGCTCATGATCTAGAAATGGCTTGAGCCGCTGGCCGTTCACTCGAAAGGTACTCTCAGAAGACAACTCGGATATATCAATGCTACCGTTGTCGTGTACCTTTCTGACAAGATAAGGACCCTTCCACTTGCTCTGTAGCTTCCCTGGAAACAAACGAAGCCTCGCATCAAACAACCATACTCTCTGTCCAATCTCAAAATGCTTGTGGCTGATGTGAGAATCATGCCACTCCTTCACTTTCTCCTTATAATGTAGGCTGTTTGAGAAAGCTGTATCTCTCAACTCCTCCAGGGCTGCTAACTCTGCCCTCCTCTGGTCTCCTACACCATCTGGATCCATAAGAATATCTGTAACTGCCCATAGTGACTTGTGCCTCAACTCAACAGGTAAATGGCACGGCTTGCCATAAACTAGGCGAAAGGGAGATGTGCCCAATGGTGTCTTGAAAGATGTCTTGTATGCCCACAAGACCGAGTACAAAAGCTGTGACCAATCCTTTCGGTCAGGGCGGACGACTTTCTGCAAAATAGTCTTGATCTCCCTGTTCGAGACCTCGGCTAGACCATTCGTCTGTGGATGCTATGGAGTGGCAACTCGATGGTCTATGTCGAACTCACTGGCAAGTGTCTTCACCTGGTCGTTGATGAAATGAGACCCCCCCATCTGAAATCAATACTCGAGGTACCCCGAACCGCGTGATGATGTGATTCCTTAAAAATCTACATACTGTCCTCGCATCAGCGGCTCGAGCGGGGATAGCCTCAACCCAATGACTAACATAATCCACGGCCAACAGAATGTACTCAAATCCCTGACTCTTAGGGAATGGACCCATGAAATCGATGCCCCATGCGTCAAAAACCTCACAGAAGTGAATGGGCTGCATCGGCATCATATCACGCTGTCCACAAGTGCCCATCCTCTGACAGTCAGTACACCTCTTCACGAACTCATCTGAGTCCTTGAAGAGGGTAGGCCACCACAAGCCAGATTGGAGCACTTTCTATGTCGTTCTCCTCCCAGAATGATGTCCTCCTGCCTCAAGCTTGTGGCAGTAAGTGAGGACGCTATGGTGTTCCTCCTGAGGAATACACAGACACCAGACACTATCCCCTCCTTCGTGGTAAAGGATGGGATCCTCCTAGTGGTAGGACTTGGCCTTCGCAAGGAAGGTCTCAAGCCTCTGCCTGGGCCAATCTTGTGGGACTTTCCCAACAACGAGAAAGTTCACAATATCAGCATACCACGGGAGTGAGGCGATAGCAAGGATCGCCTCATCTGGGAAGGTATCTCGAATGGGATCAATCTGCTCAGATTCCTCAGGCTGCTCTAAACGGGAGAGGTGATCCGCCACTACATTCTTGACTCCAGGCTTATACTTGATCTCAATGTCGAACTCCTGGAGTAGAAGGATCCATCTAGTCAGTCTGGCCTTGGCATCCTTCTTTGCCATAAGGTACCTGATGGCGGTGTGATCTGTGTACAAGGTCACTCTAGATCCAATGATATAAGATCGAAACTTATCTAGGGCGAACACTACGGCTAGCATCTCCTTCTCTGTGACCGTGTAATTCCGCTGGGCGGAATCCAATGTGCAGCTAGCGTAGTGGATAGCAAATGGAGCTCCATCCCTCCTCTGTCCCAGCACGGCCCCTACGGCAAAGTCGGAGGCATCCGTCATGATCTCGAATGGGAGAGACCAATCAGGTGGCTGGAGGACAGGAGCCTCAATAATACACTGCTGGAGAGTCGCAAAGGACGAAAGACACTTGTCATCGACAAGGAACTCGGTGTCTTTCGTCAAGAGGTCAGTCAACGGCCGGGCAATCCTGCTGAAATCCTGAATAAATCTCCGATAAAAACCAACGTGCCCCGGGAATGACCGTAGCTGCTTCAAATTGGACGGCTGTGCGAGTTTTCTAATGACATCAACCTTGGCCGGATCAACCTTCATGCCCCTGTTGGAGATAATATGGCCAAGCACCGTCCCTTGAGTCACCATGAAGTGACTCTTCTCCTAAGATAGAACCAAATGGTACTCAATACATCGCTGGAGTACTCGGTCTAGGCAGTCAAGACAGGAGTCGAATCCGTCGCCGTAGACCGAGAAATCGTCCATGAAGACCTCCAAACACTCCCCTACCATGTCCGAAAAGATCGACAGCATACACCTCTGAAAAGTCGCAGGGGCATTGCATAGCCCAAATGGCATGCGTCGAAAGGCATATGTACCAAAGGGACAGGTAAAGGTGGTCTTCTCCTGATCCTCATGAGCGATGGCCACCTGGATAACCCGAGTACCCATCCAGGAAGCAATAATGGCTCTTTCCTGCCAGTCTCTCAATGATCTGGTCAATAAAAGGCAGGGGGAAATGGTCCTTCTTGGTGGCCTGGTTGAGTCTCCTGTAGTCAACACAGACCCTCCAAGAGGTGGGTACTCGTGTAGCAATCTCCTCTCCCGACTCACTGATCACAGTCGTGATGCCCGTCTTCTTGGGCACCACATGCAAGGGGCTGACCCACTTGGAGTCGGAAATGGGATAAATAAAATCTGCACTCCACCATTTTGATATTTCCTTCATCACGACCTCTCTCAGGTTGGGGTTCAGCCGCCGCTGGAACTCACGCGATGGCTTCGCCCCCTCCTCGAGATAAATATGGTGGGAGCATACTGATGGACTAATCCCATGGAGATCTGCTACGCTCCATCCGATTGCCTTGCGGTTCTTTTCAAGAACCCCCATCAAACGGGATTCTTGTTCTCCAGTCAGATCGGCAGAGATAATGACTGCGTACATCTCATGCTCACCCGCAAGGAACCGATACTTCAGCGAAGTAGGGAGCGGCTTCAGCTCTGGACAGCTGGGTGCTGGCAAATCTGGCCTCGGAAGAAGGTGCGTGAAAGCTGCTAAGTCTGCCAAATCTGCCTGGGAGAAAGAATACGAGCTCTCGCAAACTGGATCTGGAGGAGGCTGCTCAACTGTGCTGTCTCTGATCTGCTCTGCCTCTACCTCCTCCTCATCTGTAGGCTCAGGTGGACTCAGGTCTGGCATCTGGTCATCACAATCTACCCAATCAGACTCTGAATCCGAGGGATCTGCATCAAACAAGGTGGCATCAGTACCACCGTCACACAGGGTGGCCTCAGTACCACCATCACTAAGAACCGTGTCGCGGTCGAGAACCGGCTCTGCTGCCTCTGTAGTATCCTGGACCAGGGTTGTGCTCTCCAAGCTCTCCTCTGCTGTCATCTCTGCATCAGTGGTGTCTGGAAATGAGAGGATGGCCTGTGCGGAAGGGTCTGCCCATACTGCCTCATCATCTGTGATCACAAAATCACAGTCCTGGTGGATGTCTAGCCCGGCGTCTGTCAGCTGCTCTGTATCTGTGCTGGTCTCTGAGCATGCTCTCTCTCTGGCTCTGTAGTCCTCGACTGTCTCTATCTGTACACTCCCGCCCTCGACGCGAAAGTATACCTTCCCGCTATCATGATCAGTCACCGCCTTGGCTGTGGCCAAGAACGGACGACCGAGGATGATGGGGGTATCGGCCACTGAATCAGGGATCTCCATGTCCAACACTACGAAGTCCACGGGGAATTTCATGCCCTGAATAGTGACGATAACGTCTCGCAACAACCCCTTCGGCCTCTTGACAGATCGATCAGCAAACTGAAGGACTGTCCTGCTCTGTCGAAGAGTGCACAACTCGAAGCGGTTGAGAAGGGCTGCCGGAAGGAGGTTGATAGACGATCCGCTATCCAATAGAGTCCGGTCGAACCTCTGCTCACTAATCTGACATCTGACATACGGGGCTCCTGAATCTGGCCTCTTAGCTGGCAGACGGTTCTGGATCGCGAAGCACGTGGCTTTCGTCAGCACATGTATCTCTGAATGATGGTTCCTCCTCCTCCTCCTGACAGCGGTCCTATCTCTCAAAGATCGCTGAAGAAGGGGATGTGCTGCAAAGCCTCCTGAAGGGTCAGCTGTATGTGAAATCTGTCGATCATGCTCTGGCTGAACTCCTCCTCCTCTCTCTTTTTTTGGGTCTTTTTCTCTTTTCTTCCCCTTCCCCATCTGAAGGGCTCTAGGGAAGGGGATCACAGGGTCCTTCTCAGATGAAGGACTAGGAAGAGGTCTAGACGGCTCGACGGCCGGATCTGCACATACATCAATCACCACAGTGGGACCAGAAGAAACTAAACCTTTTCCTTTATTCAAAACAGTGTTCTGAGATACATCAACAGAAGGAAAAACAACATCTCTCTCAAAATGCACACCGGTGGCCTCAGTACCACCACGGGCTGGCTCTGCTAGACGTCTCGCGGCCTCAGTACCGCGTGCTGGCTCGGCTACTCTGGTGGCGTCAGTACCACCTCCTCGAACTGGTGAAACGGCGGCCTCAGTACCCCCGGTGGAATCAGCATCCTTGGTGGCATCAGTACCACCGTCATCCTCGGGTGCGGCCTCAATACCGCTCTCCTCCTCCTCATCTGGCGCCCTGGGTGGATCCTCGTGTCGTCGCTCAGATGAGGCGCCTCCTGCTGGTGCTCTACCGCTCCTAAGTGTAACAAAATCAGCATCAAACAGATCTGAAGACATATCATCAAATGGATCACTAGGAGTGGCATGCTCAGTGAAAACTACCTACTCAGACTTCCTCTTGAGGCTATTGGGATTCGGCTCTATCTGTGCAGGGATGGCGGCCTTCCCTCTCATCAGGTCCCGCATCTCCTGGCGGAACTCGTCCATCTCCCGTCTAAAGGTAGCCTACTGGTCCGTGAGGAGGCGGGCTATGTCATCCAAGGCGGGGCTCTCATGGGAGCCCGATGGGTAGCCTCTCTGGGGTTGAGGCTGCTGGAACTGGTGCTGCTGCTGCTGAGAGGGGTAGGAGGGAGAATGCTGCTGCTGGTGTGGCTGGTGAGCCTGCTGCTCACGTCTCCAAGACTGTCCCTGCTGCTGATAGGGACGAGGAACGAAGGACGACTGCTGGTATGGCTGGTGGACTGGGGGCTGCTGCTGCTGGTGATCTCTCTGCTGGCTATACTGCCCTCCCTGACCGGATGACTGCTGCTGGGGCTGGGTACCTCCACTCCCCCACCTGAATCCGGGATGGTCTCGTCGGATCCCAGGCTGAGGGCGGTCATACCAAATCCCGTTGACATCCATCAACGGCTCTACATCGAACTGGGCTGGTGGGAGTACTGCCAGAGGCTGATCCGACTGGTATACCACCATCTGCAAGTCTGGAGATGGTGGGGACTGGTAAGAGGGCTGCTGCTGCTGGTACGGCTCCGCTTGTACAAGGTGAACCTGTCTAGGCTGCTGAAAGGAGCTGGAGCGCTGGGACGAGCTGCTGCTGCCGCCGGTATCGCCTCGCGACTGAAGACGGGGCTGGGAAGCCATCTCTGCCTCCTGGAGACACATGAGCTGGGTCTTCATGTCGCTCAGAGTCTGTGTCATCTGCTCCATCTGCGTAATGCCCTGCGGTCCAACTTCTCGTTGATAATACCCATATCCACAGCGGATAACTCTGCCTGTGCTGCTGCTAATGTGGATGAACTGGATGGATCGGCATCGACCCGTGCTATCCTCTGGTACTTCACGGGTCCTGGCTGCTGCTGGGGTCTGCCCTGAGTATATAACCGGGTCTGGGACATCACCATATAGTTCTCGGCCATCTCCTCGTAGATGGCCCAGACCTGGTCGTGATCCTTGGCGAAATAGGACCCGCCACAAGAAGCATTCACCAAGCCCTGGAGCTCTGGTGTCAGCCCGCTGAAGAAGCTCTGCACAAGGTTCGGCTTTGAGATATCATGGTGCGGGCATAGGTCAGTAAGCTCACGAAACCTCTCCCATGCCTCATGGAATTGCTCGTTGGGGAGCATGGAGAAGTTGCTGATCAGGGCCCTCGCTGCATTCGTCCGCCCGAGTGGATAGTACTTGTTCAAGTACTCGGTGCGGAGATGCTCCCAGGTGTAAACAAACTTCCCCAAGTGCTTCAGCCAGGTGGCTGCTCTGTCTGCTAGGGAGAAGGGGAAGGCGATCATCCTGATCGTATCCTGGTCCACCTGACGGTCGTGGACAGTGCTACAAATCATCAGAAACTCCTGGAGGTGGAGATGGGGCTCCTCAGTCGCGAGCCCGTGGAAGCGGGGGAGTAGCTGCAAGGTGTTCGGGGGGAACTTGAAGTCCCCCACAATGGCTGGAAGTACGACCCAGTGGTGCGTCAGCGTCGATCAGGGGTTGTGCAACTCCCGGATCGGTCTCGGTGGTCCTCCGGCCGCGGCTGCTGCGGCTGCTGCTGCGGCTGCATCTGCATCCTCTGGAATCCTCGGTCCCTCTCTGCGCTCCTCGCGCTCTGCTCGCATCTGCTCCATCTCTCTCCTCATGTCGAGCATGAAAGCTCCATGATCTCTCAACTGCTGCTGGACGGTCTCTAAAGAGGCGATCAGGGTGGAGTTGATCGCTCCCTGATCCAATACGAAGTGCTCAGGCTGACGGGAGCGATCCTCAGAATTGCCAGCCATGGCGTCTGCAAAATCAAACGAGCCAAACTCAGGTGCTGTCAAATCTGTGAGTCTCTCCTCTGGCTCATATCTCTCAGAACCGAAAGAAAGGGGGTCGAGGGGGAACAGGGCGGAATCATACTCGGGCTCGGAGAACTGGTCTCGGCTCTCGCGGGCCAACCTAGATGACTGGGTAGACGTGCCCGAAAGCGGTGCAGCCAGAGGCTGCCTAAGAGAGCGTCTACCCATCATCGTGATCTGGTCGAGTAGTGCGGATGGGATCTGGAGAAACTATGATCAAAATACAAATCCCTCTGTTTACCAACGCAACACGAGCTGAAGACCGTGAAGGTTCGGTCAAATTATCTTGTCAGTTTTTATTAGGTGAACAAATAGTCTCTCAGAGCGCTTACGTGACCTGTTGGGATACCCGATGCTACTCCAACCGACTGGCCTGCACGGAAGAGTCGGTAGTCAGCTAGAAATAGCACCGGAGGGCTCTACCTAAGGTGCAGGTCACTCTCTCACGCAAGCAAACCAAACAATGAGGGGGTTGCTCTTCCCAAGATAAATTTTTAAGGTGAGTGTCTTTTAGGGTCAATAGTCTTAGCCAGTCCCAATTTTATGGTTTTTCTTTTTTTTAATTTTTTTTCAATAAAAACAAAGGCCTAACGAATTTTTCGGTTCTCCTGTTATTTAGTCCAAAACAGGGGGAGAAGACGAAAAAGCCGATGCTCGAGAAATCAATGATGCATGCAGAGATAGAAATGCGTACCTGACTCCAGCAGTCTACATGCAAGATGATCCGCGCAGAATTGAAAGACAGGAAATAAACTACCTAAATGGTGCAGCGGTAAAAACCGAGTCCTAAACAGGCAATTTCTACTCGATAGAACCGTCTAGCCTAGTCACTCGCCCTCGATCCAAAGAGTCCGGTCTAGACCCACCCCTCCTCTTCTCGACGGGTCAAGTTCAAGAGTAGCGCTTGACGGGGCGGGCTCGCGGCGCGTAGGCTCTCAGGAAAGCGACTAAACTATTTTTATTATTGATTTATTAGTAGGTCCAATTATCATTCTATAGGAACAGGCAATCAGTTAAGTGTGGGGATCCTACTAATTACGGCACAGTCAAGAAGAAAATCCTAAATCTAGGGGCTCGAGAAAAACTGCGAAAAACCGTAAAAGGTAGCTAAAAAGCTAAAAGCCGCGAAAAACCGCGAAAAATCTAAAGGGTCCCCCGAGCACACCGGTGCTCGACGAAACAGACCCGAGAGTCCAACTGTCTCTGAATGTACCTGTATTATTACAACAGTTCAAATATACGGGAAATAAATCCTAATCTAAACTATGCTAATCCGCGGCTATTCTGCGGCTCCCGTACTCCTACTCACTCTCTTGCGGCTCTCCTGCAGCTCTGTAAAGAAGAGAGCCGCCTCCGACTCTCGCGGTTGCGTCGGCTTCCGAAGAAGCCGCCTCGATCCTCGGGCCCTCGCAAGAAAACAAGCAAGAATGTCAGACCAAGTGAATATATAAACAGATCAAATGTATATACAAGAATATGTACAGAAAACCGCGTAAAAGAAAACCGCAGAAAAACAACTACTAAGCCGTGCTCCCCGGCAACGGCGCCATTCTGTTGACCAGCCCGACCACTAGGGTATAAGGTGCTAAACGGTCGTTGCGACCCAAGCGATCAGACTCGATCAATCAAGAAAAATTAGACCACCAATAGAGATAAAATCAATCAAAAATAAGCTAGCGGTCTCGCTATTTATTTAACCTGGTATAGCGACCAGGGTCGAACACAAGGAGCACGGATTGGCCTTGCGGCCTACGAAGTAGTCAAAAAAAGGAAATAAAATAAAAGAAGAAAATATTTTTGGTGGTTTTTAATTGTTTTATATTTTTTTATTTTTAATGAATTAAGAAAATAATAAAGGTTAAAGAACTACATACTTCAACAAATTATTAAACACACTAAAATCAACCAAAAATTCAAACAAAAATGTTTTTATGTGTTTTATAATTTTTAGTGTTTTTGGTGAATTTTTGAGAATTTTCTGATGTTTATTTAATTTTCTAAAAATGAAACAGTGACTGAAATGAAAGGTATTGTCCAGCCGAGCTAAAAGGGCCTAAATAAAATATCTAAAGGCCCCAAATTAGCTGCGAGGTAATTTTCCTGTAAAGGAGATAAAACAAGGAAAATTTAGGCACCTCTATTATTATTTTTGGATTTTTGGTTTAATTATTAGAATTTTTATAAGTTTTTAAGTGCTTTTCAATTTTTAGTGGTTTTCAGTAATGAAAAATAGTCAAAATTGGCTAGAAAATCTAACACAACAAAACAATCAGTAGACAATTTTTTGTAATTTTTAGACACTATTTAATATTTTTTTGTGATTTTTAAAGTTAGACAGTGAAGAAAATAGATGTTTTTGGATTTTTAAAAATATCAAATGAAAACAAAAATGTCCTCAAAAATCCTCGAAAATTTTACACTATGGCAGGAGCCATGTGTCCAATTTTCGTTGGATTTGGAGGTATTTTGCTATTTTATTCAAAAATAAAGAAGGGGCACAGTGCACAAGGACCAAAGTGCAAATACCCGAAAGTCTGGGGGGTCTGGTGCAATTAACCCAGCGAAACACGTGCTACGCACGTGTCTGGGGCACTCAGGGACCCAAATGTGAGAAAAATAAGTTCCGAGGGCCTTTTGGTAACAGGTACCAAAAGCTCAAGGGCTTATCTGCAAATCACCCAATATATAACGCACATGCTCAAATGAAATACGCACAGGGGTATAAATGCAAATAATTAAAAACTTTCATTCATTAAGGAACAACCAGAACTACAGGGTATATAATGTAAAAAGCCCAAAAGATCACATGTCGATGCACGTGTCAGACCACACACAGGGGCATATCAGTAAATAAATGCAAGCACACGGGTCTCTATGCAAATATCCCAAAACTAAACAACTACGCTAGGTATTTACAAGACTAAAAGCGAAATAAAATAACAAAGGGGGCCTAAGGGTCAATTACCCTTTATTACGCGGACCGCAGGATGGACGCCACCTGTGGAATCGAACGGTGGTGGGCGACTGGGGGTCCAACGTTGCGCTCCTCGGGGTGATCCAACGGCGGGGGCGTGGCCACGTGTCTGATCAAACGGTCGAGGGCGTCAGTGGCCAAACCCTTCACTGGACCAACGGCTGGGATCGCCTCTCCAAAGATCTGCGGCGCAGGAGCCTCCTGAGATGGACGGTCTGGATCAGAACTGGAGGGCTGAGGCGATCGGACGGCGACGGAGGATGCTGGATGAACTGTTCGGCGGCGAGATTCGCCGGCCTCGGGCGTGCGCTAGGATCCTCCTGGAAGCACGCTGAAGGTCGGAAAAGGAGCGTGGGGTGCTTCCGCGTCTGCCGGTGGGCTCCGATGACCCAACCGGGCTCTGGAGAGCTCCGGTGAGGTCGGCGGAGGTACGCCTCCTGGCTCGATGTCGAAGGACCTCAGATGGCCCTTACTATACCTGCAAAACAGTCCAGAAGGCTCGCGGGTCGAGGGCAAACTGCCTCGACCCGGTTAGGTAGGGTGGCGGTGAACGATGGGTCGCAGCGGACGAGCTCCGGCGAATTGGGGACGGTGGAGCTCGAATCCCAGCTCCTGTGCGAGCTGGGTTGGATGGGGATATGGAGAAGGTGCGCGGGAAGGAGGCGAGGGCGATGGTAAAACATGATGATCGATTGGGGGTTGGTCGTGGACGGAATCGGCGAAACACGGCGAAGAGGCGATTTGGGCGTAATGGAAAATCAAAGGAAAATAAGGGTCTAAGGGATTACCTGGATGGACGAGGAGACTGGGGATGAGCTAAGGAAGCTCTGGGTCTTCGCCTCGAGGAGCGTCTCCCTCTGAGGCTCGAGCTCCAGCTGGTGGCGGAGCAACGGCGGCGAAGCTCGCCGGATCGATGGAATCCGGTCCCTCTCCTCGCTTCAACAGCACGGACAGTGAGCTGTCACTCTCACGCACACACCTGGAGCTCACAGGGGGTGGAATCGAATAGCCAAAGATGAGAAATGAGGAGGCGGAGCTGGCTTTATACGTGGGGATGATCCGGAAAGAGGCGCGCGGGTAGGGAAATCAAGAGCGTGGATCTCGATGCGGTAGCTCCGGCGAGTGTCTCGGGTGTGTCGTGAATGAGTCGGACCCGGGGTTTAGGCGAGAGGGAGTCGGGTCTGCCTGGGAAAAATCCGAGAAGGGGAGTCGGGCGCTGCAGACCCGCGAGAGGTGGTCCTGGGGGGGAAGTTGACCGGGCGGTCAACATCCCCTAGAGCCAATAGGAAGCGGCCACGTGGTTGGATCTTAGAAGTGAAAATTAGGGTATCTAGGGGCCGATTTAGCAAAAAGTGAAAACATGAAATATTGTTATTTTATTTTTTTTCTATTTTTTAGTGATTTTTAATTAATTTTTCAAAGTGAAAATAGGGTATATACATAGTAGGTTCATATATAGGTATATATACAATATATGGGATTTGATTTTTGATTTTTAATTTCTTATTTTTGTACAATTTTATTCCTATTTTATATTTTATTTATTTATATTATAAAATAAGGAATAAAAATACATTTTTATTTTATTTTTATTATTTATATACATATGTGAGATAAATACATATATACATTTATATACATGATATATTTACAAAATATTTTTGTGTTTTTAATTTTGTTATTTTTATTTTGTTTTTGTTTTAATTGTTCTTATTTTATTTATTTACACTATTGAATATAGAATATTTACAAAAATTTTGGAGATTAATTTTATTTATTTATAAGGATAAATAAATTGGAAAGATGGAACTATGTACAAGGTGATCATGTACATGAATGAGATTTTTGGTTTCTTTTTAATTTTAAATTTTTATATTGATTTTATATTTATAAATATATACAAATATTTGCAAGCCTATTTTTGTGAGGAAAATACTTTTATTTATTTACATAAATATTTACACACATGAGCCCTTATCTCCCTCTAATTTGGCTTTTATGCGGTCAGGCCCATGCTGAGCCCTCCCTTGGGTTAGGTTGCTCAATATTTATTCTAAATATTTCCCTCTTTTTCTTTTTAATCTTTATTCTTTTATTTTTGCACAAAAACATGCTAATTATAAAACTTTATACAATGCATGCTTTTGATAATTATTTGTATTTACATGAATATACATGCATTTGCAAAGGTTTTTGTAGCTAAAATATAAGAATAAAGAGTGATGAATGGGTATTCATCAGTCTGCCAGTGTTAGATCTGAGTTTTTGTCTATTTTCTCTAATATTTGCAGCCCTCATCTTTCACCAAATCGCGATACGGTCTTCTTTAATTTTTCTCCCGGATTATCTATGATTCAGGCTCAGGGTTTTCTTCAGGGATTGCATTGTCGATTCGCTCGATCTTCGTAGATCTTGAAGCTCGCTCGTCAACGTGTATCAAAACCACCTCCGACCTTCCATTTGTTCTTTGATCCCTCTTCTACCTTCAAACCTTGAACCTAAGGCGTCATTTCTCTTCCTGGTGACGGTAGGAGGGCAGGGCCACCTTCAGCGTGTCGATTGGTATCGAATCGAGGTGCATCCGAGTAGTCGCCGCCTGCTCTGTCGCGAGCTCTCGCCGCTCCGATCTCGGTTAGATGCTTCTCCTTTTCTCTCGCTCTTTTGATTTTGTATCTTAGCGTTAGGATAGGATCGCTTTTTATTTCCGCATATTAACTCTCTCTTGGATCAAAATCCATATTTCCCCTCGCCCAAGCTCCTAGCTCCGCTGCTCCTTTCATAGCCCCTCTATCACGCTTCGACTCCTCTAGCACCCCAAACTCTCCCTCGCTGCTCTCTTATCACCAGGCATAGCTCTGAACACCTTGCTCTCGCATAGAGCAAGGCCCTCGCTCTCCCTCTGCTGCCATCCGTCGGAGAGCTTCCATCCTTGAAATTTCTGCCTTTTTTGCCCTTCTGGATGGTCGCGACAGTTTTCCTGCGTCCTCCTTAATCCTCTTCTGCAAATCCTGGAGCTTAAGGAAATGCCTGGAGGTATTTTGATTCTCGTCGGAGGTACCTGGGTCCTCTAGGCTCCCTCGACCTCGACGATGAACTCCGACCATCGCCGGAGTGTTTTGGGAACCCCAGCCGTGGGTGGACTGCCCAAGAGGCGATTGGGGCATTTTGGAGCTTTAGATCTCGTCGGAGGAGGAAGATCTAGATGGGGAAAGCTCACCTCACCGCGAGTTCATCCTGTTCTTGCTTACCCTCCGTCCATCATCAGATAAGCCCAGTTCGTCTAGGCTATCCAACCATCATTGGATCTTGTCATGCCAGAACCGTCGGATTCCATCCGGGAATCTAATCGTACTACCCGAGTTGAAGCATCATCGGTGTGTCCGAGCTTAACACGTGGATAAGTAAGATGGCCTACCGTCGTTCGATTCGCGCCCAACGTTGGGTTTTTTGCATCTCCACCTAGATCTTTTTTTGTATTTATTATTTGGTGCATAAACTTTCCTCGGCCCTTATATTATTTGTGTAATATTTGCAACATACCCCCTTGAAGGTATCGTATTTGCAAGTAGGTTTGAGCCACATCACCTCACGTGACAAATCATGTGACGTAGACATTTTGCTGCTTAGCCTCTAGGGTTTTGCTTATTTCACTTTGGTCCAGGAACTATTTTATCCAGTGTATTATTATCGTAAAATTTGCAAATAGGCTCTCAAACATTTTGTAATTACAAATATGTCCACGTTAGGGGCGCACGTAATTACATGTGATATTGGCATTTTTTGCAGCAAGGCCCCTACGGGTCTCGGATTTTGTCTTTGGTCCAGCGATTTGAATATTTCCTGTAATATTTTGGTGAAAATTGCATTGTGTCCCTGTAGTTTCTTCTACTTACATATATACCCTTGCTAGGAGTGTAGTTTCTCTTTATTGTCTCTATTTATTTCATGCATCTATATTGGTCTAAAAATTCCAAAAAAATAGGCATATCTTGCTATTGCATTGTTCTTTCACGCCATCATTTTTATTGTGCATTTTGAAGCTTTTATTATTTATAAAAAATCAAAACATCTATTTTTGCTCATGTTTGCATTATAAAACCCATAACAAATACAAAACCGGTTTGAAAAATCCAAAAATATATATATTTTTTGCTTATTTATGTGTGTTTATCTTCCAGACCAAAAATCACTAAAAAATATAAAAGAAAACTCTAAAAAATATAACCCCTAAAAACTTTATAAAAATATAAAAATCTATATAAAATTACAAAAATATATTTTCTATCTCTGAATTTTCTCTGTATTATTATTTTTATTATAAAATTCATTTGAAGATTTTTTGACTCTATTTTCGATTTTTTCCTCAATTTTAATTTCTTATATTTATTTAAACCATGTTTTGGGTATTTTAGATCTTAAAAATATATAAAAATTAGAAAAATATCTTAAAAAATAAAAAAAATAGTAAAAAATTATATAAGATCCAAAAAGATTTTATTTTTTATACTTTGATTATTTTTACCTTCTTATATATATATATATCATCTCCCTCTTATTTATATTGTATATATACTCTATATATTGCCTTATTTCTATCTAAAAGAAAAAAAGAAAAAATATAAAATATAAAATATAAAAAGAAAGTACAAAATCAGAAAAAGAAAAAGAAAATATAAAAATAAAAAAACATAAAAAATAAAATAAAAAATATATAATAATAAAATCCACAAAAATATTAACTTGGTTAAGTGTTTGAGAGATAAAGTGTCCCTTGATTTCTTATGTTGCATGCTCTATCCCTTTTATTCATGTGTACAACCCCCACTTGCTTGCCATTACACATTCTTAGTAGGGTATAATAAATTTTAACTCTTGCTCTTAATTACTTAATTACTTGTATGGGTTAATTGTTGAACGACGAGAGGATTCGATTAGTCGCCTCTAGGACAGTGAGCCTAAATTGTCAGATGATTACTAAATCCTAAATCCTAAATTATAAACCAACTGAACTGTCAAACAGGCAACTCATTTGAAAGCTCGTCCTCATCCAATGCGTGACCCACGACGAGACATTTCCCCTCATTATTTTATTGATCTCCTTTTTTATCCCTGATTGCAAACTTCAACTAATCTATTAGATATTCTTCGTTCTTTTCGTTCAAACGTAAGCATCATCAACTTGGTTTTTTTTTCTTCGCCACTTGCGCTCAATCATACAAACTAACTGCAACCGTCCTGAAATCTTGAAAGATGCAGAATTTTTAAAACTTGCGGTGAAAGTGCCACACAATATGAATTGAAACAAGTATTGTACAGCGTCCATCAATGCGATTGGATCTTAAAACCACACGTGCAGTGAATATCAGTATATATCGGTATACAGAATCAAGTATCGAATGGTATATACGTACCATTCGAGATCTTGTCGTGGAGGACGGGATGAACTGTTGGAGGAAGATCAAATGATAAGAACCCTGTCCATATTAGAAGGGGCAGATCTCTAGTCGAGATAATAGGTGATCCTTTTGGATTGACTCGGTCCATATTACAAGTGGCGGATCTCTAGTGCATAATAGGTAATTCTTTTGGATTGACTCGTATATCAACATATGCACGTGGACAGCTCAGCCTCGAACAGCTCAATCAACCAAATGTACAATGACCAGTGTTAGAATAAATATCAAGCAATAATCCCATCGTACTCCGTGGCCCCGACGTGGAATGGAACCCCTCGCAATTCTCTTCTACTTTCGTTGCTCTTTCTATGTATATATATATATACACCTCCCCACTCTCCTCTCCTCCGCATCTAAACGTATCATAAGCACAACAGTGTAGTTGAGAGATATTATTATGGGTATACGTCCAGTTGGACAGGAGGAGGAAGAAGATCTCCACCTTCCCCTCGTCTGCCTCAATCACATCTCCTTCATCTGCTCCTCCGTTTCGCGCTCCGTCCAATTCTACCAGGACGTCCTGGGCTTCATCCTCGTCAAGCGCCCCTCCTCCTTGGACTTCGAGGGTGCATGGTATATATATAACCATTAAAAAACTGAAATTCGCTAACAATCACCATGTACATGTACGTGATTAGGGTTTCTCTGATTTGTTGCCAGGCTGTTTAATTACGGGATTGGGATACACTTGCTGGGGTGCGAATCGGAAGAGGGGGCTATGAAGAAGAAGAGCATCATAAACCCAAAGGACAACCACATCTCCTTCCAGTGCTCGGACATGGCGCTCCTCATGCAGAAGATGAACGCGATGGGCATAGAATACGTCACGTCCGTGGGGGAGGATGATGGCATCAAAGTGGATCAGCTCTTCTTCCACGATCCCGATGGCTACATGGTCGAGATCTGCAACTGCAACATCCTCCCCGTTCTTCCTCTGTCAGCTTCTTGTCCTCTCAGGAGCGCTTCTCGATACACAGGTAATTTTTTTCCTGATACCATTATTATAAACGAGTAGTTAATATTCACGTTTTGACGTCGATGGCGATGGTTGCGTCCCGCATGTATGCAGGGAGGGAGAAGAGCAAGTCGAACTGCTGTGGAGGCAAAGCGGAAGGGGAACCTGGGGACAGATTGGTGGAAGGAGTGATGGGCACCTCTTTCTGAAATTAGCGCATATAATGCTATATGTTTTGTGTAATTTAGTGGCGGAGAGGTGTCACTAAATCTGATACCAGAAGATTTCGCGTGTGGAAGATTGCACCATCATGAACTTGTCATATTCAGATGTGCTGTCATGTTTATACTAGCCGTTTTTTGCATTTAATTTCCACTAATACACAGCAGGACTGCTACATCCGATCTTACCCAGTTATGCACATCTGTTGGAAGCATGCGGAAAAATTACGGGGTCTCCTCTTCTGCAGCTCCTGTTGCATGCCCAAAAGATGGCAGGTTGTTGCTTGGCACGTAAACGGCTATTTTTTACTCAAAACCTGTGGCTTGTAACACTACAAGGAAAACAAGTTGTGGCTACATAACTATGGCCACGGATATGGGATTTGTGGCCACAGAATTGGGCTCTGGCCACGACACATCGTGGCCAGTAGTCGTAGCTACAAGTCTCGTCGCGAGAGTTCTCTAGCCACGAATATGCCGTAGCCACTACAAGTGACCACAGAATTTATCGTGGCCACAACCCTTATATGAAGACTTTGGCCACGGATTATGGCTACGCAAAACTAGTGGCCACGGAATTATCGTGGCCACAAGTTTCCGTAGCCACATTCCGTGGCCACAACTCATTTTTCTTGTAGTGTAAGAAGGTCCAAGTAGACATTGCAATCTACGAAAGGAAGTCAGAAAAAGAAAAAAAATGAAGATTTTTGGCTGTATAGTTTACTGACTCTGCACTCTGCAGTTAAAAACATAAAAATAAATTATCGTATCACTACAAGAAAAATGAGTTGTGGCCACGGAATGTGGCTACGGAAACTTGTGGCCACGATAATTCCGTGGCCACTAGTTTCTCGTAGCCACGATCCGTGGCCAAAGTCTTCATATAAGAGTTGTTGCCACGATAAGTTCAGTGGCCACTTGTAGTGGCCACGGCATATTCGTGGCTAGAGAACTCTCGCGACGAGACCTGTAGCTACGGCTACTGGCCACGACGTGCCATGGCCAGAGCTCAATTTTGTAGCCACAAACCCCATATCCGTGGCCATAGTTCTGTAGCCACAAATTGTTTTCCTTGTAGTGTATCGATCCTATCGCTACGCAGATATATTCATTTTTAATATATAAATAATTTTGTTTATAATTCCATACATTACAATAGAACTGATCTAAAGAAACTAATGATTTAGTGTTAGCATATCTTACGTAGTTAAATATGTAACGGCGAATATTCACTAAAAAAATTGAGCTATAGTGACGGTATTGAAAAAATGCGTCACTAAATTAACCGTTGTTAAATATATAATGATAATATTATTTATTGCGAAATGAGTTTTCGTACTCAAAATTAGCAACGAATATCATATCTGTCGTTATATCATTAGCAACGGTCTACATAGCGACGCTTATTCATTGTTATTTTTCAAAATTTTAATTAATCGTCGCTAAATTTTAATTTGTTTTTTTTTCAAAACCGTCACTAGACACTACAAGGAAAACAATTTGTGGCTACAGAATTATGGCCACGGATATGGGGTTTGTGGCTACAAAATTGAGCTCTGGCCATGGCACGTCGTGGCCAGTAGCCGTAGCTACAGGTCTCGTCGCGAGAGTTCTCTAGCCACGAATATGCCGTGGCCACTACAAGTGGCCACTGAACTTATCGTGGCAACAACTCTTATATGAAGACTTTGGCCACGGATCGTGGCTACGAGAAACTAGTGGCCACGGAATTATCGTGGCCACAAGTTTCCGTAGCCACATTCCGTGGCCACAACTCATTTTTCTTGTAGTGAGAGCTCAATTTTGTTGTAGTGATTATTTATTACCTAATTCTTTAAATTCGCTTAGAAAATTGTATTAGTTACGATATTCCTAGCTACAAATCATATGATTGACCATGGTTATCTGTTTACACTTTTTCTTCTAGTAGTCCTGAAATCTAGCAATGATGGATATTAAATTTAACAGATAAGTTAACCTGGGATGAAACTGGTTTGAAATATAGTCGTTTACCAGACCAATTAATCGGGTTATTATTGAGATTATTCGTCAGGGAACAGGATCATGGTGTTACCATTATATATCAGTAATACAAGCTGTAGCAGTCCTTGAAAGTGATCACTTACGAAGTGATGGTAAAATTTTCATGCATGGAATACTTTGAGTAGTGAGTTCATTTTTATTTCAGGCAGCTACAATACAATTGTACAGGACCTGTTGTACTCTGGAAAACCATGCATATATTTACAAGTTACAACAGTTTGCAACATTGTGAAGCATGTTTCATTGAACACATGATAACACAACAAATACGTCGTCAATGAACCATTGCCTTACTTGCATCTTTTGTGGAGGGTTGATTATTACACCATCCCTCGCCATTATCTCGTAAGAGCATAGCTCTTCTTGATCGTAGAGATAGAACTCTGCGGGACGTATAAACAGCTCATTGCCCTGTAGTGTACAGTTCCAGCAGAGGGTGTATGAGCAAAACTTAGGGATACATGGTAGATATATAAAAATGCCATATGAAATACATGACTCATCTCGTTATATAAGGCATGAACCAAATTGTGGAGGACCATAGAAAGGAATATGAGACTGAACATATACATATACAATAAACATTGCTGAACTGCATACTTATTTACTTACGTTGAGGATCCTGCAAAAGAATCCAATCGGTATTCAGGTGTATCTGGTATCACATACCTCTAGTTGAAGACGAACATGGGCGTGGGCCTCTACGACCCTCATACTGCACATTTTAGCAAATACAATGAGAAGAAAAAATATGCCTATTTCAAGTCAATCATCGTACAGTGTCTTGCCATGCCATCATGAACGACTTGCAGCTGGTCCTGTTTTTTTAAAAATTCTCCTTTACTACCTCGGAATCTTCTAAACAAGTAACATATTATCTTTTGGGCCCAAATATGCTAAAAATAGCTTCAAACTACTGATAAAGTAGATTTCTAGGAAATAATACATCTCCTTTTCTCTACGAGTGGTTCTTTCCTTTCTAAGAAATAATCTCTTCCTTAGTTTAAGCGATGGACTCTTTCATGCAAACATATTCGCAACCAGTCATTGTATTCCTCCCAGTCACTCTGTTCTGCGGGGTAATCCCAACAGAACATACTTCTTACACAAACCCATAAATCATGCAAAGGAAGGGAACTACATGATGAAACTAATAACCCCAAGCTTTGGGATGATAGAATAGCCAACTAAATCATCTAAGAATTCTCGTCCATCATTAGAGGGGCTTGTTTGAATTAGCTCAATAATTAGATATTGTGGAGACTGACAAATGGATTGCTTATTCATGAGTTACCAGGCTTTTCTTAATAAGAGGAGACACCTGTTTGGGCAAATTACATGATAGAGACTGAAAGAAAAATTATAGAAGTATGAAAAGATAAATAATATCTCAACACTCCCTCTCATAATGGAGCATAGATATCAATTATTCTTAGCTTGGAACAATATCTATGGAATGGTCCTCTA
>JAZKJV010001334.1:317645-353790 GCA_037367405.1 Ottelia alismoides | reverse complement strand
TAGAGGACGAGGAAGGCCCAAAAAGTGTTGGAATGAGACTATATAAAGGGATCTCATTTATTTGGATCTAAGCTGAGAATGAGCAAAGATAGATCTGAATGGAAGCAAAGAATCCATATAGCCGACCCTACTTAATGTAGAAAAAGGCTTTATTGTTGATGTTTTTGTTGTTTCAAGATCTATAATGAATTTCAATAAGGTCTAGAACATGCATGATAATTATATAAGAGGTTTATTGATTCATAGGAAAACATAACAATATGTAATTTTCAATGTTCTTTCAGAAAAGATTGTATTAAGAATTATATCTTTAATGATCCTTTCAATCATCTCATGCATGCTTCTTCAAGTGAATATTTAAAGCAAAGATTAATCGTAGGCACAACAATTCAATCATATTTGCATACGAGTTCATCATGCGTCTTATTATGGTTGTTCCAAGTGATCAAGGAAGGCAACTGAATGTTAACTCAAACATTCTTAGTAAAAAAACTTATATTCAAGCATTAGAACAACAATATTAAATCATATAGTTGTTGAAGCACATGAACTTTGTGGGGAGGTAATATTAATTCATATTGAACTGTTGATATGTTTTTTTCCTTATGGCTCAAAATGTTTGAACTTATCTTGTTGTTCTAATGCTTGAATTTAAGTTTTTGTTACCAAGAATGTTTGAATTAACCAAATGATCAAGAAGGTGGATGAGACATTTACATCTTTTTTTTCAAGGATTAGCGCAAATACACACTCTTATAACTACCAAAACTAAAAAAAATCGAGAGAGAGAGAGAGAGACCTTCACCATAGGAATGTGTTTATTTCTCGACTTAATATCTTCTTGATCAAGATATACAGTAGACTCCACCTCCATTCCTTTGATATTGATTATATATTGTAATCAAGTATGTATTTACTTCTATTCGACACATGAAAGAAATCATAAACATTTTGATCATGGAGTCAAAATGAGTAACATTTCCCTCACTATTCTTCAATCATAGGCATCTCATGCTAAAAAAATACAAATGACTACCACTTATTCAACATAACTCTCTTATCCATCCTTATCCTTTCCCTGCTACCGAATAGAAAATAGCAAATAAATACCACTTATCCATTCTTATTCCTTATCCTCTCTCATCAACCGAACAAAAACGTCTTATCCTTCCTCCTTTTTCCTTATTTTTCTACCAAACGACCTCTAAGAAACATCCCCTTAAGGAGCTTCGATCTTGGAATAAACATGAATAAGGATGGAGAATAAAGAGGGTCTACTCTCTGTTCGACTGGAAAGATATGATTAAGGAGAATGAGATGGAATAAGAGTAGGCAAGGTGGAATAAAGATAGTAATAAGGGTGGAATAACGTGAAATAAAGAGATGTGAATGGAAATAGTCGACAACCTCGCCGGACGGAAAATTGACCCCTTATTTCATTGCTTGTAATCCTGCGAATGAACAGCCACTGCAGCTCAACATATACACCGGACACAGGTATGACATCTCTATACATATTGACATACGTGACGAGAACCAAAATAAACTATTTACCAAGATATGTATATTAACAGCAGATGGGCAAAACTTATTCCTCATTTTATCATCTCCCTCGCAAACAAAACCCTAAGTGCAGTCCCCAAGGAGAGCTTTTAAGCCACCACTTTGCTCATTGCTCAGATACTTCGGGAAGATGATGCTGAATTTGATCCTCAGGTCTCCCCTCTGGCCCTTGCGGCTTGCTATGGGCATACCTTCGCCTTTGATCACCTTCTCGTATCCAGGAGAGATGATCTCATCCTCGAACAAGCATGTCATCTTCTCGCCGTCTAGTCGTCTGAAAGAGAATTTCCAGCCAGCGAGTGCATTCAGCAGGGGGACTTCAACCTTGAGGATGAGGTCGTTGTCCACCCTCTTGAAGTGAGGGTGTGTCTTCTCCGTCACGAGGATTGTGACGTCGGATGGGATGCTGCCCGGTCGCTCATCCCCCTTCTCTTCTAGCGTGATCTTGTGTCCCTTTCTACAACCCGGCTTCACCTTCACTGTCTGCACCTCTTCCTTCTTGTAGATGATACTGCAAGAAACAGGAGGAAAAAATATTGTTTTTTCTGTGATTATCTTATTTTGGAGAGATTATCATTAATCAACAAGATATTGGACCCTTGCCAAAAAGAATTTTCATACACCAAGATGCCAACAGGCACATAGATCCACTGGTCTGCATACACATGTCCAGCCAGCCCCCTCCCCCTTCCCTCCCATATCTTATGCATTCTTTCTTTCTCCACATAGTGAAAATTTATCGCCGTCGTCCAAAGACGTAGTCCAGTTACGAGTGGATCTTGTAAATAAATATATCTTCATGCTTACTTGTTTCATTGTTTATGCATGTTTCCGCGATTCACAACATATTTATTTATCCTGGGAAAAGAGGATCATGCTCCTGTTTGGATATTGACCAGTGTGCTATTAAAAAAGTGGTAGGTGCGACATAGCCATCCATCTGGTCCTCTATCACTAATGAGAAAATAACACAAAGAACTATAAATTCAAAGTTTGATCTACATATATAAAAGGTCCCAAACTTTCTAAAATTTCCCAAAAAGGAGTTAAACTTTCATCCTTGCCCTTCACGAAGACTTTCATTTTTTAAAGAAAAAAGAACATCCACCGTATAGGTGTGTGTCCAAATCGGGAAGACCATTTGCACCAAAGCATATTTAGCATAGGTCCATTTTGCCAAAATATTTCGTAGTGTCCAATCAAGCATACATAAGTGATATCCACATGAAAATAACAACATGAAAGTGCTGTCGGAGCATTCCCCTCCTTCGTTTGTTTGTGGAAAAAAACTAGAGCATCCTATGAGTAAATTTACTTACATGGTTTAGAAACGCGATATGTAAATTAATTTGAAGAGATCATCGCATAAAGACAGGAATATACGAATATATTTGATTTTGGATTTTTGATTTAAATGACAATTCATTATTAACATTTCATTTTTTTTAAATGGCAGGTCTTCTCCTAAATTTAATAAAAAAGTTCACGACAGATTAACGTAAATTTTGGAAATAAAAGCATATAAACATAGCTTATGTATAAGCATTGATCTCCTTAATACAAATCACAATAACTAGTAATAATAATATGTTTTACGGCTGACTAAGTCAATTAGTCGGTTCGACTAGTCGAGTCGGGGTAGCCGATTTGACTAGACTTAGTCGGTAATTAGTTGGTCAACCCAACTAATCGGGCCAACTTTTACATAAGAGTATTTTTTTAATTTTTTTGTTTTTTTTCTAAAGCAAACTTATTCTATTATGCTTGACGTTATATTTAAAGTTAATTACTTCATTTGTTTCATTACAATAGTATATAGAAAGTGTACAAATATTCTTTTAAAAAAAATGCATAAATCAATGCAAATATATAAGAATGTATGTATAAAATTATTTATATATTTAAAATAATTTTAAAAAAAAATCAAAACTGATTAATGACTGACTAAATTCGATTAATCGCTCGACCATCGATTAATCCTTAATCAGTGACCCCGTCGATCGAGTACCGACTATCGATTTATGCAACATTGGTTTAATGAAAAGTATATCCAGAATAAGAGCTGAATACATGGTATATGCATACTAATATAAGGTTATGATCGAATAAGCAGCATAGACCGTAAAATGCACTGCGTAGAGAATGCAGTTAACCATACTCAGGAACATGATTACTAGTAATATCAAACTCTTGTTAGGCGAAGTATTTAGTTACAGTTCCTTATCATGATACAAGATGATTTTATGCCAAATTAAGCAACCAATTATATAATGATCACATCTGCTACTATCTCTTATTTTACAGCACCCAATCCTTAAAACCAACCGAGCAAAAACAAAACAAATCACAAGTTTTTCGAGCATATGTGATTTTAATGAGAAGCGCTCCCTTAAAAGAAACGAGCAACGTACCCATTACTGCCGACGACGTCTCTGGTGTACCTCACCTCCTTCCGGCACCCCCTGAAGAGCTCCTCCAGCGAGCACTCCATCTTCCTCTCTATCGGTGGCGGCTTTCACTTGAAGTACAAAGTACCCATATCCGTCCCGACTGCCCAAGGCCGCAGCAGCGCCGTCCTCCTCATCCCGACTTCTCTGGAGCATTTGGTCGAGCAGGTCTCGGGCAGGGAGATCTCGTCGCTGACGAGAACCTGCAGGGGAGGGGGAACTGGCGTGAGATGGGAGGTACCCACAAAGAGAAACGGGCGGGGGATCGACGGGAGAGGGACCTCGTAGGCGCGGGTGATGGCGGCTAACTTGGCCTCGGCCTCGCGCTTGGAGGTGGGGTTCTTGTCCGGGTGCCACCGGCGGACGAGGGACTTGTAGGCCTTGCGGACTAGCTCCGGGGAGGCGTCCTTGGGGAGGTCCAGCGCCTCGTAGAACCTGCTCCTGTCGCCCATCTCGGTCTTGGATCCGTGCTGTGTGGGGGTTGAGATAGGTGATGGGGGGGAGGAAGAAGGGAAGGGGGGATGGGTTTGGAAGTGTAGCTGTCACCGTCGATGGTCTCTCTCTCTCCGCATCGCTGGTGGCCTCGTCATTTTTTCCTTCTCCGTTCCAACTTCATGCAGCTTTTAAGTTTGTGTGTCACTTTGACTTCCAAAATAGTGATCTCAAGAGGTCTAGAATTTAGAAGGAAGTTACGCCATAACTGTATTTCGTGTGGGACAAAGAGATATTTTCCCACAATAAATGCCATTCTTCCAAATTCCCAAAAAGATTATTCAAACCAGGTGATCTTTAACTAGTGGACATATTAGATATCAAATTATTATTTTGTTAAGTGTAAGAGGAATGACTTGCTATTTAGAGTAAATTACAAAAATCCTAAATTATAGATCCTATTTTAGTATCATATCTAAAATTTAAAAGGTAACAATTTGGTACCAAATAGTTAATATGTCGGCCCTTCCTGCTCGAGATGTCACGATGAGGTGGAGGATGCGAGTCATTTATTTTTCAATTGTAGAAGCTTTGTTGATGCGTGGTCCGCTCTGGAGAATCAAGAGGTCCTATGTAGCGACATGGCGGGTTTTTGGGGATCCATATGCGAAAGATGGAGAGGCACAGTGAGAGTGCACATTGGATGCTTGACACTTTTGTGGGCGATTTGGTTGGCAAGAAATGGTGATGTGTTCCACAGAGAAAGAGTGTCTAGTGACAATATTGCAGTGCATGCTAAGGTGCTCGCCGATGGGTGGATGATGTAATTCTTTCTTTTTCTTATCGCCTGACACAAGCCTATACTGTCTTTTAAAAGGTAATTTATGGTGAAGTTTTGTGCACACACCTATATGGTGGATGCCCTTTTTTATCTTAGAAAAACAAATATTTAATATTTATCTTAATGTAGTTTTGACCTGTTGTGATTTAAGATTAGAAATACAAAACAATCAATTAGATTTCAATAGTCAAAGACTATATTGAGATAAACGTTAAAGATAATGTACCACATTGTTACCTTTTAATGTTAAGGTACGACATTGAAATTAGGTGTATAATTCAAGAACTTTCGTGTAATTTACTCTATTGTAACTCCACTAATATCCTTGTAGATTTTGGAATGCAAAGATTATTCTTGCAAACATCATAGCAAAAATACTCCTAGAAATTTACCATTGTTAGTTTGTCATTATTAACGATGTTAAGATCATATTTTTTGAATAAACATAAACGTTTTACATATATGTTCTTTCTATCCACCTTGTATTTCTCAACTCACCACCTCTTCCTTTGACCCACTTATGGAAAAACTACATCTTACTAGATTCTCATGTTCATCGTCCCTCACCATTGTTGGAATCCCCTTTCTAGTTAAAGTTGGAGATGGAGCTCGAAAAGGGTAAGATGCTGCAACATGTGGGGGCATGCTCTGAGAAGAGAGGAAGACCATGAGGAAGCTCCGCAGCATAAGACTGAGGTGATTTGGAGATAAAGTTTCAGTAAGGGGGAGATCCCACAAACATGGAGCGGGGGTAGGTATGATGCTCCATTTAAAGGCGTGAGGTACGATAAATGAGGAAGGAGAGGAGTAATATGACAAATATATGATTCATCTATTCTGCACTTGCATTTTGACCTAGAATTCTTAACAGACACATGTAAATAATTCTTAATATCACTGTCTTATACAAACACTCCTTATAGATAAGAACATGATATCAACATTACAATAATACAAATAGATAAAAATAAGGAAAATAAAACAAAAGGAGACACAAATGGATGTACAATATGCATATATGTATAGTCTGACAACGAAAAATCAAGAATAAGTAGGGTTGTAAATCATATTTATGAATGGTCCATCCTCGATTCAGTTTGGGAGCAATTTAGTTTGACTTTGTTGATAAATAAATAAAGAAGAAAATTTAGAAAATCCTCAATGTATCCTAATTATATATATAACCCGCATGCATATCATGTACATAAACTTCACACTTGTTTTGAATTTTATCCTACTTCTTTATTTCTCTAATTGAAACTTGTCGTTATTCTCTTGTTACTTTAGTTTTAACATTGACACACACTTGTCGCAAGTGCTTGCATAGTATGTATATTTGATTTGCAGGTTCACATGTTGTTTCGGTATTTAAGAAGCTATCAAAAGATCAACTGCATGATTTAAGAAGTTTCACTTTCTTGTTGTAATTTGGTTTTTAATTGTATTGCAATATTCGTTTATTGTTTGATTATCAATTATAATATTAAAATTGTCAATAGAACTTTATAATAATATATACCAGCTCAGAACAAGCTTAGATTTTGCTCCTGATCGATTATCTTCCGGCACATGATCGATCATCATCTGATCAAACAACCTTGAGAATTAATCGACCGATCCATGGTTGCTTTTGATATAGTTTCAATCAACCAATCAGTTGTTTTTTTTTAAATTGATGATCGACCAATTTAAATGCCTCAATGTATTGTGGTTGACTCGTTTACTTATTCTTTACTCTTTAAGTTCTGCAAATTATTCTAAACTAGCATAAAAATAATATACTACTATTCATCCCCATGTGTTGCATCCATAGACACTCATTTTAGAATGATTCTTTTCGCATCTTGCACACACATGCACAAACGCACGTACACACACATGCATACACATAGAGGATCCTTCCAATGAGGTGCACCTTTCCTGCATCAATGGAAGCCACATCACGAGATCCGTTAGATCTTAATCTAATGGTTTTTTTATCAAAAAGGGAATTTTAGTCCACATGTTTTCATTTCGAAATTGAATTTCATTTTGAATTTGAATTTCATTTTCATATTTTATTTTCTATTTTTAGACTATTTAATTTGATAATTTTTTGCTGCTATTTATTCTGTGATATTTCGCCAACGTGGTGGTATTTTCATGCTATATAGAATAGAAGAACTCTTTGTAAAAATTTGCACAGATATTGTAGAACTGTATCCTGCATTGTAAAATAAAATCAATAGTTAGCAATAGTTATATTATTGTGTAATTTCATTAATACTATTGTAAAAGTATGGGTAGGTTTTGTAAATTCATATGAAGAACTGCAAAAAAGATAAATTAGTAAATCATCAATTATTAAGAGGAAAAAGATAAGTGTAAAAGAATTGAGATTGTGAAAAACGATCTGATGCTGAAAAAATTATCTTAGATTGTTAAAACAAAGATCTAGAATTTGTAAGAAACAAACTGAGATTGTAAAAAAGCAATATTAGATTGTAAAAACAATATGAGATTGTAAGAAACTATCTGAAATTGTAAGAAACAATCCGAGATTTATAAAAAAATGATTTGAGATTGTAAAAAACGATCTGAGATTGTAAAAAAGGACAAGAGATTGTAAAAAATTGATCTTTGATTGTAAGAAATGGGTGTGCCATCCTTTCCTGCATATATCCGTCCTTCACTCACACCTCCTCTGTCTTTCTCCTCCATTGACATCACCTGCACCACCACCTCCTCCACCGTCGTCGTGCTTCGCCACCTCTTCCTCCATCGTCGTCACATACGTAGGCGGAAGGAGACTCCATCGCGTGCACCACCATCTCCTCCACACCGTCGTGCTCCCCGATCATCGTTGCAACAACAAGGCAGAGCTCCGCCTATTGCGGTGCTACCCCATAAGCCGTAGAAGATGAGGAGGCGGAGGCTTCAAGCATCACCATGCTTGCTGCCAACGTGGTTGTGGGATTCGTAAGCCCCAACAACGTCTCTCCCAATACATATCTTAAAAAAGAAGGTCGGGTTCTCACATTCTATTTTTCGAATGCGACAAAATGACTAAAATTGGTTTTTTAACATTAAAAATTAAGGAAAGGTGCACCTTATTGGATATTATATATATATATATATATAGAGAGAGAGAGAGAGAGAGGAAAAATGAGGCTTCCCCCGCCACATTTTTCATATTTTTTTTGAAAAATATCACCATAATATTCACCTATATACCCATCTTATATGCTACTCGAATTTCTTCAGAAACAGAGACTCGTATGCCCTCCATGTAGAACAAGTAGTTTTAACAGTCTAAACACTGATGTAATCGACCTGTTCTAGATGGAGGGCAGAGTCTCTGTTTCTGACGAAATTAGAATGACATATATGAGGGATATAGAGATGAATATATATGATGATATTTTTGAAAAAAATAAAAAAAGTGCCGAAAATAAGGTGGAGGCAGCCCCATTGAACCCTATATATAATAGCCACCCCAATGACTAATAAGAAAACTAAAATCTCAATTGGATAAACCAACTTCATATTCATGCTATTATTTTACAAAACATCAAAACTCGCCTCTAAACTTTACTGTACATAAAATACTATTTTATACAAAAAAACACAAAGGTAAAAGGAGAGGGTTTTGATATTTGGATTCTTCAGTACATCTGTCCTAAATAAAGACCAAAATTTCATATTTTCTATACTTTTTTTGCTTTAATCCTTTTTGCCCTAATTATATGTACCTCTCAATAAAAATGTATAAAATTATAAAAATAAAAAACCATCTTGTATATATAATAAAACCCAATCCTTAAATGCCAATAACTCTACAATCAAATACGCATTTATATTGCATATAAGCTACATTCCAATTGATTCATCTATACTTTCATATATTGCCCAACTATATATAGTTTATTAGAGGAAATCCCACTGCATACTTGATGGGAGTTGTAAGAGCGATAACTTCCACGTACGACTCTGCGAGAAGGTGGGAGGAAATGGCCTTGGCTTGCATTACTCCATCTTCATTAAATTCTGCTTGGGTGAGTATGCCAATGTGATCTTAATGAGGTGCAGGGATTTGAATTGGAACTCGTTGGGATTCCCTTCGTGAGAGCTATCATCTCATCCTTTTTATGAAATAAATCCCTTCTGATCGAAGACTAGTAATAAGTAGTGTTGAAAAGGATTTTGCGAGGGTCTAGAAATCTCACAAGGCAAGAGATCCAGTCAATGCATTGATCGCTCACAAAACCCAACTTCATATAACAATTAACCTACAATGATGATCAAACAATGAAAAGTATTCGCGGAGTTAAAATTTATTATAACTCTACAAAGATGTGTATAAGTGCAAGTATGTGTAGAGTGTCGAACACAAGGAACAAGCAGGATATATCGGGCAATCAATTGCACAAAAAAGAGTGTATGCATTTGTCTATAAGTACTTTTTGTGGGTTTTAATTTTTAATTTTTTAATTTTAGATTTTACAATTATATATTTTGATTTTTAGTTTTCAATTTTTCTATTTTCTTTTTTATGTTTTTACATTTTTACATTTTCTTTTTTAATATCTATATAAAACTATATAAAGGATATATATATATACAATATATTTTTTGAGTTTTCTTTTATCTTTTAGTGATTTTTGGTCTGGAGTTGTAAAATAAGTAAATAAATATAAAATATATATTTTTTGGAATTTAAATTTTTTTATAATTTTTTGTTCTTTCTAGTGTAAACATGCATAAAAAGAGATTTTTTTTATTTGTAATAATTTTTTAAAAAAACTTCAAATTCAAAATAAAATACGTGCATGAATGTGAGTGCAATCAAGAAGCTGCATCTATTTTTTTGAGAATATTTCGAGTTTAATTGCTATTCAAAATAAATAGAAGCAACAAAGATACTACACTTCTATCAAGGGTATAAATGCAAATAGCAATAAATTCAGGGGATAAAGTGTATTTTTTTGAAAATAATAAACAACCCAAAATACTTGCCCTTTTACAAAATTGAAGACCTGTGAGGGTCTTATTGTAAAATAGCCAAGCTCATGTGTCGTGACAATTGAGCTTCGCTGACAAGGACCAAAATGCAAACATCAACAAGTTATGGTCCTAACTGTAATTTATCCACAATATATATAACTGAATTTAAAAGTTTCTATACTAATGCTAAATACCCAAAAATACGGGGGTCCCACTACAAAACCACCACTACAAAAAATGAGGGTCCACTGTATCTTTTATTTTATTTTGTATTATTGATTTTGAAAATTTAATTTAGTATTTTATATAATTATAACTTATTTTTATAGACTTAAATATAATTTTATTTTATTTTTCTTGTATATTATATACACTTAAATAAATAGGTATGTTATCTGTATGTGTATAGATATAGTATTTTACTTGTTTATTGTAGGTACATATTTTATTTTAACGATTTATTTATGTTTTTATTCCTTTTTTAATATGTATATATATATATTATAAATAATATTTACAAAATTACAAAAACATAAAATTATAAAAATAATGGATAATAAATTAAATGAATATTTTAATCGGTATAACTATACAATAGGGGTCTAAAACCTAACTTTCACACCTTAACACCAAAAAATATAAAACCACCTTCATTAAATAGCTTATTAAAAATTATATACAATTAAAGATGATTTTGATATATTTTGAGTTTTTATTTGAGAGATATGGGTCTGGTAATTTGGGATTTTGGAATGTTATTTAGACTGTGTACATTTTATATTATTTTTGTGTGAAATCAATTTTGTAATTTTCTATATTTTATTATCTATAGCTTCATGTACATAGTTTCTTTATTTGAAGTATAAAAGGTGGAACTAAAAATAGGTCCTGAAAAAGAATAAAAATGAACTAAATAAAAGGGAATTTTATTGTATTTTCGCCCATATCTCCCTCTACTTTATTCCTTGTCAACCTAGACATTGAGATGCCTAGGTATCGGGGTTTCGGGTCATAAAATATCTTCAATATTGTATTCATTTTCTTTTCTTTATTCTATAATTTTGACATTAAAAATAATATTTTATACATTATTTACACAATGATGCATGAATGCTAAATTGCCTAAATTAAGTGTATTTACACGTATTTACTAGGGTTTTAAGGCCAAAAATGATAGAATAAAGATGATGAAATGGAGTTTCATCGGGTAGTCCCAGGGAACTTTCAAAGAAGGTGGATGGGGGCGTCAGCGCAGCAGTGAACCACGATAAACCCAAACTACTCATATTTAAAGTGATATTTAAAAATATTTTAAATTATAGCCTAAAAGTACTTTAGTGGTGGATAGGGTTCACTTGCGAAAGTTATATTTTCTTTAGTAAATTACGCAAGATATATTTTAGTTCCTTTTTGTGTATTATTAATTTTGTATATGTTTTTTAATATTTTATTTTCACAAAGAAATATAATTACCATAAAAACATTCCAAATCAAAAAGACATAAAGTATTAAGTTCATACCTAAGTCAAAAATATTTATAAATTTACTTATGCAATTATCTCTTGTATAATTATAAAAAGAAAAAAATCCACAAAATGTAAATAAGTGTATGATACCTTGTATAATGATAGTTAGTTTAACATGAATATATTTTTAGTAATAAAAAATTAAAAAATACAAAATATGGTTATTTTATACCAATAAAATATCCCGAAACTTTGTACTTAGATGCAATCGTTGAATTTACTATTTCAAAAATTATAGATGGAAAAATATGTATTTTGACACTTTTGAATTTTGAGAACATAATTTTACAAGATTGCTTTGTAATAAAATTTATGCCATTGACACATGTCATCTTCAACCACTTCCAACTCCCCTTCAAGGCACGACTCCCTCATCAACGATATCTCTTCACCATGTCTCCATAATCTCCCATGTCGACCATTCACTTCTTAAACATCATTGATCGATAAATCACCACATCCTTTCTCTTGCAAAATTCCTAAACATCCAAGATATAACACTTCCACTCAGTCCTCAAAAAGACCCTATCATGCCATTATACAAAATGACCACCTCCTTTAATCAAAGTTCATAGTCTGTGACAGAAGACCCTATGAGTGCACGCTAGGTCGTCAAAATGAGATATTGGAGAGGGGCATGCCGGTCTAAGGTCTCTTTGACCTTATATGAACTCTAAACAGCTTGGAGGAATATCCCACACCTCAAAAGTTTTGTCACGATAACAAATATCTTTCTGAGCTCCTCCACAAACAATTCACCCATTTAACTCTAGATTTAGGTAAAATTTCAACTGTAGATTTGAATCCTTTTACTAATTTATATTTATCCTTTGTTTTCCCATAAAATTATGGGGTATGATTGTAAGTGTATGCATAAGTGGGGGGATTGTTATTGCATGAGCATGCATATTTTGATGATAACAAAACTTATGCAGTTAACTTGTAGCTAAGTCAAGGTCAGAAAATCTATAGACCAAGAACAAGATCAAACTTGAGGATATCAAGCTTAGGTGAAGAAGAAGCTAAGAAGCTCAAGTGAGTTCAAGCTAAGGAACTCCATCACAAGCTCAAGCATCTCAAGCTGAAGAAGAAGGTGTAGTTTTTTCTTTTATTATATCTTGCATCCTCTAATTGTTTTAGTTTGTAAAAGACCCCGCGAATCATGCATCTTAGACTTTGACTTTGAAGTCAAATTGTCAAAAAAAGGTAATCATCTAGTTTTTATTGATCGATCATTTATTCTAATTCTAATTGATAATCTAGTTTTCATTTATAGATCAACATTTTGAATTCTGATTGATCATCTTCTTTCACTGATCGATTTGTTTGTATATTTTATTTCAGGAAGATTCTTGAAGGTGATTTCATTCCTTATTTGTTAACAATGACTACAGCTACTTTTCAATGCCAATGGCTATGGGAACTCTACACTAATGAATAGGATCTCATACATCATTCTACAACATTCAATAAAAGCTATAAGCTTTCTTCTCTTTACTTTTCATTCTATATTTTGAGAGATAAATCAAAAAGCTATTTTCTATTGCATTTTTCATTCCAACAACTCTGGTTCTCTGCATTCAATTCTTACAAAACACTCCTTGCTCTGTAAGTTTTTTTAGTTTTTATCTCGTATTCTTTATTGCATATTTACTTTGATATTGAGGTTGTTAGTTTCTTAATTACATGTATACGGTTGAGTTGATCGCCTAATCGACTCATGTTGTAATACAGTTCGGTTGCCCAGATTGGCAACTCAGATTTCTGGAAGATTCGTGTATGTAGGTTGAAAGCCCGAGTTCAGGAACTTTGGTCATGGTTTCTACCCCGAAGGTTTTTATTTTAAATATATGTGCACTTGTGATTGATTGCTTATCTTATGATTGAAAGTGCTACATCATGTTGTGGTGGTTTGAATTTATTATTTGTAACCATCCATGTCATTTAGTCTGATCCACCCATACACATCGATTGGTATCTGCAAGGTGAAGAATCAACAGAGCCTCGTTCGTGTGGAAGAAGTTACGCTCTGACACACACATGACCAGTATTTCACGATCACGTTTGGAGGGAAGATATATGTTCCATCCGCCTCTCTTTAATGGTGTAAACTACTCCAGTTGGAAGACTAAGATGATGATCTTCTTTCGGTCGTTAGATTTTACGATATGGAATATGACGAAAAAAGAGTTAAAGTTCATAGAGGAGAAGGAAATATGTTACTCATCCACAAAGTTGGCTCAGATGATGTTCAATTCAAAGGCAATGAGTTGTATATACTATGATCTATAAGAAGCCGAATTTGATTGATTCTTGCATCTAAAGATATCTTATAAGATATATAAATGCATGGAAATAACACATGAAGGAACATAAAGGTAAATGAGTCTTGCTTTCAAATGCTTACTCTACACTATACAACCTTAAAGATGCAATAAGAGGAGGATATGAATGCCCGATTCAATGTTATTGTGAACTAGATGAGAAACTTGGAAAGGATCTTCCTAGTTAGAGAACTTCCAAGTAAGATTATTACTTCTTTATTGCCGGAGTGGGAGCACAATGTCATGACAATAGAAGAATAAAATGACTTCAGGAAGGATTCTTTGGAGGATCTCATAGGTAATCATATGAAACAAATCTAGAGAACATGAAGAAAGAAGGAGAAAGACCGTAGAAAAATCTAGCCCTCGCAGCTACGAGAAACCCAAAAAGGATCCGATAATGATGATTGATGAAGCCACATTTCATCATCTTTATTCTATCATTTTGGCATCAAAAACCCTCAGCAAATGCGTCTAAATACCCTTATATCCATCATCTTAGCATTCATGCATGTGCATCCAATTAGTGTATAAAATACTGTAATTAAAGCCAAAATTATAGAATAAATAAAAGAAAAGAAAAAGAATAAAATATTGTAAATATTTTATGACCCAAAACCCCGAGACCTAGGCATCTAGATGAATAGGTCGACAAGGAATAAAGTGGGGGAGATAACGGTCAAAATACCATCAAAATACCTATTCTTTGTATTCATTCTTTATTCATTTTGGGACCTATTTTTGGTTCCACTTTTTATACCTCAAATAAAGAAACTTTGTACATGAAAGTTGTAGATAATTAAACAAAGAAAAATACAAAATTGATTTCACAAAAAATAATCTACAGATAAAAAGTTATGGTCTGAATAAGATTCTAAAACTCCAACTTCCCAGACCTGTATCTTGCAAATAAAAACTCGAAATGTACCAAACTCACCTTTAATTGTATATAGCATAAAATAATCTATTTAATGGAGGCAGTTTCGTATTTTGCGGAGTTACGGTTTGAAAGTTGAGTTTTGGACCCTTGTAGTACACTTGTACAGATTAAAATATTCAATTTATTCTTTATTCATTATTTTTATAATTTTATATTTTTATAATTTTGTAAATATTATTTATAATATATATGTATATTAAAATAGGAATAAAAACCCAAATAAAACTCAAAATAAAAATATATGTATATAAGATACACATGTATTATACCTATATACATACCTATACAATACATACTTATATTTTATTTAATATACAAAACATATCAGAAAAATAAAATAAAAATATATTTGTGTGTATAAAAGTATTATATGATTTTATAAAATACTAAATCAAAAGAATAAAATTAAAATACACAAAATAAAAATAAAGGAATAAAATATATAGGTAATATACATATATAGGGTATAAAAAGTATCTTATAAAAATATATCCCATAAAAATAATTAAAAATCACTATATAATAGTATATAAAATAATAAATATTTTTTATTTAATAACCTAAATATAATAATGTTATTTATTATTTTTAAATCATTTTCAAAACCTTTTTCCAGAGGGTTTTTCTGGTTGGTCCACGTGGACCAACCAGAGGGCTTGGAGAGTTGACCCCGGTCAACTGTCTGACCCCCCTCTCTGCTCTTGTCAGACCAAGGTTTTGACCTAACTTCTCCCATTTTTCGAGATTCCTCCTTGCATGATCTCGTGATGGTCCCTTGACGATTTTTTGTCCTCGAACATTGGGCATACACGCCCAATGCTTGCTTCGGGGATTGGAGTGTTGTATCGCCTGATACACCTCGATCTTCGGGACCATTCAGCCATCCTTCAAAACTATTCCAACCACCTTCCATTTGACTTTGAACCCCCTTCGGCTACGGCCAAAAACCTCCGAGTTGTCGCTGTTGGGTCCCTGGTGACAGCAGGTTGATCCCCGACCCGTTGAGGTGCGATTCAGGCGCTCCTTGGCGTGTTCCACCATCTCTGGCCACCTTCTGGCCGTGAGGTCCATCTCGCGGTTTTTCCACCGCTAGAGGTTGCGTTCTTTATGTTTTTCCTTATCTTTTTCATGTTGTAGATTAGATATAGTGCTAGGATTAATTCCATCTCTTCATTTTTCTGTATTGTGATCCATTCGCCGCCATCTAACCCCTCGTCGGAGCTTGCTTCGGCGAGCGCCATTCTCACCAAAACCGCCATCCACCAACCCACGTTTGCCCTGGGACTTTTTGCTGTTGTCATGCGCTTCTCTTGCAGGTCCCAGAGCCAAGAGATCCCTCCGGGGGTCGAGTTTTGTTACTGGAGCAGCAACCTGGAGCAACTCCCCCTTCTTCATCGCGCGGCGGACCTCCGGCCTCTTCTAGGCCATTTTGCGGCCGTCATTCACTTCTGGGTTGTTCCAGGAAGCTCTTCGCACCATCGGAGAGGAGTGGGTGACACAGAGCTTACAAATTTTGGCGGATCAACTTCATCCACGCCGTGTTCTAGGCGTGTTCTTGCTGCACTTCTCCGGTCCGTCGATTCCTCTCCTGTTCTTCGCGCAACACAGCTGTCGTCGGATGATGGAACATCATCACCATTGATCACCTTCGGACGATCAAATCAAGACCGTCAGCAGCGAAGGGGCATCGCGGCCCCCTGCACTGACACGTGTATAAGTGAGGGAAGGACCGCCGTCCGATTGCCCCCGGAGTTGGGTATTTTGCCTCTAAACCCGCTCCTTTTTTTGTATTTAGTACTGAGTATCGAAACATTCCTCTGCTGTTCATTATTTTTGTAATATTTTCATAGTAGCCCCTCGAGCTTTCGACAATTGCCAAACTGTCCTCCCCAGGCGCGCGTGCTTTCGCACGTGCCTCAAGGGAATTTTGCAAGAAAGGTGCTGTGATTTTGACTATTTCATGTTGAACCTGAAATTTTAATATTCAAGTATAAAAGTTCTGGCACTTTTATATTCAGGCCCCTCGCTTTTTGAAGTATTGCATTTTAACCCTTCCCAAGCACGTGCATCGCACGTGCGTGGGTGGGTATTTTGCGGGGAAGGGCTTGTGCCTTTTGCTATTGTCATTTCGTCAAGAATTAATTTGTTTAAGTTATAATTTTTGTGTGAAAATTTCCTGCAAGCCCCTAGATTTTGGTCTATTTGCTAAATAGTCCCTCCCAGCCTTGATATTTTTACTTGCTTGATCTATTTATTTAAGGCATCATTCGAACTTGAAAAATCCCATAAAAATCACACTAAGCTCCCGTTAACCTGTACTTTCACGCCATATTTTTAGTTTTTGATTTTATTGCGTACTCATATTTATTAAAAATTAAAAACATGCATTTTAGCTACTGTTTGCATTAGAAAACCCAGAAAAATTATAAAAACGTTTTGAAAAATTCCAAAAAAATTATATTTTGTGTGTTTTGTCATCTACTAGTGTCAGTCCAAAAACCACTAAAAATTTCAAAAGAAAAACCTTAAAAATTAGAAAATACTTAAAAACTCCAAAAAATATAGAAAATCACAGAAAAATCACAAAAATATAAACTCAGTTGCTGTGTCTTCCTTATTTCATTGTCTATATTTTAAAATTAATTTGGGACAATTTTGTTACTGTTTGATATTTTTCCTTCCCACTTTAGTCTCGGTCAGATTGTTGATTCACTGTTTTCTTGATTTCAGTTTTAAAATACCAAAAACTTTTTGAAAAATATACAAAAATAAAAAAACAGTAAAAAACCATAAAAATACCAAAAAGATTTTATTTCTGAATTTTTGAGTATTTTTGCATATTTTTATAAATATTCTATCTTCTCTCGTATTACATAGTTTATATATTTCAATATTGAAAAAGAAAAAAAATATAAATTGTAAAATTGTAAAAATCAGAAAATTAAAAATCAAAATACAAAATTAAAAATTAAATAAAAAAATTAAAACTAATTAAAAACCCACAAAAATCTTTGCTTTGCATAGTGTAGACAACACTTCACACTCACACACACACACTTGCTTGATCTATCCTATTTTGCTCCATGTGTTCGAACTCTCTACGTACTTGCTTGCTATACACCATTTATGTAGAGTTAAAAATAAATTTTAACTTCATGTTTATTTCTTATTACTTGATCTATAGTGTGGGTTAATTGTTGATTAATTAGGGATTTTTAGCGGTCACCGCAGCGACCCTTGTGTTCCCGCTTTGTGTGGAATACTAGACTGTTAGAAATCCCTGGTTATCAATGATTCTAGTGCATTCATGACCTCAGAATTCAAGACCTTTCTCAAGAAGAGAAATAAAGGAAGAGAAATCAAATGCTTACAATATGATGAGGTAGGGTATATGAAGAAGGATTGTCCTCATTTGAAGAAGAACTTCGAACGGGAAAAGAAGTTTGAGAAGAAATCCAAGAACAGTGCCACTAACTTATCTGATTTAGATTCTGACACTGACATAAATAAACTTTCGTATACTGAACTTTATAATACCTCTCAAGATCTATTTAGAAAAAATATGAAGCTTAAAAGCATTAATAAGAAATTAGCATAAGATAAATTTCTTTTGCTAGATGACTTAGATGTTTTCAAAAAAGACTATGAGCCACTTAAATAAGATGTAGGAGTTCTAAAGTTAACATTACCTGGTTAGAGAAAGAAATTGTTGAGCTTAATAGAAAATTTACTTTTGTGCCTACTAATAAAAAAGAAAAAGGGAAGATATCTAACCTCGGATGATCCGAAAAAGAAAGGGTAGCAAACCAAAATCTTTTAGATATTGAAGGCTAAGTGAAAAGAATATGGAGGAGGCCGCATTAAAGGTAGACCACGCTAAGGTCAAAAAACTTTCAGAATCATGGTTTGACGCTAGCGGTATGGAGAAGCTACCAAGACTGGAGAAGCCTGCCACCAAAGATCCTAAGTGACTTCTTATCTTTTTTTGTTAAGTTGGTCATGCATATCATTCATTGGCAATGAGCCTGCGACTCTTATCTTTAAGGGGAAGCCTTTAGGCAAATATTAAGGGAGAGATTTAGTCTATTGGGAGCTCAAATTAAAAAGAATATTTTCAAATAAAAAGAGGGAGAGATTGTTTCGTCATCTTTTTATCCAACAATTAGTACTAATAAACTTTTGATTTCAATTTAGATCTTTTGGATTATGTCAAAAAGGGGAGAAAAGATTGTGTTTTGTTTCCTCACAAACGCTAGTTATTTTTTGCAAACACAAAATATTTTGTCATCATGAAAAAGGAGGGGGATTGTGTATGCATGCATAACCGAGGAGATTGTTATTGCACGACCACACATATTTTGATGATAACAAAACTTGTGCAGTTAACTTATTTCCACCGATCGATCACATTTTTGAATTTTGATCGATCATCCATTTTTTTCTGATCGTTCATATTTCTCAATTCTAATCGATCTGACTTTGAAAATAGCCTTGCAAGTAATCACAATTAATATGAGAACTAGATAAAAACCCAATAATAAAAGGTAGAGATCATCCCAACATCTTTGACATCTTTCAAGCGAAAGTTTGTGTGATCGAAGTAAGAGCTAAAGGTGAGCAAACATGAATGCGGTGGTTGGAAATGAAAGTTTGGCCACCTACAATATTAAAAATAAGTTGAGCCCCATTAGAGATGAAAACAAATGTGAATATATTTGTATCTGATCGATTATCATATTCATTATATATATATTGACATTTGTATTCGTATTCGTTTTAAAATGGATGTGAATATGGATGCCACTTTGACATTCGTTAATATTCGCATAGTGCATAAGCATAGTAATAGATTTATTTACAATTGTATGTAATTACATTTTATGAGTACATTCACCGTTGTTAATATATTTTTTATACAAATTTTTATATCTGGTATATCTATTTTATGTGTAAACCATCATAATTATGTATATTTTACTTAATCTATTAAATATTTCTATTATTATTCGTATACGATTCGTGTTTATTTTACATCCGTATTTGTTTTTAAGGATATGTAACACATTTTTCACATCCGTCAATATCCGTATCTGCATTCATATTTACATTTTAAAATGAATAAAGATATGATTATACCTATATACATATCTGTATCCGACTAATTTCATCTCTAACCCCATCTAAATCTTGTGGATGCACAAGGTTTAAGGCATCATGGAGGTCGACACATCTAAACAACTAATGATGGATCGACTCCTCACCATTATGACAACGATAGAAAATAGTGATCATTTCAGTGCCCCTTGATTTAAGCATTTCTTGAGTCATGATTTTCTTCTTAAAGAAGACCATTTGAAGTAACTAACTTGAGAAGGAATCCTGGAGTTCCAATAAGCTTTATAAATTATATCAATGATAAGATTAAACATAATGTGACAATAACAAGAATTAATTTTGATTTTTATCTAATACCTTCGATTTTATCTGATTTTTACTTGTGCATTTTAGTTCTGCATTATTACATCGTTACCCTTGTACTACATGCTATTAAATAACTATCCTAATATTCCTATTTTAAATAAAATACCTATGATGAAAATTAAACAAAATTACCTATAAATACCTAGTACTATATTCTATTCTATACTGCATCAATTTTCAAAAATAAATTCATTTACTACTTCATGAATAAAACATGATTACAAAATTAGTTTTCAACTTTGAAAATTCATAGAAATGTGAAAAATACTTTTAAAAGTTCCATTAGATATATTTTATCGCAAATTTTCACGTACACAAAAACCACATAAAATTATCAAAGGAAAATCCCTAAAAATTCATATCTTTCCAAACTTATAAAAATTACATAGAATCATAGAAAATAACAAAAAATGTAATGCACCTTGTTTTAAAGGTATTACTATTTCCTATATTTAAAAAAATAAATTCCAAAAATATTTTCATTGATTTCTATTTTGAATATAATAAAAACAATAACTGTATTTTACTAATTCGTTGGTCTAAACTATAAGTCAACATAAAATATATACAAATTGTAAAAGTCTTCTAAAAATCAGTAGAAATAGAGAAAAATATCAAAAAATAAAAAACAATTTATTTCAACAATTTACCTTTATTTTCTATTTTTGAAAAATAATCTAAAAAGACTTTTACTCGTTACTTGTGGATACTTTTATTAATGAATCTTTTTTATTAAAAAACCATAAAAATCAGAAAACCCTAAAACATAAATAACTCTTAATTGCTAACCTTGAAATTAGTGTGTCTCTGTCAGTCAACACTCCCATACTCATCATTATACGCTTTAGGTTAGGAGTATGAAAAATAAAACAAAAACTTTCTATGAATCGAATTGATCGCCGCAATGGCTTTGTTATGCTTGTAGAACATTAAGTCAATTTTGTGCTTCATTAACTCCTAAGTTCCTCGAGCACTTTAAATGCATGATGGCTTGCTTCTATTTATTGGTATCTAATATGAAGTTGTTAACTTGGTTATAAACTCTATGAAATACATAATCCTACTGCATACTAATATGAATTGAGGCACCTTATAAAAACTTGGTGATGCTTGTGGATATTTTGTGGATATTTTGTATTTAGTTAAGTATTTTTACTTAAATGCAATCATTCAAATGTAGTGTGAGAAGTAAAGACATGAACTTAGATGTATCAGGACACCGATGTACAGAGGAGCCTTGTCCCTAAGTTATTTGGGTAACTCGGAGTTGTACCATTTATAACTTAGACTCTTTAAGTTATGGGCTAATCTTTCACCACTTTTACTAAAGACATTGCAATTAAGTTGAGATATTTCACTTAAACACTTGAACAAATATAAAGACAATGACCCAAGAGAGTCATGAACGAGGAACTTTGGGTAGATTAATGGTGGCTTAACTTGATTGAACTTGTAACGTGGGAAGGAAAAGAGATTAGGTTGCACTATGAGGGTCTAATGATACATACATCCAACACAAATATGTTATCTTTCCTGTGACAAGGGTTACTTGCTTAGTTAATGTACGTAGCCTCAAAGTGACTAGCAACACCTTGAATCCATATAGAATCCATGTATGGCTTTTCATATGAGATTAAGTTTCAGAATAATTACTCAATCACATACAGTAAGTGAGAGAAGGATGCAATTAGGTTCATGACCGCTCCAATAACATGGTCGTATTCTCCTTCTTCATACTAGATGACCAAAGTATGATTAACAACTTGAGAATAAAGTCAGAGACTAAGTGCAACCATCATCTTTTTAGTTGCATACTAATTAGTTATACTTAGTTGGTGGTTCATTTCTTAATGATGTTTTTCTATGATTAATTACTTCCGCTAAATGCTCTCGTTGATAATCGATTATTTTTCAGTGGATAATGTCATATTATCTTATATGTTGTTCAAATACATGGTGTCGCATCATGCTACTTATGCTTAGATAACTAGGTTTGAAAATGGAACAAAAGCATATGTACTGGACTTGTAAATGATTATGAAATTTGTCAATGAATTCTAGAAATGATAATCATTAAGTTGATCGTTCCTGACACTGTTCACCTTGATATAACATGTATATTTGCTCTACTCGGATAGCTTTAGCTCATTAAGTTGATCGTTCCTGACGCTATTCACCTTGATATAACATGTATATTTGCTCTACTCGGATAGCTTTAGCTCATTCAAATTTTGTGACCCAGCCTAAAGAATGTTATAGTACACGAGGAAGGAAGATCTAGATTGTGATAATGGCTTTAAATTTGACTGCATATATCATGTGAGATTTTATTTATCTCATTTTTTTGTCATGTTTTATATAGACATTCAACATATTTGATTGGTTGTGATTGGAGACATAGTATTGGTTGTATTCATCACTGGATGATTGTTTTTGACCAAGTGAAACAACATATTTAGATATTAACTCCTCACACAGGAACCCCTGGATCGGATCCAGATTGGTCGAAGGCGAGGCGATGATATTATAGTTAGGAATTTTAAAGAGTATAAGACGCAACTGTGAATTATATAGGTGACGAAGTATCATGGGATTACTTTACAACGATATGCATGTGAATTTGCACAAAAATAAAAAAAAAGAGATTTTTACTTGCATAACCCTCTATATTTGTCTAATTATGCTCTAAAACTCCATAATTCTGAACTACACATAGAATCCTGAATAGTTACCATGTTTTACATCTCTCTGTTAGTTTACTTCACTAGTAGAATCTACTCAATAGACGACGTTTGTAAACGTCAGAGTTGATCACGTCAAACATCGTCATAGTATAACTCGATGTTTATTAATGTCGATTAGGATATGTCCTCAGCCTCGTCGTCGTTGGATAATCCAACGAATCAAATAAACGTCGAGTTTCTTGGTAACTAAAGCCGATGTTTATAAACATCGAGGAAGGGTTCCATCCAGCCGTTTAATCACGATGTTAAAGCTTTTGGTCGATATTCAAACGTTGACCTTGGATCATCAAAGGCAACATTCAAACGACGTATTACATATCCAATGACAACATTTGAACATCGACCTTGGTTAAATAATATCTATTCTCACCTATTTTAATGCTTGTTGATAATAAATTGATATTATTCTCTTGGCTAGCATTGTCTCAATTTTGCAGATTGATTTCGAAGTCAATTTTGATATAGGATATTTAAACAGAAAATGGAACGGTGGAATTTGATTTCAGAACCTTTTTTATTTTTCTTTAATAAGTTCATGACCTCATTGCTTCATAATACAAGATATAAGATGTTATAACTAAAAAAGACACGAACATATATATATATATATATATATATATATATATATATATATAGGGTCATATGTGGCTGCCCCCTAGGGGCAGCCAACATGGCTGCCCCCGCCTTATTTGGGCAAATTTTTTAATTTTTTTTGAAAAATAACACCATGTACATTCATCCCTATATCCCTCCTATATACCATTCGAATTTCGTCAGAAACAGAGACTCCTACGGCCTCCATCCGGACAGTAATTTTTTAACGGTAACAGGATTTTTTTAAATTGATACCATCGAGATGGAGGCCGTAGGAGTCTCTGTTTCTGACGAAATTCGAATGGCATATAGGAGGGATATATGGATGAATATACATGGTTTTATTTTTCAAAAAAAAATAAAAAACGCCGAAAAATGGGGCGGGGGCAGCCCCATTTTTTCCATATATATATATATATATATATATATAGAGAGAGAGAGAGAGAGAGAGAGAGAGAGAGAGGGGTAAATGGGGCTGCCCCAGGGAGTAGCCAACTTGGCTACTCCCACCCCTATTTTTCCCTTATTTTTTTTATTTTTTTGAAAAATAAAAATTTGTATATTCATCATTATATCACTCTCACATTCTATTAAAATTTCGCCAGGAACAGAGACTCCTACGGTCTCCATCCAAACATGGTCGATTTAAAAAATCCTGCGACCGTTAAAAAAATGACGTCTGGATGGAGGGCTTAGGAGTCTCTGTTTCTGACGAAATTTTAAAAGAATGTGAGAGGGATGTAATGATGAATATACAAATTTTTATTTTTCAAAAAAATAAAAAAATGAGTGAAAAATAGGGGTGGGAGTAGCCAAGTTGGCTACTCCCTGGGGCAGCCCCATTTTACCCATATATATATATATATATCAAATCCTTAAATTAAAAATTACAGTTGTTTGCTTATACATAAAAAAATAAGTTGTTAGCGACCACAATGATGCCAACGCTCACTGCTGACCACCCTACAACGATCATCCCCCATATCAATTGTCAAATGCCTAATCGATCAACAGCTGACGATTTTGTGTGCTGACTCCCGGCAATACTTCAGGTGTCACAGGTGCCGGCACTGATGCTTCATCATCTGCAAACTTGAACTGATCGATTGGTTGGAGCACCTTGTCAAGTAACGGTGTAGATTGCGAGCGGCTATTGATTGATTATCGTCCATGCCAATGGCGCGATAGATCTGGTAGAAAAAGAACTCAATCAAGAGTTTACTTACCATATAATATTGAATGAAGGGATTTTTACCCAACAAACCCTATAATATTTGTCAATTACCTCTACGACCTTTGAAACAACGTAATTCTCCCCTATACTCTATAAACTTGCTCCGTCTTACCCCGCAGACTTTGTCGTCAGTTTTAACTTTATTTGAGTCAATTGTCTGGGTTAGCCTTGAGTTAATCTAACCAATGGAAATCTAACGGTGGATATTCCATCCCCATGTTCTTTCCATAGGCCGAAGAAGAGGCTGCCGGTGAGGTCGAGGACCGAGGGCTGGGAGTCGGGAAGGTTGTTGGGCATCAAGCTCGAGGGAACCTGTGTCTGCGGGGGCCTAGGGCTGGACGTCGGGATGCAGGGGGCCGTTGACTTTTGGGTACACCACGATTCCAACGAGCGTCCCACCATACCCAGGGAGACCAAAGTTCTCGATCGCACACTTGTAAGTGTCTTTCAACGAATCCAGCGACATCACCTTCAAGTTGTTCTTCTCCACCACGAATCTGCCCAAGCAGCTCCCCCACAGGAACAAAACCCAGACGCAAAACCCTAGCGTTCCCTTCATTTGGGCATCAACAACTAGATCTGGAAGGGATCCCTGCGTGGAAATAATCAAAGACCAAATTTTGCTTGTGTGGGTAAGCTTATATCGCAAGATAGTATTTCGAAAAGGCAAAATATTGATCAAATCAAATCCGTGCCAAGCACGGATGAGGGAAAGTGCTCCAGATCGAGAAATTGAGAGAAAAAGATGGGATTTTGGCCCTAATCCGAAGGAATTTGGGCTATGGATCAGTGGACGAGGATAGGAAGAAGCCAAAGATCGGCATTTGCGTGGGGAAGCTCGATCCCGTCTTTAGATTTTGGTTCGAAGAACAACACCTGGAGTGAGGTTGATGGAGCTTCCTGGCAAATAATAGCCACGCAGGATGGAAAGGATAATCGCGAGAGCAACGTATGTGAGGGTATTGAAGATGAGGTGGAGGAAGATGTCATTTTTGTAAATTTATCAAAAAAGAGGGCAATTCGCACCTCTTTTTCATGGAATCCGGTTAAATTTAACGGTTGAATTGATGGAATAGGGTCTATAAGGTAAGGGTTAGTAAGTTTACATGGTCGAGGAGGGAATTATGTTTTTTCAAAGGTCGTAGAGGTAATTGGTAAAGATTATAGGATCTGCCGGATAAAAATCCCTTGAATGAATGGTACCTGACCGAATATTAGAACAACAACGTTGTTCTCCATCACTCCGTTGGCGTCGACCATGCCACAACCGTCCATGATGACACTGCTATCCACCACAATAGCAGAGAGATGACAGATCTATTGCTGTTTTGGAGAAGATGTGGTATAAATGGGGATTTTTAAGACAATAGAAGGTCTAAGGGTGCGTTTGGTTTGCGGGTCTAGGTGGGTTAAACTGGTAGCAAGTAACCTATTTTTGTGTTTTGCTGTTTGAATAGAGGGTTAAACTGTGGTTGGGTTTGTAGTTGGTTTGTTGTGATATGATTGTATTGAAGTTTGAAAAAATGTGTAGTTATTGTGGAGTGATTATATTGAAGTTTGGAAAAGTGAGTAGAAGTGGAGTAGTTTATAATTTTAATATGATATGATGGTATACTATATTATTTTTTGATAGAAATGATAAAAGAGAATTTATTACAACACCACATAGGTTTATCGTCTTCTTAGTCAACATCACCCCATGGCAGTCCTCGATGGTTGCCTTTTGGCTATAGATCTCCTCCGCATCGCTTGTCCTCAAAGTCCATAAGCCCTGGGTCACGGTCCACAGCCCTAAGTTCTACTCTCGATCTTATCTGAGAAGAACCCAAGGCGGCTCCTATGTCTCCTTCCTTGCCCCACTCCGTTTCTCGACATTGTAGGCAATGTAGTGCCTGTAGCACGCAGACAACATCAGAGCATCAACTTGGGATTGGAGGACACTCCTCCTTTCCGTCATGTCACGACGACACCGCTCCCCCTGGAAGGTTGTGGCGTACACGGCAACACGGGAGGACGTGAGGAAGGGGTCCTCGCCGTCGGGTTTTAGGCCACAATGAACATAGACACTTTAAATATTTGTAATTTTTCTATATCTTCTTCTTTGGTTCTTTCTCTGATTAATACGAAAGATGTTTAAGGAGGAGGGCCTTGAGAAAGAGAGAAGAGAGGGAAAGGGAGAAGGAGGAAGTATGAAGGAATAGTATACAAACTTGAAGGGCCAGTTCAATAGTAAATATACGAACTTGAAGGAGGACATACGAAGGAATGAATAGTCTACGAACTTGGAGGGCCAGTTGAATAGTAAATATACAATTATTTCCATCAAAATTAACAGAGAAAATGAATGGAAGTCAACACATTATCTTATGTATAATTCAAAATTACACAAGTTTTCACGTATAATAATGATAATGAAAGTATAAAGAGTTGTATGGGTAAAATCTCTAAAAAATATATATTTGGATCTGAAAATGGAGCAATGGATTGGTTGACTTCACAGGCAGACCGACCCAAAGATTGAAAAAGAAAGGGAGAGCAAGCGAACGTAGACAATTGTATTTATTTTCTCTCTAACAACTCCTCCTCTACGCTGTCACAAAATGTATTTAGATACCATTATATTTGTACAATCTTGACAACAATAAGGCAATAATGGTGACAAGTTGTGAGTCGACGTATTAGGATTAGCACTGCGCTGTTATCTTTGCATCATCGTCACCATCAAATCAAAGAAGTAAAGAGGAAGAATATAACATCAACATCAACATCGATCTCGAGGGACTGAAGGTATGAAGCCCCTTTTTGCCGACATTTTTATTCACTGAGTACAGTAATGTATATCCAACATATATACATGTGCCTCTTTGTGAGCCTGCTCCAAACCTCTTTGAAAGCGGACCGAAATGGTGAATCGAGTTTGAACCGATCTAGTTAATTGAATTTGAACCGATCTAGTTAATCAATTTTTTTCGGTTCGGTTTAAATTTTAAATTCTAAACGCCCGTCCGATTCAGCCTATTACTTTTTTAACCCGATTTAATCAGGTTCAACCAAAATTAAACCACGTTCACTACAAGGAAAACAAGTTGTGGCTACGAAACTATGGCCACGGATATGGGGTTTGTAGCCACAAAATTGAGCTATGGCCACGACACATCGTGGCCAGTAGCCGTAGCTATAGGTCTCGTCGCGAGAGTTCTCTAGCTACGAATATGCCGTGGCCACTACAAGTGGCCACGGAACTTATCGTGGCTACAACTCTTATATGAAGACTCTGGCCACGAATTGTCACTACGAGAAACTAGTGGCCACGGAATTATGGTGGTCACAAGTTTCCGTAGCCACATTCCGTAGGCAGAACTCATTTTTCTTGTAGTGGTTTTATTTTAAATTTATTTAAAAATAATGTTGGTAATGAGAGTTAAATCCACAACCTTTGGTTATCAATTTCAAATTTCTAACCAACTACTCTAACATAACATTTTGCATGTAATGGGTTTTAAATATTATTAAACTACTATTGCGTTGTAAAGCAACTAGTTCAAATAATATATATATGATTTGTATGCCATTTGATGATGCATACGAAAAAAATTTATGTAAAGTGTGAAATATATGCATTGTATATGTATTTTATTTATATTTCAAGTCTATTTAAGTGTATATTGTGTATATATTTTATTTGATCTCAATTTGATTATCCGGTTCAATCACTTTTTTATCATTGTTTCGATTTAAATAATGATGACATCATCATCCGATTGAACCTGTTTGATTACATGGTTCAACCAAATTCGACCATTTCGGTAAGGTTTCCGGTTCGGTGACTGGGCTCGATTTCAAAAACATTACCAAATCAATTAACAAAATATATATGGATATTAAGGGTCCGTTTGGCTAATGGGTTATCCTATGTTAATCTGATATACCCCATCTATTCCTGAATTGGAATTCTATTAGAAATCAATGTGACATCACATCACATTCATTATTCCAACTCTCATAACAATCCAAACAACTACTATTCATAGGAGGTTACTTGATGAATACCCATTCATCACTCTTTATTCTTATATTTTAGCTACAAAAACCTTTGCAAATACATGTATATTCATGTAAATACAAATAATTATCAAAATCATACATTGTATAAAGTTTAATAATTAGCATGTTTTTGTGCAAAAATAAAAGAATAAAGAGTAAAAAGAAAAAGAGGGAAATATTTAGAATAAATATTGAGCAACATAACCCAAGGGAGGGACTCAGCATGGGCCTGACCGCATAAAAGCCAAAGTAGAGGGAGATAGGGGCTCATGTGTGTAAATATATTTGTGAATATAATAAAAATATTTTCCTCCAAAAAGAGACTAAAATGGGCTTGTAAATACTTATATATATTTATAAATATAAAAATCAAAGTAAAAATGGACAAATTAGAAAGAAAGATAAAAACATTCACATGTACATATTCATCATGCATATAGTCCACTCTCTTGTATTTATTTCACCCTATAAATAAATAAAATTAAACCCCATAAAATTTGTAAATACTCTATATTTTATGGTGTAAATAAATAAAATAAAAACAATTAAAACAAAAACAAGATAAAAAGAACAAAATTCAAAACACAAAAATATATTGTAAATATACCATGTATATACATGTACATATATATTCATTTCACTATTGTATATAAATAATAAAAATAAAATAAAAATATCTTTTTATTCCTTATTTTATGATATAAATAAATAAAATATAAAATAGGAATAAAAAGGTATGAAAATAACAAATTAAAAATCAAAAATCAAAAGCCTATATTGTACATATATCTATGTATAGTACTATATTGTAAATACCCTATTTTTATTTTGAAAAATTAATTAAAAATCACTAAAAAATAGAAAAAAATTAAAACAAAAATATTTCATGTTTCGACTTTTTAATAAATTGACCATTTAATATTTTTAAATGATTTTACAAATCTTTTCCAAATGGCCTCTTCTCATTGGTCCACGGGGGTTGTTGACCGCCCGGTCAACTCCCCCCTGTGGACCACCTCCCGCGAATCTGGTTCGAGAACCCGACTTCCCCATTTATTCCCACCAGACCCGATCACCATTTAGCCTAAACCAGGGTCCTAATCACTCCCCAGGTATCCGGGAATCTCGCCCGACATAGATCCTAGGGATCCGTGCTCCATGGAGCCAGACCCGAGCCATCTTTCCCGGACCTGCACCCATACATAAGCCGAGCTCCGCCACCCTAATCCTCATCTTTTGGATCATTCGCCGATCACCCAGTGACCTCCACCTTTTGCGCGAGAGTGACAGCTTGCCCCGGAGGTGTTGCAGCGAGGCTGAGGGTGTCTGAACCACTGATCCGGCGAGCCACCACCGCCGTGCTCCGCCCAGAGCAGGAGCCAGAGCCTCAGACGTCGACGCTCCTCGAGGAAAGGACCCAGAGCTTCCCAAGCTCGTCCCCAGTCGACCCATCCACCCAGGTAGCTTAGATCTCTTCTCCTTTTCTTTAATTTTCGATTAGCCCCAAATTGCCCCTGTCGCCGACCACCTTCGATTCCGGTCACGTCACCCATCCATTCGATCATCGGGCTGCACCATAGCCTCCGCCTTCCTCCCACGCACGTTCTCTGTACTTCCATTCAACCCAGCTCGCACAGGAGCTAGGGTTCGAACCCCTTCGTCGTCGCTTCGTCGGGGTTCGCCCGCACCACCGCACCGTCCATCTTCACCACCACTGACGGGGTCGAGGCACTTTGCCCTCGACCTGCGAGTCTTCTGGACCCCTTTTGCAGGTACAACGAGGGCCATCTGAGGTCCTCTGACTCGAGCCAGGAGCCGCTTCTCCGCCGGAGCTGACCGGGCTCCTTAGAGCTCTGTTGCTCCATCGGAGAGTGCCATTGGACGCGGAGGCCCACGACGACTCTTCTCCGATCATCAGAGCCCAACGAGGAGGCCAGGAGCGCGCGCATTGGGCCGGCGAAGTTCGCCGGCCGACAGTTCTTCCAGGACCTTCGTCCACCGTCCGATCGCCCCCGAGCTCCAGACTTGATCCCGTCCGTCCTCTGAGGAGTTCACAGCACCATTAGATCCAAGGGGCGGCGGTCTGGACCGTTCGATGCGCAAGGTTTAGCCACCGCTACCCTCCACCGTGCGATCTTCCACGTGGCTACACCTTGGCCGTCCGATCATCCTGAGGAGCCCAGCGTTGGAGCGCCACCCACTCCCAGCCGTTCATCTACCCACGTGGCATCCATCTGACGACTTCATTAATAAAGGGTAATTTATCCCTTAGGCCTTTAGTTTAGTTTTATTTCAGTCCAGTCTTGTAAATATTTTTAGGGTTTTACTTACGTTGGTACATTTGCACTCTGGCCCTTGTCTTGTTTGCTATTTTCATATATACCCCCGCCTGTATTGCATCACGTGCTTCGACACGTGTTTGTTGGGATATTTGCTGATTTAGTCTTGTGGATCTAGGATGTTCTGAAATGAATGAATAGTTTTATATAATTGCTTTTATACCCCTGTGCGTGAATTAATTGTGCATGTGCATTTATTTTTGGGTAAATTACAAACTAGTCCTTGGACTTTTGGTACCTGTTATCAAATAGTCCTAGAACTTAGTTTTCGTTGCATATAGGTCCCTGACTCACGCGTGTTTTCTTGGGTATTTTGCACCGGACCCCCCAGAACTCTTGGAAATTACGTACAGGTCCCTGTGCACTGTACCTTGGTTTTATTTTTGAATAAAATATCAAACTTACTCCAAATTCCATGAAAATTGGACACATGGCTCTTGCCATGTTGTAAAATTTTCTAGAATTTTTGGAGACATTTTTAATTTCAATTGATATTTTTAAAAATTCAACAATACGCATTTTCTTTACTGTCTGACTTGAAAAATCACAAAAAAATATTAAAACCTATCTAAAAATTACAAAAAAATTAGCTACTGTGTCTTTTGCCTTGCTTGATTTTCTAACCAAATTTGGTCATTTTGCATTATATAAAACTCATAAAAATTGAAAAACACCTAAAAACTCATAAAAATTATAATAAATAATATAACAATCCAAAAACAATAATTCAAGTGCCCACATTTTCCTTAAACTTTCTAGTTTATAGGAAAATTGCCTCCAGGATCTAAATAGTCCTTTTTGCATTTTAAATTGGCCTTTTACTCCTGACTGGACAGTACCTTCAGTTTCTGACCTTGTTTGATTTTTAGAAAATTAAATAAAAATCTGAAAAATCCCAAAAAATCACTAAAAATAGTAAAAAACATAAAATACACAAAAACATTTTTATTGGAATTTTTGACTGATTGTGGATACATTGAATAATTGTTTGTAGTTGGGTGTTTCTTTGCCTTCATTATTTTCCTAATTAATTAAAAATCCAAAAAAATTTAAAAACAATTAAAAATCCACCAAAAACACTTGTATTTTATTTTATCCATTCTTTTGACTACTTAGTAGGCCGCAAGGACATCACGTGCTCCTTGTGTTCTACCCTGGTCGCTATACCAGGTTAATAAAATAGCAGGACCGCTATTTGATTTTGATTGATTTTATTCGATTTTGGTGGTCTCTTTTTCTTGATTGACACACGAGCGATTGAGGTCGCAACGACCATTTGAGATATACTTGATCCACCTCGTTTGCTCGGTTTTTCGTGTCATCATTACTCCAATCCACCGCATCCCAGTAACCAATCAGATCCTAATGGTACACAAATGAGCATATACAATTTTCTATACAAGGTACAAAGTTGAAAGAGAAGGTGGAGACAAGTGGAATTGATAAAGGGAACCAAAAAGGAATGGCATGACCTTGAAGACGAGCATTTTATTATTATTTGTCGAGAATAATTTAGTATTTATTATATTCACTACAAGAAAATATTAGTATATTGATTTAACTAAAATATCTTTCAATGCATTGGTTATTGTTATTAAATATATAACTATGATATTATCAATTGCAAAATTATTTTTTATACTTGAAATTAACGACATATGTCATGTGCATTGCTATAATATTAACAACGGACCACATAGAATGCTTATATGTGGTTATTTTTCAAAAGTTAGCTAATTACAACTAAAATTTCCTATATTGTTAGCGACGATCCATGTAGCAACTGTTATTATTTTTCAAGACTTTAATTATAGCTAAAATTATGACAAATAGTAATGGATAAACATTGTTATACGGACTGCCACTAATTAAATAATAATGGATATGACATTAGTCATTAAGTTCAAGTACGAAAAATAATTTCGCAATGAAAACTGCAACAAAATTAGTCTAAGGCAACATATAATTCAATATTCTTTGTCATATCTTCTAAGGTTAAATATATAATAATATATATTATTTGTTGCTCAATTCTTTAAATTTGCAATAGATATTGTATTCGATGCTATATTCCTCGCAATGAATTAAACAACGATTATTCGTTGACTTTTTCTTTGAAGATTCCTCCTGGAAAAATAGTTCGCTTATGACTCAAAAAGTAAAAATCAAATAAGGACTGAGTTGTTATGTTTTTAAAAAAATAAACCTCTATTTGTTTTTATAAATTGTGATAGATATATTTTTTTTCTAATAATTTATTTTCTTTTCAGGGTGGTAAGTTGGAAAGAGAGCATTTGTTAAGAAGTTGTAGTCCAAGACCCACATGAATGGGAAGGAGGAAGAATATTGTATTAAAATACCATAAGTTAATAGATTTTTGAAAAAAAATATGTGTTAATTTTTTCCTACTTGCATTTTAGGAGGGATATTTGGTACTTAATGTAAAGAAATAGCTGAGAAATCTTTGGTGGATCAGCTTTGTTTGATAAAGCACTTTGGAAACATGTATATTTAACATTTTTAAATTTGATTAGTTTATTTTTAAATCTATATTTTTTACAATAAAATTGAATATATATGTATGGGAGGAGAGAGATGTTGGTTTCACCAATAGGAAAAAGAGACTTCGTGGTTTTCCCCCATACTATATCAAAGAACACCGACATTCTTATTTTGCTTATAGCAAACCATCTTATTCACAACCTCAATCATCGCAGCAACTAACTCCTTATATAGAGTCTCATATGGCGATGATGATAGAGAATGTGACAGAGCTCCGGATTTCATGAATTATATTTGTAAGAGTTCTCATTCTTTTTGTGTAATATATTCATAATTGTTTAGTTCATCACAATTCTCTTATATATCATTTAATTACATGTCACAAAAACCTACATTACAATATGAAGAAATTGATTCTAATGAGGAAGATAGGGAGAATGACCTAAAAAGAAGAAGCACGCATGTATGCAACATTTAAGGCGAGGGAAAAGGAAAAGAAGAAATCGAAATAAAGTTTGATGTCAAAGATTTTTCGATCCAAGAAGAGCACATTTGCTCGCTTGCTCTGCTAGAGAGCACTTGGCATGCATATGATGAGGCTTGTTGTGCACACCAATTGACGTTTTTATTGTAGTATTTTAATTGTTGTAAATTTAGCAAAGATTAGTGTAGATTTTAGTAAATAAATCAACATAATAATCATTGTTATATGAACCTTCAACGATGAATATGATATCCATTGCTAAATACAAGAACAAAAGATGATTTAACAATGAACTTCATCGTTATATCTTTATATCGAAAGATGGATAATGGATATTCAAAATATTTTATTGACATTGGTCAGTTTGATTGTAGTGGAATAATACAATCTTTATAAGTTTAATAACGAACGATATACTGATGGATTTTGGGAAAAAATGTTACTATAGATCCATTTGGTTGTAGTGATTTTCTAGTATTAATTTCATACAACGGATATTATTCTTTATGAAGTTATCTTATAATCTTATATTCATAATGGATGTCATAATCATTGATAAATATCTATATAAAAACCATCATCTATGAATATTTTCATTGAAATGTATACTAATTGTTCTTAATTTAAAAAGAACTAGAAGAAAAGTTAACAAATAAGCATTGTTATATGATTTATTGTTAAAATATATCAACTAATACGCCACTCATTTTGAATTTAGAAAACAATTGAAGTTATGTCAATGTTATAACTCTAACATTAGAAGATATGTCAATGAATATTAATTTATTCATTGCGTGCTCATTGTGCTGGACATGGGCATGGTGAATATAGCCAGAGATGATATTCATTGCATAGCTGACAATGTTTCAACCTTACACGTGATCTTCAACAAGAAGTTGTTTGCATCATATGCTTCTAGGATGATTTTATAGTAGACATTTAGTACTTTGAAATAAAATCTTATAGTTCATATGTTGTTTCGAGCTAGTTTAGTATGTCTTCTTTCCATTAATAAGGATGCATAATATGTGCATTTGGATAGAAAAATCCTATGAGGCTTTACTTTTTTCTAAGAATTGGCTTTGAATCTTTCTCACATGATGACTTAATTAAGTGAAAGGTTAAGATGATCTCCTTCTTAACGCCTAAAATATCACTTAGGATACCTCTCTAGAAGAGCTAGAGAGCTTGAATCTAACCTTGTGCTAGATCCTATGGGCTAAGGGATGGTCTTATGTTGGATTCCATTTTAACATAAAATTCTTATTTCAATTATTCCAAAATGAGTAAGGTTTTTTAACTACAAAATCGGCACCAAAATCATTGTACTTTGAATTCTTTGTTTTGTCAAAGCAGTATAGGACCTAGTAAAATTCCTTCCAGAGCTTGTTGAGTAAACTTCACCTTGATGGTATGATGGCATCATAATAAAATTCAAATACAAATAAATACCTCTTAATCTAAGAAATGCATTCATTCTTGTTGAGCTCATTTCTAGACAATGAATATATGAAGTTTGTTTGTGATGTACCATTTTGACCAAGGGAGTTTGCATTTGAGAAAAATACGTGGACAAGTAGTGCTTACTTTCTTAGGTTCTATATGAACGTCACTTATCAATGCATTTCTTTAACCAAAGACTTTGTTTTTCCTTTTTTTTGGAATGG